>CM076576.1:16048901-16351791 GCA_034641835.2 Pinus albicaulis | reverse complement strand
CCTTTAAAGCATGAAATGACCTAACACCTATCTAAGACCATGACTAAAACAAGGTAAAATTTCAGAGTTTATTGATCATGGAGTGGACCTAGAAGACTTCATTTGAACTTGTAATATGACCTATCCTTTACCAATGACTTAAAATGACTTCTAAACCTCCTTGAAATCATGACCAAAAGTAGAGTTGATACAATGATGTTTTGAGAATTTTTGGGTGATAACAGTGGCTCCACTTGGGATAGTGTGCCCCTATGGTACACTAAGAACTGGTAGCTCTAGTGCTGCAATCCATTCCTTTAAAATAAATCTCTGAAATTCTGCCCAATCTACTTCGAACTTTTATAGCCTTCACCTCATGCTCAAGTTTGATGGTCTCTGCAAAGCACTCAAACTGTACCTAATTAAAAAAAAAAGCTCAGTCAACCTTGAGCTTATTTGCACATTCCTACCTACCCTATCAACTGTAAACTTCATTAAGCTCAATCAATATGAAATTTCCAATGTAACCAATCATTTGTTTTATCTGATATTTGAGTTGTTTGACTGCATTGGAACTTGAAGAAACTATGATTGTGATGATCACTTCCACTAAAATTGTAACTAATCTTCATAGTAAAAATAAACTAAAACACTGGAGAGTAAAACTCTTCCATGTATTTAGCTATAGGATCCCAGAAAACATGATCAACTTGATGATCCTCATAACATCCTGTAACTTCTAACAACTGTTTTTTAGCCATACCAAATTTATTTGATAAGCTATCCAACTGCCTTTCTGAATGTTTCCCACAGACAATGTAATTTTCCTCATTATTATGATCATTCTTTGAAGTAGGCTGCTGCAAAGTATGACATAAATAATCAATCTTTTTCTCTGCCTGAGGGTTATAAAAACTGTCTTCCAGTATTTCTCCTTGGTGTTTGCAATGATTTTCATACTCTTTATGATCCAAAGACTGGCAAGTTTGATGTATCTTTACATCAATCTCGGAGGATGTAACATGGTTTTCATAAGTATACTCCTGCTGATTTCCATGATGCATTCTATGGGATGTTATCCTTTCTTCTAGGTGTTGAAATGTATTGTTATGAAGAGCCTCTAAAATTTCTTCATCCATAAATTCATCATCATCATAACAATCCTCCAAATATTGAATAAAACTCATAGAATGTTTATAGCAATCTTTGACCAGCAATAAGGAGGGATGACACTCTTTATACATCTCATAGAATTCATCATGAAAATTAGCAAGAGAATATAATGAACCATTCGCTAAACCTTTATACCAAGGCCATGCTTTTCCTTCTAGAGTGGTCATAAACATCTTCATAAGACAGTCTTCATGGAATTGAACCTTAAGACTATGTACATGTAGATGAAACCTAACCAAATGAAGAGCAACATTGTCTTTCTTTTCATCTTTGAATATTGGAAGATCATCTAACCATTCAACCTTTGGTATAGGATTTGGAAAACCAGGGATATGAGACCAATTCATAGGGGCATACCTAGCATTCATTCTTGCAATGGAACTCATCTTGAAACTTCATCAAGCTACTGATCTTCTAGCAGTGGAGTCACCTTCCAATTTTATTATTTGATGTGTGGAGTTGCCAAGGTAGTTTTTCTGCCTCAAACAGCTTCCTGAGCTCCTGCTACCTTAAAAAGTTCAACTTATTGATTATGGGAATGAATAATATTCAAGCTCTCGATAGACACACCAAAATTTTATCACCAAAATAGGACCCTGATAGGCCGTTGATTAGACTACCTCAGTGTAACTATTTCAAACCAATCTTTTAGCTAAGGCTTAGCCTCCTCAGCCTGAGAGGGATCTCTCAAGGGTTAATGATATAAGTTATAGATAGATAGATAACTCTGTGGTTTGTGATTTTGTATGTTTATGTGTTGAAATATGAAGGCTTGCTACCATTGGGCTATGGAGTCAACAAGTCAGTAGATTCAGTGGCAAGGTTTCTACACATGGAAGATGAGGAAAATGGGTTTTTCAAACAAAGATAATTCACTCAAGAAAATAGGTCAACACAGTAATTCCATTACTAAAGGAAATTAGAGCATAGGGTTATGAATTCTGAGTAATAGCAATGAAACTTACTGTTAGTGGTTCAAAGATAGTTTACTCACAAAATGCAGAAAAAACATAGTCATCTCATTTCTAAAGGAAGTCAGAGCACATGGTTGTGAATTTTGGGTAACAACAATAATATCTACTGCAAATGATTCAAAGTAACATATAAATCAAGAAAACATTAACCTCATGAGAACTCATATCTGGTCAGGAAAACCTTTTTGCATTACTGATTATAGTTCATAGCATAAAGCAGCAGCTGGGCCAAAAAGTCTTCAGCCCTTTGCTAATTCGACCTCTTGATTCATATATAGATTTTACAATATTGGATTCTATGATCCATCATCAAGAGAATTCGAATTTCTATTATTGACACCTATTCTACTCCTGAAATAGACTCTTAATCACAACTGACAGCTAACTATCTCTTTAGGAGTCCTAATACAAATAGGAGTGAAACTCCTTATCATGTCTAAAACAACCTTATCTAAAACTTTAATGCTTCCTTTGACAGCTACAACCTCATGAGGTCGAATTTGGTGATGCCTCCAGCCTTGTTATGAACCCTTCTGTTCCATGACCTAACTGCCCTAGAAACCAGGAAACAGAGTTTGCTGAAATTTAGCCCTTACCTCCATGCTTGTCTTCCAAAATCTTTGCTAGCCTTGATGAATATCTTGTATATGTAACATGTGTTAACATCCCATAAACTCTTCAATCCTTCCACCTGTGCAAAAATAAGCGTTCGAAAAAATGAAAAGGAGAGGGAATATGATTGCTCTACGAAAACAACCTGTTTTCATAGCGCAAATTTTATACCACTGTAAAAATCTTTCTTTGACCATTATTTTCCTTTATTTTCAACTTGGAACTTCGTTTATGACCTTTCTCATTCCATTCACAATGATAAACTCTGAAGACTAGCAGTCCTTACCTCCAAATTTCATGCAAAAATGCCAAAACATCACCTTCAGCAGTTTCGTAGCGCGCTATGAAACTGCTGTGTGTACTCCTTTAACACAGTTTTTAAAAAAATCTATAGTTTTGGAGATATTTAAGATTTTTTTAATGATTTATATCAACAACAAAAAGCTTTAATGGAGATGTTATTTGTTGTGTAACCAGCTCCAAAAAGAGAAGAAAATAGATCTAAACGCCTTAGAAATGAGCCACTTCGAGGGGGAAACCTCCAATACATTACATAAATGAACAATTCTTGGATGTTACAAATGAACAAAACCTCCTTCTATATATAGGAGTCCATGGGGCCACAATATAATCCTAGTGGGGCCACAATGTAATCCTAGCCGACCTAACAATAATAATGTAAGAGCACAATAATAACAATATGGGGGTTACAGGGGTACAACAATAACAATAAGTGCCATACTAACATAATAAGGGAACACTATTAATATAGGGACTTAACATGCCCCTCTTCTTTCAACAAGTGTTGTCTCAACGCTTGATTATTTCTTGATGCTTCTCTATGTTCCTATCCTCCCATGTGGAATTCTACAGAAAGTTCCTTCCACTTGTTTAGATATTTAATTGATCGATTTCATGAGTGTCGACTTTTTGACGTCAGAACTAGTTTCATGTATGTGATATCTTTGTTGCTCATTAGATTCCTGCACCAAAGTTAGTTATCCTTTAGAGTTAGGGAGAACCTGCTGTCAAGGGGCTCAATGTCATTTCCACTAATTTATCATCCATGATAGCTATTATTTTATCCTTCAAACCATCCAACTTAGCCTCCATTTCTTCTTTTAAACCATCTATGTCAGCTTCAGTTGCTCTTCGTAAGATCGAAATTTGTTGCACTTGGTATCGTAATTTTGATATCTCATACTGCAATTCTTCCACTTCATGCATCATAGTATAGATTTATGAGGACTTAATGGGTGTTGAATTATTTTGAGGAGGCATTTTAGAATGCAATACTGAAATATATGCTCAATAGGCCCTTGGAATCACTTCAAACTGATTTTTCAAACAAGATTTATGTAATTCGGGAAAAACAATACACACCTTTTTCTTGCTTTTGAGGAGCTCGATATTGAATTTGGATTATCTATGTGATTGAAGAACTTCAATATTTTAATTTCGGTACCAACGTATCCCTCTGAAGTATCTTTCGAATGCCACAGGTCTGACCTGATTTGGATTCTCCAAGACAAAGTTGTGTCCAATCTCCCACAATGACCTAATTATGGATTGGTTCAGTAGAGCGAACTTGTACGACTTTCCACGTGTCACTGTTTAGTCCTTTCTATCTAAAATTGATATCCAATAAACTACAGTCTGTGTACTTGCGACCAATTTTTACGACACTCCAATCCGATGCCCAGAGAGAGAGTTATTGAACTTTTCCCATGATCACCTCTTTGAGATGAAATTCAGGAGCCTGAAAAAACACTACATTCCACAGATCATATCTCAAAAAATATTGCGAACCAAGCTTTGAAATTTTTTGACGAATTTCCTCAGGATTTCATCTTCGCACCATATGAATTTCAGATTCTGAAACTTCTTAGAAAAAACTTTATAGCGCAAATTCCACGATGACTTGTTTAGGAGCCTGAAACAAGACCTAAATTCCACAGATCATATCTCCGAAAATATTGAGCACCAAGCTTTGAAATTTTTGGACAATATTCCTTAGGCTTTTGGCTTCGCACCCTAAAAATTTCAGCTTCTGAAACTTCGTAGAAAAATTTTTATAGCGAAAATGCCCCGATGACCTGTTTGGAGCAGGGAAACCCTAGAATCCAAAGCTCTGATACCAAATGTTGTGTAACCAGCTCCAAAAAGAGAAGAAAATAGATATAAACGCCTTATAAATGAGCCACTTCGAGGGGGAAACCTCCAATACATTACATAAATGAACAATTCTTGGATGATACAATTCACAAAACCTCCTTTCTATATATAGGAGTCCATGGGGCCATAATGTAATCCTAGTGGGCCACAATGTAATCCTAGCCGACCTAACAATAATAATGTAAGGGAACAATAATAACAATATGGGGGTTACAGGGGTACAACAATAAAGATAAGTGGGGCTACACTAACATAATAAGGGACTACACTATTAATATAGGGACTTAACATTATTCTTCAAAAAGATCTTGATCTTCATTCCAAAATTGATTCAAGGATTTACCATTTTTTGCACTTTTTCATCTGAAAAATAGATGTTGAGATAAAATTTTTATCTTCTCACCCATAATGTATTTGGAAAAACGGAAGGAGGCTTTTGGAGACCAATTTTTCTTGAACAAAAACCTCTCTTGGTTTTTTGAAATACCTCTCCTATTGCCCAGAAACTGTCTTTGAACAACCTGTGTAAAATTGGAAAATTCTGATTTCTGAAAATATGGCTTCAAAGAAAGCCTTGTATCTCCCAACTGGTAACACTTGTGAGAAAAATGAGATAGGTTATTGTAGCGGGCAATTTTATGAAGAAAAATTTCCCTTAGAATTCCAAAATACCTTTTCTTGTGGCCAGAAACTAATCATGAAGTTGACTACTAAAACCAGAAAACAGAGTTTTTCTCTCAATGAATTTCAGCAATTTCGTAGCGCAAGTTGAGTGATCAATTTCTCCCACCTCATAATTAATTTGAAGAAACTGAGAGATGTGTTTTTAGTTAAGTATGTTAGGAAGAAAAACCTCTTTCAGTTTTCTAAATTGAGTTTTCAGTTGCTTAGGAACCCATTTGGAAGTTGACTACTAAAACCAGAAAACAAAGTTTTTTGATGAAAAAGGCTGTTTCAGCAATTTCATAGTGCGCTATGAAAACAACATTTTCGTACTGAAAATCACCTTTTTTGAACTATCTGCACTACGAAAACGTGGATTCCAGTATGATTGCAATTTTTTTGACCCTAAACCTAATTGAATGACTTCTTAATGGATGATGGGACCTTTGAACCATGGAATAAGGTGTTAAACTTTGTTTGGAAATGAAAATGAGACTTTTGAGACTCTAACCCTATCAGCTACCCTTTAAAGCATGAAATGACCTAACACCTATGTAAGAACATGACTAAAACAAGGTAAAATTTCAGAGTTTATTGATCATGGAGTGGACCTAGAAGACTTCATTTGAACTTGTAATATGACCTATCCTTTACCAATGACTTAAAATGAATTTTAAACCTCCTTGAAATCATGACCAAAAGTAGAGTTGACACAATGATGTTTTGAGAATTTTTGGGTGATAACACCAGCGATGGAAACAACCATCAGAAGTGCGACAGAAACAACCGTCGGAATTGCGACACTACTCCTAGAATTTATTTTTGGGACAGAAGTAACCCAGATATGATCATCCACTTTAAGAAGGAACTCACATTTGGCTTATAACATGATAGCAGTAGTTGATAAAGGAGAAAGGAATATGTACGACCTCCCAAGCGAGCTAGGATGCAAGACAAATTTCTCGGCTGTCTTGCATCCTAGCTTAGCTCACTTGGGAGGTCGATAATCTTCGTTTCTCATTTATCAACTATTGACATCATGCCAGAAGTGAAAGTTGAGCTGCTTCATAAAGTGGATGATAATCTCAGGCTTACTTCTGCCCCTACGGAGGTATCTTCGGTAAGAATTTGGTACATTTTTTATAATATCAAGGGCATGCTCATTTAAGATGTTGGTGCATAGCATGGAAAAATTATATTGTTCAATGCTTCATTAAAATCAGAAACTCTGCCCACTAATTTCATCATGGACAAGATAAGTTATAGTTGTATGCAAAAATGTACCATGAGGATATTGGGCTTCCTTATACATAACTTGTGTTTGATTGTGCTACCTAGTTTAGTTTTTATTTTGATAGAGCCACCCTTAAAGGAAGTCTCTGTGAAATAATTATAAAAGGGGAATGCAACAATTTTTGATAGCTTGGGCACTCCTGTATGTCGCGCTTATGTATTTTGTATCAATGCATTTAACTTCTATACCAACATGTCAAGCACATTAAAGTATACCTTATAAATGAACCATAAACAATAGAATTTTTGTCTAGGTAACCCACATGAAACTTGTTACAAAGCCAACCTATCATAGTATACATGGAGAAACAACTCTCTCTCTCTCTCTCTCTCTCCATATATATATATATATATATATATATATATATATATATATATATATATATATATATATATATATATATATATATATATATATATATATATATATATATATATATATATATATATATATATATATATATATATATACATATATATAAGTGTGTGTGTGTGCATTGTATACTAGTGTATCTAACACATTTTAGAGTCTGAAATCCACCATGGATAAGTGTAACTCATTGAGTGCAGTGTGTTATATTTGCCTGGGTAGGACCATTGAGGTAAGGGGTCGGAAAATTTTTGAAATTCCTAAGAGATTCAACCAATCTATAGTAGCAGTCAGCAGACCCTTTTTAGCATGAAAAGTATCCTCAGTTTTTGTGGCAGCACATTGACATATTTGGAAGGCTTTTATAGAGCCATCTTGTTGAGATTTTAACCAGTACACAAACCTTTGTATACTGAAAACCCTGAGGTGACCACAGTACCCATTCATTGCAGCATCCACAGTAATTTTCTAAGAAATATTTCTTTAAACCATATAAACACAACTTAAAAAAAATGTGTGAATTAGACCACTTTTCAATGTTAAAGGGACAGTACTATGGGAAACAAAATAGGAGTTCTTGTAGAAGCAGTTTGAGGGAATTTGTGTGGAATACAATACCTCACAGTACATCACAACAGAATAAAAAGGGAGATTGACTAAGGGTTAATAAGATGTCTCATTTTGGGGCTGCAAACAAAGTGCTCCAACAAAAGGTCACTTTCAACTCAGTATCAACACATATACAAATCGAGTTGGCATAGAACGTGAGGTGACCACACATGGATTGTTGATTTGGAGACCTGTGCACCTACCATTTTTATGTAGTTTGCCTTGGTTTGGTGGGGTTCCTTAAGGTGTTTCTTCACCTTTCACCCCACTTGGAGCCATTTTTCATGGATCTATGACTTTTGGAAGTGGAAACCAGTTTTGAAGGATTTGGAAGCCACATAAGCTAGCATCATCTCATTAATCATTCACTTGGATAACCTAGTTCCTACTTAATTTAGGGGACCTTGAGGGATTTTTGGTTACACTTCACAAGTGTTTCCTTGTTGATGCATCTTGGACACCACATATGCATAGTGCCCGTTGACCCCAAAAATGGGGTACTCCTGAAGTTTTTGAGCAAAATGCATGTCATTGAATGGCCCTGGTTGAAACTTGTAACAAATTTTGGTCCACTGACTAAGCCATCCCTATCATGCATGTGAGCTATGCCTTGATAAAATATTATATGTTGGCCATGGGTAAAATGTGACTTAGGTAAACATAATTTCAACAATAATAACAATCAGATTTATGGCAGTTCTTGAAGCCCTGAAATAAGAAATGTTGCACCTGAAATGTGACACCTGATTATTTGAATCCAGCCTTAAAAAAAACGAGCTTGGTTTTACCCAAATGCAAATGACATTAGAAGCCAGTTTTGTGGCCCCATTGAACAAATCTATGATCTATATTGACACTAGTAAATTCAGCCTCAACAAGACTCAGTTATTGAAGGATGACATTTTCAAGAGTAGAATTTTTTTTGGTACAACCTAAAGGGCATTGTAGTTACAATTGTTAAGGTAGTGTCAATCCACATTCAGACATAGGTAGAGTAGAGCATCAAAGATTAAAAGAAATGGTTTTTAGTACACCTTTTCCAACAAACTTGTTGGGTTTCTAATGCATAACCAGAACAATCATAAACTAGTTGACTTGAGATATATTTGGAGGAAACTGTGTAACATATTATGACCAAATTTATGACACCAAGGTTCCTAATCCTTACAGTGCATTGAAAATGGGTCAAACAACTTGAAAATTACACTATTGTCATGTCACAAAATCTCGGTAGTGCCCTTTTGGATCGTGGAAAGTAAATTTGGAGTGTTTTTCGCCTTATTGAGAGTGGGGAAGGATACATGCAAAACCCACTATATCTCCACAATATTAGAGGCAATGGGTGGCCTAATTTCATGCAATATTTACTCCTGGAAGAAATGGTTTGGAAACCTTTATCTGGTAGTGAATATAAGGTAATCCACTTTAGAAATTTGGAAGAATTTTGAGGATCAAAACTGACCAAGCATTTGACATTCAGCACTATACTTTAAAGCAAAAAAATATTGAAACTCTTTGACCATTGATTTTGATGAATATATGACAACAAAAAGGAGAAATATCCTACAACAAGGTTACCCTCCTTAAAGCATGCAAAGGAAAACCATTTACCTAGTCATAAACTATACATATTTTTATTGTTAAAGAGCCATATAACAATAGTTAGGGATTTAAACTAGAAATGCAACTGTTCCCTTGATGCCTTGTTGAGACTTCTAAAATAAGACTGAAAAACGAACAACATCATGACTAATTTTATGATAGTACTCTCGTGTCATATAGGAAAAAAAATATATAAAGGGATAAATTGTGCTTAACTACAATTTTCCTGGACTAGAATCATTCCCTAAAAATAAAAAGTGGAAGCCACTTGTTGAAACTTGGAGATGAAAATGCCAAGTATTTTCCTCACTTTGCAAATTCTAAGAAGATTACTATTTGGGAAATGGAAGATGGGGAGGGTAATATTGTCAGAAGTTTTAATGAACTAGTTGGTCTATGGCTGAATCACTTTGATGAGGTTTCTCAAATTTACTATATATTCCCAACTGATTCACTACAACAACAAATTCTTGCACATTCTATTGAAATCGTGCCCTCTTGATATTGCTAATGTCATCTATAACCTCATTAGAAAAGTCCCCACTACTGGTATCCTTCCTCTTTTTAGAACAAGTGTCTGGTGAGTCACTTATTTCACAAAACTCAAATTCTCCCAAGTCATCCTTGAAAATTCTCGACCATGTCTGTCTACCACATGTTTCCAAATGTTTCTTAGCTCCTCTAACCTTATATGTTTGATAAAGTAATCACAAGCTCCATGAGTGATGTCTTTCTCACAACACTAGTATCTCCATTTTTTGACATCACTTTGGACATAATAATCCAAATTCATACATGATGTAACATGGCTCAACTAACCAAAATGGTTGCTTCTTAAATTCCTACATTGGATATAAAAAATGAAATGGGCAAAAATAATTTCAAATCGATAACAATTAAAAGCCTATTTTCCACAGTCATACTATTAAGCAATGCCCGGACCATCTTCAACAATAAATCTAGCTACCTGGCCAATCTTTTGGTTTGTTCAAAAATTTTATGTTTCAGGGTATCTAGCGGGGGTTCAAATTTCATGTTCTGGAAAAAGAAAATCTAATCCCAGAGAGAAGGGAAAAAATTAGTTATTGTAGGAAACTCTAGTTCCAATTCGACAATTTAAAGTAGCCTGAACCTATCCTCATCTGGAAAATAATAAATACACCTTGCACATAACCATATCATAACTGTCTTGGGTAAATACACCTTTCTCATAACCATATCACAACCTTCTTAGTTTTCCTTAACTAATGATATTTTTTGGGGAACTCAGATGCATGCTGTCATTGACACAATATACAATAGTAGTGACTCTGAGAAAATACCCTACTGAAAACATATATACACAATTGTAGTGACTCAGAAAATTACAGAGTTTCCAAATTAACATTGGATGAATATGAATATGAATCTTGGGTTTGTAAATATTCCATGATTAAATGACATCTTGGATCATTAAGTTATGGAAATCCATTTACATCACATAACATTATGGATTTGTAATTTTAACAAAATTCTATTTGGCTTGATAATTTTCTCAAAAATACAACCTTTATCAATACAAACATGAAAAAAATATTTTCTAAAGGGTTATCCTTTGATAATTCTCTATTGGAGCAAACCAACATAAGCTTTATTTCCATAATATGTTGTTCTCTCAGTTCTGCATTTTTTTCTCCGTAGAAATGGCACTTCTGGCTAAGATAACTGTGTCCAAATAGGAATATACGATGAAAAATCTATCCCAAATGGATTTTTGGAGGTTGGTGATTGATTTGGAAGAAGTTGAGATGCTTGGATTGATGACTTCTAGAGCTGAGTTCAGCCCCACACATCCTTTTAAGTGTGCCTGGATCACAAGGTCCCTCCACGTGACTATCTAGACCACTGTGCTCATTGAGACCCACATGACTCTGGGTGCTGAGGTGAGATATTGCTCCTCTATCATCTTCTCCATGTACGACCACACTTCCATGGCTATTTCCCATGAAAACACTGCACTTTTCGCTTGAAATGGGGAGATGTGGCAGGAATATCGGTGGTCTATTGAAATGGATCTTGACTGGGGTCTAGGTGGTGGCCCTCATCTAATTTTTGATGAAAGTTGCAATGAAAATTTGTTGATCCATGAGGCGGTCAAGGCCCAGAAGAAAATTTACAAGACCGGGAAGTTTCTAGATCTGTATTCTACCACGAATATGGAGTTTCAGATGGTTTTGGAGTTGATCAAGGAGGCCATCAAGATGGATCCCTTAAGGTACAAAAAGATGAAGGAGATTTTGGTTGGTGTTTTTGAGGAGACAACTACTAGTGTTAAGAGGCTTTATCAGATGCAAGCTAATGGGGATTTTCTATTCCCTACTATTAATGTTAATGACTTTGTTACAAGAGGAAGTTTGATAATTTATATGGATATAGACACTCTCTCCCAAATGATTGGATGAGAGCCACAAATGTCATGATTATTGGTAAGGTTTTTTTCTATGGATATAGAGATGTTGGAAAGGGCTATGCTATAGCTCTAAAGGTCATTGGAGCTAGGGTCATTGTTACATAAATTAATCCAAACTGTGCCCTGGGAGCTCTTATAGAAGGATTTCCTGTCCTTACCCTAGAGGATGTATTTTTAAGTTTGAACTGCTGATATTTTTGTTACCATCACCAACAACAAGGATATCATCATGGTAGATCACATGAGGAAAATGAAGAATGATCCCATTGTTTGCAACATTGGTCATTTTGAAAATGAGATTGACATGCAAAATCTTGAAAATTTCCCTGGTGTTAAGAAGATCACCATCATTCCTCAAATAGATAGGTGGGTGTTCCCTGATATCAATAGTGGAATCATCATTCTTGTAGAGGGACGTCTAATGAACTTGGGTTGTGATACTAGCTACCCAAATTTTTTCATGTCTTTCTCCTTTAAAACTAGGTTATTGATCATTTGGAGTTCTATAATTAGAAGAAGTCCAATAAGTACAAGAATAAGGTCTGTTTTCTCCCAAAGCATATAGATGAAAAGGTAGTCGCTCTAAATTTGCCCAAGTTGGGATCTAGGCTAACGAAGCTTTCTCCTGAACAAGCAACATATATCAACATGCTCATTAAGGGACCTTACAAGCCTTCCTACCACTGATACTGAAGAGAAATGAAATTTTTGGTGACTTCTTGGGTGAGTGGAAAGGCTAACCAATTGTTACTGGAAAAACCATTGTCACATGGATCAATAGTCATAGGAACAACCTTTGAGAATTGTACCAAGAGCTAATCATGGGAACAGAAGAACCATTGCTCACCTACCCAAACATATACTCTCAAGACAAAATCTAACTCTACTTCCATGTCATCATTATTATGCCTACCTTGAATAATTCTACTAAATGAACGAAGAAAGTAGTTCTCATCCAATCAGTGACCTAACCCAATAAGTTTGGTTGTTACCTCTACCTCTTAAATATGGGGTATGGGTCCATTGCACTCATTCCTAATCAAATCTATGAAGGCCACAGATGTGAAGCTTAACATGCCTTTAATCTCTAAAGGAATGCTCCAACCAAATGGTCCACTGATAATCCTAATATTCTTTATCTGTGGGGCTATGGGTCCACTGTGCTCACTCCTAATCAAATTTATGAAGGTTGAGAGCTTACAGTAACTTATCTCTAGAGGTATCACTCTAGAGAATTTTTTATTGCTGAAATCCATCTTGGACAACAACTTCAAACAAAAAATATGTTGATGAACATTGTCGGTGAACTAATTTCTACTAAGAAGAAGGATTTGAAAGCTGGAGAAGTTTCCTATGGATTCCGGTGGTGGAACAGGCCCTATGGAGTCCTCAATTCTGCCCCACTTATTAGCAAAAAGTCTCATTGAACCCCTAAACATAGCAATATTTGCATTAACCATATCAATATTTTCATTAAACAAGATAACTACGGTTTCTTGCTTCATGATATCAACTCCAAGACCATTCAACAAGCAATCCTAAATAACTTAGTATATCAAATGTTGAAGTGAGGTTCCAACAATTAGTCACAATAATTAGTGCGCATTTGTAATTTTTTCATCCCATAGGTTTTAAAGACTATAGGCTAATTTAGTAATTTGGATTACAAAATAAAATTCAAAAATACAGGGAGGAACTTTTGCAATTCCCTCACCTCCTTTTAGTTATGGTTGTAAATAATTATCTCCAATAAGACAAAAAGGATAATATAGTCAGACACTAAGAATCATCATATCTATGAATTAAAAAGGCAATAAAAATGTAAAATATAAAACAAAATGATGAAGTGGGTCTCTAATTAAGTAATCCTTTCATTTAGACATGTATATATGATTTCCTCAATTATAATAGACCCCAAAGAAGCCACTGAGAATTTAGAAGGTAAATGATCGCGCATCTTCACAAAGTCTACCACAATAAAAATTTACAAAGGCAAAGTGGTGAAGGTCAGTGCAGTCAGAGGGTTATTCAAATGATATTTATTATTTTTCAGCAACTATTGCGATACATCATAATAATTTATAAGAGTGTGAAAATTCCTCAATTGCGTATAGTTTTGTTAGAGTACATAGGTTTATAGCATTTTGGTCTATGTTTACTTCCTTCACTTCAAAGACATAGCCTATATATTCCTAGTGCACCCCCTTGATATATTAAACTTCGCATTACTTAAAATCATATTACTCACCTTAGGTCATCCATGGTCATTGTACAAGCTCTATTATCTAAAATAGTGCCTTTTTAGGGCTGTCAACAAGGGTATCTAGCCATGATTTAGGTTAAAATATCTTGAGATATACTTATTGTAGTTTCTTCATAAACATAATAGTAGATGCCTTATGGACATAACCAACAGGTGTGTATACATATTCATATTAATTATATAGATGAGAAAAATAGTAGTTCAATGCAATGTTTCTGATATCCAAGAACTTCTTGACATCCATCAGTTTATACTTTATCTTCAACTTGTGGATCTTCTACTATTTATGATGATTATTTGGTGTCATCCTTAGATGAATTCCAGACGGTGGAACTGAAAGTAAACTCTCCTTTTGTCAGATATAACAACCTTTCCTTCTCAATGCTGGCATCCTTTTGAGGGAGTTGTTGTTACCATCAGTGTTCTTGTAAAAGTATCTAGCTTTTTGGTAAATTGACATACGGTCCAAACCTTCATACTTTGTCATTGAGAAAAAATGGAAACCTCCCTCTATAGGGATAGTTTCCTTTATTGATGTTTAAAATTAGCATCACTATAGCCTCTTCTTTGTACTTCACTTACCTATACATTTTTGCAACCACTCAAATGATACTATTTCCAAAGCAATGTTATAAACTCCAAATTTCTCTAATCTTGATTCAATAATTTTCAGAAAATGTCATTCAAATTCAAATTCAATATTATGGATTCATAGATGTATTATTGTTTGGGAACATGTAATTGATTCCATGGTTTCATTTAGAAACACCCACTTGTTATATGAGAATGCGCTCTAATGGAAGATTAAAATAATTGACCATTATGCTCCAAACATGTTCCACTTCTATCTAAATTGATTAGGATAAGTTCTATCAATGTAAAGTTTTATTTATACCATATATTCCCACAAATGAATTATCTTGTACCCTAGATCTTATGATTGGTGTTGTGCCCTAGATGTTATGGTTGTTTATTAGGTGGATAAAGATGATGCTTTTAATTTCATATTCGAAATGGGTAGTTTTGCATTTATTTTTTCAATTTTACAATTTTTTAATGATAAGCAATAATAAGGACTTCAATCTACTTCAAATTCATCCTCCCCAGTATTCCTCTAAACGTAAAATCTCAATAAGGGTTTTTGCAACTAACTCTTGATAAAAGAAAACAATCATTTTACCTTGAACTCTTACATGTGCAAGCCAACCTAGAAAATTATACTATAGTAAAATTTGAAACAAACCACTCCATTAGCTATCCACTGGTAAAATGATTCATTGGCTAGTTACTCTAATGCTTGGAAAACTAAAGAACTGCCCAAAAAATACAAAATATATGGTGCTGATGAAAAATTTAAGAAAACTTATAACCAAGACTTTCAATTTGAAATATGATCAAATGAAAATTTAATATCTTAAAATGTGTTCCATACCTATGCCCAAAATAAAATTTAGGTGTTTGAGATATGCAACTAACTAAGCTACAATCATCTCTTAAAATTTTGCACTTTCAAATGCAATATAAACTACACCCAAAAGATGTTCATCCAACTGTAATGTCATCGAGTTATTGGTAAATATCAAGATACATGTTAGTATTTTGTACCATGTAGGCAAAAATTTTGAAGCATGTAATTCAATAGTTAATAATACAATGATATCAAAGTGTCAATTGTCATAGGAAAAGGAGAAATGGACTTCTTGGCACTCAAAAGTGAAGTGAAATGCTTCACAAGTGTCAAAATATTACATGAAATTCATATTCTGTTAGCAGTGAGCACTACTTACAATTAGAAGTTCACACAAGAAACCTTGATTCCACTTATTCAAACCCCTTAAGACATGTAGCATCTGCAGACAAGAAAGAAATACCAAAAAATGGGACATAAATTAAAATAGGAAAAAAAGGGCCAAGGGGAGAAAAAACAATATCAAATAAAAAGGGAATAGAAAGAACATATAAGTGAAGCAATGGAAAGACAAAGGAGAAAAATACAGATATTGATAAAGCATATGTTGGAATTCTAAAAAGGAAAGGGGAAAAAAGAACTAATTTGTGAAGAGGAACAAAGAAATGATATAAGCTAAACCAATTTTGCTAAGAAAATACAAGCAGTTGGGAAATAAAAAACATGTCCAGTAATCAATGGTAGCAATCATCAATGCACAAAAACAAACCAAACTTTTGGACTCACATCATTCAAAAAATGCACCACGTGTAGCTTTATCACCTTAAAGCAAGAATGCTACAAAAACAAGAAAAATATAGGTTTTAACCATCTTGGCCTGATCCAGTTTATAGGGGCTCCAATCCTTGATGATTCAAAGCTTGAAAGGAGTAATGATAGGCACATTCTGCAAATATTTTTCCTAAAATGAAAAAATGAGAAGAAGTTATAGGCTAAACCAATTCTGGTAAGAAACCAAGAGCAGTGGGGAAATAAAAAACATGTCCATTGATCAATGGTAGCAATCATCATTGCACAAAAAAAATTTCAAAATTTTGATCTCACACCATTCAAAAAATGCACCACATGTAGCTATGTCACCTTAAATCAGGCATGCTACAAAAACAAGAAAACCCAAGTTTCAACCATCTTGACCTGCTCCAGTTTACAAGGGCCCCATTCCTTAATGATTCAAAACCCAAAAGGAGTAATTATTGGCACATTCTGCAAAGAGTGTCCCTAAAATGAACTCAAATAGTCTAGCTTACTTTGCATTTCTCTTCAAAATCTATTTGTTTATTGAATCTTATACAAAGTAAGTAATATTTGTTTCTCAAACAAAAATAGAGCAAATCCATCTTATCAAGAAATCATTCACCACTATGAGGTTTATTTGTACAATTTTTGTGCGAGGTAGAGGAAAAAAAAGGCCTATATATTTGTTAGAATGATTTCCGATGGCTATATTATCAGAAGTGAGAACTCTTAAAGATACAAAGCATTGTTAATTTCATAGTTTTATGTGTCAAGTTGTGGAAATCAATTTTTCTAGCTTACTAGAACCCCTTTCTTTCCAGAAGGCCATTTTAATACAAGATCCACCAATTTTCATATGCCACCTGCCTTTTCAATAGCACCCTGAGTGAAAGAAAACAAACATCAGCTTCATGTGTTATTTGGAAAGAAGGAAGAAAAATTGTTATTATTTGGAGGATAGCAAAATGAAGCATTATTGTTACACAGTAATTTGTCACCGTCCCTACCATTCCCCGTCCCGCACAATGGAGGACCCATTATGTGACCTGTGAGCAATGTCAAGCCTTGAAAATACCTTCATTGCATCCCTTTCCATGAGACAACATTTCCTCTAGTTTATCATTTCTGGCGGGCCAGTTTCTTGTTTCTTTTTTGCATTGTTCAGTAGCCCGTTATGTACTCGCGCCAATGGGGGAAAATTAACACTGAGCCCGCGCCAATTGGCGCTCTGTCCCAGTGTTGCACCCGCGCCACTCTGTTTATGGAAAGTTTTTTAAAAAAGGAGGCGAAGTTTCGATTACAACAACTTCGTGGATGAGTCATCGGGAGTGGTTTCGCCTGAATAACCACGGCCTTCCTCCTTTGGCCTCTTGTTTCCACCATATGGGGAACTTCCCAAAGGATAAGGCCTCCCTTCCACTATTGTAGGGATCCCAACCTCCTCCTCTCCTCTATAAATATAGCCTTCATCCATTGATGAAGGGGCTGAAGGGTTGATAGTCTTGAAGTGCTGAAGCTTTGCATCTCCCTATTCCCAAGTGCCTTTGTGCTGTAAAGAATCCCTTCTTTCCCTTAAGGCCCATTAAGCGAGGAGACCATTGTTACGAGACTCTGGAGAGGTTTCCCTTTCCTTGGCGAGCTTTGCGAGACGTGGACAACCGGAGACCCGTTCGAAGGAAGCTGCGACGTCAGAACTCGGTTGTAACTTCTATTCGTTTATCACTTTAATAGATGACTATGATTATGGTTCTACTCCGTTTTACATTATGTTAATGCGAGTTATATCTTTTCTGACCGATATTTAGTTACGTATGCTGGTTCCTATGCATGTATCTGTTCGTTTCTTCTGTGTGCAGGTGTTCGTCCACGGAGATCGTGGAAGAATTGTGATCTGCCAGGGCTGAAGGACGGGGGCATCTTCTTCTTCAGATCTAGCGTTGGAATCCAGGTAGGCTCTTATCCCAAGTCTTTCATTTCGTAACTAGGAGCTTGCATCATAGCATTGTTTGTTTGTTGCTAGACCCCTGCTGGGCTAGTAGGGATCGCCTCTGTCCGCAGAGGGGATTTACCTCCTCAACAAATTGGCGACTCCGCTGGGGAGCCGTCCGGTTTTCCTTGTCTCGTTTATGATTGGTTCGCTTTGATTGTTTCTCCTTGCTTGATGAACCTTCTGGGTTGGGTTCTTTCATTATTTTAGCCTTGTGGTTTTCTTAGCTTGTGGTCTTTTTCTCAGATTAGCTTGTTTTTTAGTTTTCATTGAAGAATTCGACTGGCGCGGGTTTTTACCTGACAGTCGCGCCACTTGGCGCGTGTTGCATTTGTCTGTCTCGCGCCACTCGGCCTCTGGCGCTAGTTTCAAGGTCACAGTCGCGCCACCCCTGTGACTTTTTTGAATTTCTTCAATTTTTGGCTTTCTGAGCTTGACCAATACTTTTCTTCTTGATTTCCTGATTGTTTGAGTGCATTGGAGCCTGGTTTGACTGGAATTCACCGCTATCCCTTGGTTGTTTGCCTCTATCTATCGGTTTCACGATTTGAGCCCTAGGGCATCTAGTGGCATAGTGAATCGAGCCCTCCTTGGGAGCTTTGGTATCTTGATTGTCCTGTCGACTTGTTGCTTAACCCTCCATGCCCTCTTAGCAGTCTTTGATTGTTTTGTTGCGTCTTTTGGGTGTTTGTTCGTTATTTCATTCAGGATTCGTTTGCCCTTGCTTTGGACCCAGATCACACGGTCCATTGGGGTGTTTTTGAGTCTTTCTTCGATTTGAGAGACTTTGGGTCGATTTAAAGATTTGGTTGCTTGCTTGGTGAGTGAATGTTGTTTGCTTTGCTCTCTTAGTTATCATTTCTCTAATTGTTCCTTTTGTTTTCAGTGCACATTAGCCATTAGACATTGAAAATTTTAAAAAAAAATATAATCTCTTTTGTTTTTTAATTAGTGCAAATTGTCATCTTTTCCGTATCACTAGTGATTAGTGTTTGAATGAAAAATGTGCAATTGCATTAGTTACATTAGAGATATTCTTGTTTGTATTCCGTTCATTTCGTTTGTATTAAAGCTCTCAACTCTCATTTAACTAGTTTTCATCGAACGAAATGTTGCATCGTGGCATATAGCTTGCATTTAGGAGACACTACATACGATAAGGCCTGGAAATTGAAACTTAATTGAAGATCAGCTGTAAAATTCATTCAATTAACCTAAGGCAACATTGGAACTTAACGCAACATATTTAGAAGGTCTAGGCTAGAGACGTGTTCCGGCGTCGTTAAACCTAGCAGCTGTCGTTCGCCTGTTGGCTTTAGACAGCGCTAGTACGGACTTGCGCTCCCCGTACCGTCGCGTATATAAAGGGAGACCCCTCTAGGTTTTCAATCCTTTATCCACAAGAAGCCGAGTCTGCCGCCCTATACCCGTGATACACCGAACACAGCATTCGGGGAGACTACCTGCACGTACGGAAAGTCCTTGGTCGATTTATGTTTCATTTTTGAAACCAAGGTGTATATTGCAGTTCACGGATATTTGGTACACCCTTTGTGCCTAGTTTTTCCTGAGCAGTCATTTGGTCTTTTCTGACTCCCTAAACTTGAAAAGACAGTCAAGCGCTTGTCCTTTCACGCTTGTATCAACTCTGAAAGAGATAGAGTCATCTTTTTATCGTTTCTTGACTCTTAAAACATGAAACGGTAGAATTTGTTTATTTTCCAATGTCGTAAAATCAATCTCCCACGATTACACACCCGTTTAGACATTGCTTGTTGACTGTTTGATCGTGTGTCTTAACTCGTTTTCAGCCCGTGTGTGGTTTTGAGTTTGATGGCAACTTTTTCAGAGTTTACCAACCAAGGAATCCCCTCAGAAGGGAATCCTGGTCACTTTCCTCCTTTTGGAAATGTTGGTGCTCCTTATATGGCAACGTTGTCCCTTCCTGGGTTAACTGTTGGGTTGCCTGTTTGGTTGTTCTCAACCTCTGTCGTTCCGAATGTCTCAGTTACTGGTCAATCAGTTCCTCCACCCGAACCACATCATGTTGATTCTAAGGTGGACCTCTCCCCTTCTTCGCTTGTTTCTGAGTCCTCCTCCTCCTCTTCGCCTGGTGAAAGTCTGGATTCAAGTAACCAGGTGGCTAAGAAGAAGAAGAAGAAGACGAAGAAGAAGAAGTCTGATAAGCGAGAGATTAAAAGTGCTGCTATTGCTCCTGAAACGTCTCCACTTGATAACCCTTCCAACCCTCCTCGGAAAGTCAAGTTCCCCTGCATGTTGTGCACGGGAGACCATCTTCTTCGAGACTGCCCTGGCATTCCCAAGGTACTTGAAGTATGGTCCAACGGTCCCCCACCGTTGTCTTTGGCTTCCGGGAGTCAGGTTGGGGGCACTGGTAAGGCTCCTAAGAAGCAGGGTAAGATCACCAATCCCTGTAAGTTGTGTGAAGGGCACCATGCTATTCACCTTTGTCCTTATATGGATGAAGCCAAGCGAGTCTTGGAAAACCTGACTGTTTCTACACCACGCCTCCCCGCTGGTTATAAACAGCTTTCTTTGAGTCTTTCACCGGCTGATGCCGTGATTGGTCAAGGGTCATCCTTGGTCGACCCCACTCCTCCAGAAATTCAGATTCAGGAATCCGTTCCCGACCAACCATTGGTCGTGGGATCGGTTGAGGCCCATTATCTACTTGATGCACCGAGTCTTTTACGGCGAGTGGACCCCATAACCTCATGTTCTTGGTTTCTTGATTCTCCGGACTTGGAAGAGATTCTCTTTGTCCTGTGCTTCAGAAGTTTCTCCTCACTCCAAAGATGGAGGCTCACAGGAGATTTTCTCCGCCTTCGAGATGGAGGTCATGGAAGAAGCAGCATCAACATCGGGGAAGACCTTCAGGTTTCGATGGTAGCCCCTCGGGAGTAGTTTAGTCGCTTCCTTTGTTGGAATCGATTTGCGGGGATTTCGCCTTCGAGTCTTATGTGCCTTTCGAGATCACGGTCTCGAGGCTCTTGATGCAGTTTGTGCCCGGCCACCGTATAAACCGAAGGTGCCTCTGTTAGTGATACTGTCATCAACTACAGCAAGCTTTCGGTTCGCCGCCCGCACTTTATTACGGGGGCTCTGTTGACATTCAATAGAAAGAACCGTCCAACCGTTGGGGATCCTTCCAAGGTTACCTGTTACTTTGGGATGTAAAACCGTCCATATGGACGTGATGGTCGTTCCAGGCCCTTTGGATTTCAATCTGCTCCTGGGGCGCGATTACACCTATGCCATGGGAGCCCTTGTCTCCTCCCTCTTTCGCGTGGTGTGCTTTCCACATGAAGGAAGGATCGTGACCATTGATCAGCTTTCATTCTTTGGTCCTAATATGGCATCTGGTCCGCCATCACCCCCTCCTGGTTTCTATCCACCCGTTGTATCTGCTCCGCCGCAGGTCAACTATGTGGCTACTTACCCTGTGCCTGTGCTCAGTGATGATGCCGTCGTGCATCGAGTGCTGGGGGCATTGGGTCCTGACTTCCAGGATGATTTCCTCCCATCTGGTGTGGAACTCTTGGAAGCAATGAATTCTTGTTCATTATGATGAAGGTTTGTCGGAGCACAGTTCCTTGTCTTGTGTCAAGCTCCTTAAAAAATGAAACAAGGTCGTCGGAGCACAGTTCCTTGTCTTGTGTCAAGCTCCTTAAAAAATGAAACAAGGTCGTCGGAGCAGAGTTCCTTGTCTTGTGTCAAGCTCCTTAAAAAATGAAACAAGGTTGTCGGAGCAGAGTTCCTTGTCTTGTGTCAAGCTCCTTAAAAAATGAAACAAAGGTGTTTGAGGATAGTTCTTTTAATGTGTCAACCTCGTTAAAATAATGAAACACGTTCCCGTTCAATTCGAGTCTTTGTTTAGATCTCGTAAAATCCCAGTCGAGTCTTTCTCTTGATCTCGTAATTTGAACCTTCACTCCATCTGCCTTTTATATGGAATGAAGCTTGGGGGGCATGTATCTCGAATTGAGTCACCATGCTGGGGGCATGATTACTTTCTCAAGCATAGTTTGTTTCCGTTTCAAGCTTGTGTAAAAATGAAACCGGTTTCAAGCATAGTTTATCTTTGTTTCAAGCTTGTGTAAAAATGAAACCATTCTTATTTTACCTCTTGTGATTGCCATTTTATCAGCCTATTTCTGCGAGATGAGCCTTGGTTTTCTCACTCCATTGTCACTATTTGCTTGGCCGATCATATGCCTTCACTTGGTTGTTTTACCCGTTCCTGAGGAACCGCTGCTATGAGTGGTCTTGTTAGCCAGCCTCTCGACCTTTATTTGTTCAGAGTAGTTCCACCATTACCGAAACCAGTTGCTACCCTTTATACCACTCGTTCCTCCAGGAGGAGTCATCTTTCAGCTCTTTTCTGACTCTCTAAATATGAAAAGATTGCCGAGGCCCTTGTCGTTTCGATCTCGTTAAAATGGACACGAATCGACATCCACCCAGTATAAGTTTAACCCTTTTTCGGGCTGGGACGGATCGATTACGAAAAAGGAATACCCTAGCCTATCGCGACTAGGAGGTTTTCCCGGATATTGTTTTCTACCTTTTCGGATCTGGGGAACTATTTACGAAAAGGGACCTGTGGAGTTTTCTTTTCCGCTGTCTTTTCAAACTCTCTAAACATGAAAAGACGCCGAGTTCTTCCTTTGTCGGACTCGTTAAACCCTGATGACATTGGATTCCGTCGAAATGACGTTCTCCGAGTTTCTCCTTCCTAGGACTCGTTAAATGCACTAGGATGGATTCGCCCGAAGGGCGGACTTATATCACAAGCATATGCTATCCCCTTCAAGCTTGTTATCAAAAATAATTGGGGTACTAGCCAGAAATGGTGGGGGAAAAATGGAACCATCGTCGTTGTCGTCGGCAGTATGTCGCTCTTGAACATAGCACTTGTCTGCATTCGTGTCGGGTTGGGGACATCTCATCTCGTTGCTTCACTTTGCTTCCATGGGTTTGGGTAATCTCTTTTGACCTCTCATCTGTTCACTGCCTCGTCGCCATGACCCCTGATCCATTGATGTCCTTGAACATGGCACTTGTCTGCATTCGTGTCGGGTTGGGGACATCTCATCTCGTTGTTTCACTTTGCTTCCATGGGTTTGGGTAATCTCTTTTGACCTCTCATCTGTTCACTGCCTCGTCGCCATGACCCCTGATCCATTGATGTCAAATACTGCCAAGTCCATTGTCGTGCCGTTCATGTGTTCAAGAGAAGTTGGCCTCTGCAAATATCAACCTTCCTCTGTTTCTCATACGATCCTGATTCACAACAAAAACATCATGTTCCTCTGTCTCGTGTCGATGATGTGGGAATCATTATGGCCCAACTTCGATCAAGGTCACTTCTGTCGACTTCAACTCATTATCCAGGAAGTTGGTCTAGAGACTCCTGATGGTACCTTGGAGCCTGCATGCCTCAATGGCAGGTTCGTCGCATTCGACGTAAAGTTTACATCATTGACTTCCGATCGAATGATTCTGCGGGTGTTCGACGTCAACTCATTTATTCACACGCCGTAGATTGTACCTGTAGTACCTTGAGGACCATTGTCATTATTGGTGGTTTCTCTCGCGTCTGTTAACAGCTTTCATCATTGGTTGGTAATCAGACGATGTTCTTGCATGTTCGACTTCAGCTCACATATTCGCATGCTTGAACTTGTACTCTGTTGGGTCGAGATGGAGCGCAAGACCCTGGATTGTGTCTGTTGTAATCCAGGCTGCGATTGTGGATTATTATCATTATATACATGACTCACTGATTGGATGGCTGCGACCATACCTGAGTCTATTTGTTTGATCTTAGTTGGATGGCTGCGCCCATACCCTGGATCCGGATTATAGCATACTCTGTTCGGATGGCTGCGTCCATACCATATATATACATCATGTACTTGAGATTTCAGTTGTATCTTTCTGCGCAGGTTTTCCGACGGCGGGCCTTCAGTTGGACATGTTCTCGTAAAGCATTTCACCCCTCTCTCTCTCGGGCCTCATGCTTTAGGGGGCATCTGTTACACAGTAATTTGTCACCGTCCCTACCATTCCCCGTCCCGCACAATGGAGGACCCATTATGTGACTTGTGAGCAATGTCAAGCCTTGAAAATACCTTCATTGCATCCCTTTCCATGAGGACAACATTTCTCCTGTTTATCATTTCCTGAGCAGACCCCTAAAAACACATGTTTTTGCATTGGCGCTGGTAGCCCGTTATGTACTCGCGCCAATGGGGAAAAATTAACACTGAGCCCGCGCCAATTGGCGCTCTGTCCCAGTGTTGTACCCGCGCCACTCTGTTTATGGAAAGTTTTTTAAAAAAGAGGCGAAGTTTCGATTACAACAACTTCGTGGATGAGTCATCAGGAGTGGTTTCGCTTGAATAACCACGGCCTTCCTCCTTTGGCCTCTTGTTTCCACCATATGGGGAACCTCCCAAAGGATAAGGCCTCCCTTCCACTATTGTAGGGATCCCAACCTCTTCCTCTCCTCTATAAATATAGCCTTCATCCATTGATGAAGGGGCTGAAAGGTTGATAGTCTTGAAGTGCTGAAGCTTTGCATCTCCCTATTCCCAAGTGCCTTTGTACTGTAAAGAATCCCTTCTTTCCCTTAAGGCCCATTAAGCGAAGAGACCATTGTTACGAGACTCTGGAGAGGTTTCCCTTTCCTTGGCGAGCTTTGCGAGACGTGGACAACCGGAGACCCGTTCGAAGGAAGCTGCGACGTCAGAACTCGGTTGTAACTTCTATTCGTTTATCACTTTAATAGATGACTATGATTATGGTTCTACTCCGTTTTACATTATGTTAATGCGAGTTATATCTTTTCTGACCGATATTTAGTTACGTATGCTGGTTCCTATGCATGTATCTGTTCGTTTCTTCTGTGTGCAGGTGTTCGTCCACGGAGATCGTGGAAGAATTGTGATCTGCCAGGGCTGAAGGACGGGGACATCTTCTTCTTCAGATCTAGCGTTGGAATCCAGGTAGGCTCTTATCCCAAGTCTTTCATTTCGTAACTAGGAGCTTGCATCATAGCATTGTTTGTTTGTTGCTAGACCCCTGCTGGGCTAGTAGGGATCGCCTCTGTCCGCAGAGGGGATTTACCTCCTCAACAATTATTTAGTCAAACATCCCAGTTTTTCAAATCAATAATGATGAATAAAATTTACATTGCACTTCCAATGCATACAATGAACAAGAAGCACCACCAACATGCACAATGAAGGAAGGGTGCTTGATAAAGGGGAAAATAAGCATTCACTTTTTCATTTTTAGTTTTTAATTAAAAAATAAACAAAGAGAATATAGTCAACACCTTGTGCTCTTCTCCTACAGACAGGTTCAATATTCCCCTGCAACACGCTCTCAACAACCCCTCTATTAGGGGACCTAGAAAGGGCTATGAAATTCTAACGCCCCCTTCATTTGCAACTTCTTTGGCAACATCTGCATTGACTGATAAATTTGCTATGGCCCACAGAAGAACAAATAAAATTCACTTCTGGAGAACCCGATTAATCCTTTCAACATGTAATTGGAGAAGTTCTCAAGCAAATTACCGACTCTCCAACTTCACACAACTAATAAGTGAAACTAATAATGATGATTGATTTCATAGAATCATCCTTGGAAAACTAGGTTAAGAAAGTTGTGTAGAATGCAAGGCAAAAATAGACTGAATGACCAATAAATTTGGAATGTTGGTTTTAAAGGTTCAATTATGAGCAAGTAATATTGAGAAATTCATGCAAATGGAAATGCACCTTTCCTGCATCTAGTTGTACCCCTCTCGACATGAATTTGCAAGATCCAATAGAACCCATTTACTGTCTTCATCCATTGCAAATTCTACCCCATAAAAATCAACAAATACAGTCTCATAATCAAACATTGCAAGTTCAATGACTTCTCTCCGTATTTTAATGCACACATGACCTTTAAGCTCTCCAAAAGAAGTGACAAGAAAGTTGTATCTAGGATTATATACCTATGCGATACATCCACCGCAACAAATTTTGGAAGAGTGACCCAGAGTTGCGAATCCATTGTCCACTTGATTTTCTGAGAACCCGCCATAGAAAAAAACCTAAGAGAGTCACATTTCCTAGAACCGTCTCATCAACATTCATCCAATAAAAGGATATAAGCTCTGAAATATTGTGGCAATTCATGATAAGTACCCCGATAGCAACCCCGTCCACATCCCCTAGCCCTGATAGCCAAAGCTACTTAAGCCTTAGACAATAGAGGGTCATAACATCTTATCACACCACTCACGATTTTCTCACATAAATCTGGCCCTAGTTGTAGGCTCTCGAACCACTAGAGGTGGGCCGCTACCATGGAAAGCAATGTATCCATGAGTTCATTGCACATCACTGCATTCATCATATTCATCTCCTATAGTTCCTATGCCTATAGGTTTATGACCATGTTCCTGGAACTCGCTCCAGCTAGAAGCCATAATTTGTTAGACGCAGTGGTAGATTCCAAAGGCATGAAAAGAGCGTAAAAACCCCTGCAAATGGAGGAAAGGCTAGCCTTATCAAAACCCCTGCAAAAGGAGGAAAGTTTGGCCTTGTCCCTATAATTCAAGAGGGAAATAAATGCAACAAGGCTTTGGTCGGAAGAGTCAACCAAGCAACCTATCAATCCAATTTTGCGTTGTTGTAATAATGACTTGTCTCCAACCCTCAATTTGTTTACTTCCACTCTTCTTTTTTATAATTTTTCCGCTACTCTTTGAACGAATTGTCTTAATTTCTAACTTAAGACAATTAAAATAGTTTTAATTTTTAAATTAAAATAATTAAAATGATAATTTAGGATTTTAAGACAAAATATTGGTTTGGCTTAAAAAAATGTTTTAAAGTACCCTTATATGCTAGTGATATAATTGTTGTCATTTTTTAATCATTTAATGTTTTTATCAATAGTTAAGTAACCTTATTAATTAAGGAGGATTATTACTAATTATTTTTATTCATAAGGATTACTTTAAAATATTTGTGTGGGTGTAAGTCTAAAATAATCCAATATACAATGATGTCTTTTAGTACACATTAAATTATAGAGGGTAGTGATGAGTTTCCTAATTAAAATTCTTGTGATTAGATGGAAAAGTGGCAAATAATATCCATCCAATATGAAAGTAAAATTCAAATAAGTGCATTGTAATGACAACATAATCCTTGTAGCATGATAACATATACAAAACAAACACATAAACTCAAAGAGCTATAAAATAAGTATATTATAGTTCATTTGATATGTGAATGAAGTGTTGGAAAGTGAATCATAGAGACACGATACCATGGGCTACCCTATCAAGCTCTCACATGTAATGGAAGTGCTCTCAAGTATGCAATGGATGAGGGTAGATGATGAGAAGCTCTTGACACCTATGTAAGTAATCCACCCTCTAGAATGAGGACTTGCACCTCTCCTTTATAGAAAAAAATAGGAAGAGAGAGAATGTAATCGATGAAATAGAACAGGATCAAGTTGTGGGTTGAAGGCCTATGTGCTAGATCATTTTAGATGTCACAATTCCTCTCTAGTGAATTTTCTCTCTTTCAAAACTAGGTTTGCTGAAATCACACATCTACTCAAAATATTTTGTAGCTAATGTTTTCCCTTTAATTCAAAAATGTGTTTAAAGTATATTTAATGAGGCACATGTCTTCTAAAATATGTGTTATTTTAGCACGTAATACTCAGGCTAGTGCATTAAATGTATGAGCAACAAGTCAACACAACATTGTGGCACTACTCCATGATATCTATTTTTTTCTTATTATGAAGTTCAAACCTTCTGGAAATAGTTTAGTATGGTGCCCCCTTTGTAATAACTTTTTGTTTTCCTTCAGTAACCATATATATCTATTGATTGTTGTTTTTATGGATGAAATACAAACATTGCCTAGAATTGTTCTCCTTGAGCACACCCTCTCCAATACTGTTCACTGTTTTCATGTTTGAAACACGAAATATGCCAATAATAATCCCTTTTGACTACATCACCTCTCAATATTTACCTTTCTCATTGTAACAATTAACATGTGTGGATGAAACTAGGTCTAATTCGACTTAATGAAGAAAAGAAACCTTGCATATATGGCTACGTTGAATTGCATCATGATGAGTTTCCAAGAAGAGGCTCACATGCAAGGTGTGGGAATAAAGGTTTATTTTCTCTAAAATAGTATGATGCCTAGATACTAAAATAAAAAAGGGTAAGGTGTGTAAAAATAACAAAATTCCCTCAAGCAAGGCATATATTTCTAGGCTAGATTAGAGCTCTAGGCATCCTCCAATTTTGAATGAAATATGATTGTGGAATTTCAAATAAATTGATGCCCTAACTATCACACCAAGAGGGAACCCTTGAATATCCTTTGACTTGGGGGTTTATTTAAGGTTTTCACTTTGTAGTTCATCATTCAAAATAAGTTATCTTAACTATAAATGATCATTAAATGAGCCTTTACCACAGTATATCTCCCAACCCTTAGTCTCTTATAATATTTCTCTCAAAAGTTTTTTCATGGAGAGTCACCCTAACTTCTCCAAAATATCACACTTTAATTAAATATTTCCATTGAATGAGTCATCCTTGCCTCACTTTGAAGCCTAGTATAAACACATTAATCACAAGTGAGGGATTTTGGAAGTTTTTATCTTAGGCATTCATCATTTTTTAATATTCCTAAAATCGAGGTCATATTTTACTCAAGCCTTTCTTGGAGAGTCCTTCTTTTTCTTCTAAAAAAGACAACCTATTATCTGATCTTCTTCTTTGAATGGACATTGGAAATCACATTGTGCATCGTTATTGATCTCATCATTCTAGTGATTTCCCTATACTGAGACTCCTCCCATTAGTGAAAGTTCATAAAGAGCATGGGACATTGAATGAGGTGACAATGGGTCCTTGTCCCTTGTTTCCACTTGATCTAGTAGTAGTCCCTTTGGAACCCCTCCTAGGACCCTTGCTAAATCAAGCATTAACATTTTTCACAAACAAGTATAAAGCAAATGGCTCACTTGACAATAATAAATCTAGGCTTGTAGAAAAAGGTTTTGCACAAAAAGAAGGGGTCGATTATGAGGAGACTTTCCCCCCCATAGAAAAAAGGGCTACCATCTAGACACTCTTAGGGGTATAGGGGGTTAAATGGGTTAGGGGTTGGGAATTATGGTTTAAGGGGTTAGGGGTTCATTAGGGGAATTTTGAGGTCTAAAATGGGCCTCCTAGGAAAAATGTACAACTAAAAGAAACTTTATAAGAAGCAATAGGATTCAAGATGATGATGTCAACCATGGGGGATGATTCACCATTTTTGGAGTAAAAAGGTAAAAATATTAAAAAATAATAAAATAATAAAACTACTTTTTCAACTTGTATTTTGAACTTATCCCCTTAAGGGTTTACTCAAATTTCGAGTGGTAATACTCGTTGGATGAAAAATTTAATTACTCGTCAAAGGAATACCCATGTTACATACTTTTGATGGACCTTTCTAC
The DNA here is from genome assembly GCA_034641835.2 of Pinus albicaulis. Lineage (NCBI taxonomy): Eukaryota > Viridiplantae > Streptophyta > Pinopsida > Pinales > Pinaceae > Pinus > Pinus albicaulis. The sequence continues at coordinate 16,321,865 of CM076576.1, read as the reverse complement.
ACGAAAATTGAGAAATACATAAAAAAACGTGATTTCAATCACATTTTTTTTTTTTATGTATGTCTCATTTTTCATGTACCAAAGTCCATCAATAGTATGCAACATGGGTACTCCTTGGATGAGGAATTAAATTTTGCATCCAACGATTATTCCCACTCAAAATTTGAGTAAACCCTTAGGGAGATAAGTTCAAAATACGAGTTGAAAAAGTAGTTTTTTTTTTCCCTCTAAAATTTGATGATGTAATCAAATCTTATTTTATTATTGCCAATATTATTTTATAATTTCCTTAGGAGGCCCATTTTAGACCTCAAAATACCCCTAACGAAGGGGTTTGAGTTAGGGGTTTAGGGGGTTGAATGGGTTAGGGGTTGGGAATTAAGGTTTAAGGGGTTAGAGGTTTAGGGTTTAGGGGGTTAAATGGTTTAGGGCCGGTTTAGAGGTTTAGGGGATTTAGAAGTTAAGGATTTTAGGGGTTATGGGTTAGGGTTTAATGGGGTTAGTGTTTAGGGGGTTAAATGGGTTAGGGTTTTAGGGGTTTAGGGGGTTAAATTGGTTAGGGTTTGGGAATTAGGGTTTAAGGGGTTATGGGTTAAGGGTTTAGAGATTTAGGGTTTAGGAGGTTAAATGGGTTAGGGGTTTAGAGGTTTAGGGGGTTAGGGGATTTAAAAATTAATTATTTTAGGGGTTAGGGGTTAAGGGTTAATGGGGTTACAGTTTAGGGGGTTAAATGGGTTAGGGGTTTAAATGGGTTAGGGGTTTGGAATTAGGGTTTAAGGGTTTAGGTTTAAGGGGTTAGAGGTTTGGGGTTTAGCGGGTTAAATGAGTTAGGGGTTTAGAGGTTTCCATGCCATTTCCATATTTGTTTAATTTCATGATTAATTAGGCATTTTTAATGTCTCACTACTCGGTTAATTAGGATTAAGTAATGATGCAACTAAAGGATCAACTAAAGATCTATTTATAATAATGGGTTGTGAGTCATCTTTGAGTCTAGAAACCCAACTCCTATATCGTCAAGGAATACGAGGAGTCTGTCCATGTAAAATTTTAGTGCATATAGTAACAATTTGAAAAAAAATCAACGTTGGTCCCATTCACAAGTGACTCTTGGCTTATAAAGATAATGGTGCTGGGTAATATCGTGTCATAAGTGACCTAATGTTTTCTAAAAATTTCAACAATTTCGGCGCTGCAATAATTTGAGAACATTGATGACATTTATGATGATGCAATAAAGATAAATGAGCTTCTCTTGGTTTAAAGAATAATTTATTCTCTACTGAATAGGGCCAACCACGTGAAGGTGGAATACCATATGGCCCCTACCATTCCCCTCACATCACTCTCATTTCCCCAATACCCAATCTATGAAATAGAATACGAGCAAACTAAAACTTAATGAAGGTAAACAAAATTTTCATGTGTTTGTATAAAAACATAATTTTAGTTTAGCCTATACACTAGTATGACCATTATTTGTTGGTCTAACATAATAAAAACATGTAATAAACCCACATTAGTGTGTATATAACAAATGTTAAAATAATAATCAAAATGAATATAGATAATGAATATATATATATATATATATATATATATATATTGCTAATTAATTAGTACAAGATGATAGTCATTCGATCCACCATCAATGTGCCCATATTTCTTACTATGTTTTGTTGTTGTTGCTATTAAAAATCTAACATTATGTCTCAAACAACATTTTTTGCAAGGGAAATAAACTTTACCATCACCCCTTTCACCCTCTAGAATTTGTTTTCCACCTCTAATGTTTTTTCCATTGATGAAAATTATCATATAAAGAAAAAAAAAAAATCTGTTTTTTTACTAGACAAAATACCTTATACCCTTTCTGAACCATCGCTACTACAATAAAATGTGTTGCTATAACAACAAAATTCTTGGAAAACATCTTTAAAATGTGCCCTATATATTTAAAATAAACCATCGCTATTACGACACTAGTTGACTAAGTCAACTTTAAATTTTTCAAAGGGAAAGTGACCGTTCCACAATGGTATTTTCATATCCATCAGTATACTGATGCACAATACATGGACATCATTATAGCGACGTTGTCTTATATTACTGTAGCTATTGTGACACTGTAGTTGGGTGGGTCACAATAGAGACACTTTTTTGTAGTGTCGCAACAGCGACAATGTCGCCATCAGGGTCGCAAGAGTGACACTGCGTGCCGAGATTAAAAAATTTGAGAAAACTTAGGGAAATTTTCGACAATACGTCAAAACTGCCGGAAAATTGACCATATGTATTAGTGTAAATACCAAGAACGTAAACATAGGATAAGAGAAGTAACCCAAGTGTGCAACAATAGGAGATGAATATCAAGAATTGTTTCCCACCAAGTTCTCAAAGATGAAGGGTATAATAGGAGATCTAGGAGATGGGGTAAGGGACTTATTAGGTCTCTGTAATTTGTAAGATTGGAAAATACAAACTGCAAAGCCTACATATGAACCACTTTGGGATTCTAGGATATAGCCCTCCTGAATCCAGAGAGGGATCTCTCTATAAGCGTGTTTAAAGATGTGATCTTTAAGGCTTTTAGGGTATGATGTTAGGCTAGTTATGAAGAACAAGGTTTTTGTTTGTTTTGGTTGGGCAAAGATAAATGAAGGTGAAGGAAGTATAAATGAAGGGTGAAGGTTTATGATAATTAAGGAATGATTCAGCTAACAAGATAGGAAAGAATTAGCTTCAATCCATTGGGCTATGGAGTCATAGAGGATTTAATTGAAACATCAAGTTTACAAAGGTTACCATGGGGCAAGTCATCTACGCCTCAGATATCTTAGATTAAATGATGGAGTGGAACATCAAAGTGTTGTGAAGGTGGAAGAAGCTAATAATTTCAACAAGGGTTTATTAACTTTCCAAACAAGAAAATCCTTTTAAGAAACTATTTGAAACCAACCAAAGGACAAGGCTAACCAAAGACTTCTTTGGACAAGCTTGTATTAAAGCTTACTTATCAGAAAAACAATCCAGTAATCCACATGACTACTTTCAGAAAGGATTAAAACATTAAAAACAAACATAAGAGTAACTTAAGATCAAGTAAGATATCATTGAAATCTAGACCTGCTTTCAACATACTCTAAGGGAAACTTTCAAGACAAGCTATTGCAGAAGAAACTAGAGGATAGGGCTAACCATAAACTTCCCTAGTTCAGTCTTTACTTAGCATGTAATGAAGATCTCATTCAAGAACAATGTTTAAAGTTTTGGACAGTAAGACATAGGCTCACCAACATTCCTTAACTGTTTTAGACTGTATTAAATCATTCTCAAATACACAAATGAGGAAAAAATAAAGATAAAGCTTATCAATGAGAGTAAGGTACCTTTAACAGTAAATCCTAGCTCTATATTTGCTGTTCTTTATCAGAGAAAATGGAAAATATGAAAAACATGAAGGAAAACAATTTACAATAAGAAAAACATCACCATTAATGTAGACCAGGATCCCATAGAATTTGACTTGTATATTGATGTTCAAACTAGTACAATATTCAAGTCCAAAAGGTCTCAACAACTTAGAAAACTTTCTCTTCTCAGCTTATGTATCTTCAATTACAAACAGAGCTTCAGCAGCTTCAGAAAACTATTTACATGCTACAGACATCCAGAGACCAACCTATATCTCATCTTCTACAGAAGTATTTATAGAAGAAATGAGGAGGTGGAATGAAAGAAAAGATCTCTAAGTTCAATTAATACAAGTTAATGCTTCTTGGCCTTTAAGGGGCTCAATAGAGAATTTTTCTGATATTTCTCTGTATTAATTGGTTTTCATTAAGTTTTTGGTTGCTTGGCAGTTTTTGTTGACTTTAAAAATTCTTGAGGTGAGTTAGCAATAACTCTGGTTGTCTTTAGGCAAAAATATCACTGACTGAACAATAACTATGCCTTCTTTTGATTTATTGAGACTGTAGGTGGCACTTTGGTAGCTGAAGAGAATATTTTGGCCTTTGATGTGGCAGTGGAGGCCTCTTTACTGATATTTTCCTCTGTTTTTCCTTAAAACACTTTTAATTTTCTTTGGTCTGTGTTTTTAGGCTTAATTAGGCCTTGATATTCATTTCCGGTTGCGGATTAGGCCTTTGATTTCTAAGCTTTCTGCCTTAATCCCTTTAAAAAATCTGTTTAAAACCTTTAAATCTTCATTCATGCTCTGATATTATGCTGTAAAAATGATACTCTTTGTCTGCTTGATATTCACTGTGTTTTTGTTGTTTTGCAGGCGTGCAGAGGTTTTGTGACTTCACCAATGCTCATGAGGCATGGAAAAATCACAGTTCTAACCTTTGTAAATTCTTTTTCTTTGTGAATAATGGTCGGAGGGATCGTCATCCCTGGCCTTTTGTTTCACTTTGAAACTGTGGAAAAAACATTTATAACTTGCAAAAACAAAAAAAAGTTATAAAAATCCTGCGAGGATAGGTTTAAACTGCTTTGGAGGCTTTAGGTGCGGGATTAAATCGGGGCCGTTGGATGAAAATAACCAACGGTGGGGATTAAATGGTAGCTTCATTTGAGAGGTCAGAAGGTGGGGAAAGGTAATGGAGGGGAATTTAAATCAGGGCTGTTCGATCTTCGGAGATCGACGGTGGAGAACTCTCAATGGATTGTTTGGAAGGAGAGGCGAAGGGAAGGCAAATGGAGGATGAAATATAATGTGAGCCATCCGATCTAAAGGATCAACAACCAGGATTAAAAGGTGAAAAATTAATGTGGAGGGTAGGTGGTTTGGCGGAAAACCGACAGCTGTTTTCATGCAACTCTCAAGTGGTTTTATATTTTGGTCGAAAAAACGCGATATAGGTCAGTGTTTGACACGTGTCCCTCCCAATACCGCTTTTTTCGCGTAATTTTTTGGTGTTAAAGTGCAGGCACAAAAATAATGAGAAATCAAATTATGGCTGTCGGATGAGGGGCAGCAGATCCAACGGTGCGGATCGCACGCGATGGAGGGCAAGATGCACAGGCAAAAAATATGAGTGGGGTCAATGGCGGTTTAGATCTTGACTGTTGGATCATGGAAATAAATGGTCAAGATCTATCGATGGAGGAGAAATGAAAAGGGCAGAGTTTGAAGAGCGGGAGTAATGTGGACCGTCGGATTGGAGAAGATCAATGGCGGAGATTTGATCGCAGGATTGTGATCGGTGGGATGAAAAAGCAGCGTGACAATGGAATGTGCCAATGTGATTGAGCGCGGGCCGTTAGATCTAAGAGAGATCAACGGTGGATATTTCATCACATCGGAAAAAAGGAAAAAGGCTGCAACACCGGATCTTTGTTTTTTCGATGTGCGATTAAGCGCTGACCGTCGGATCGATTTTAGAGATCAATGGTGGAGATTTAATCGGTGAGTGCGATGGTAAGGGCCTTTGAGCGGAGCGAGATTTGATCTGAACCGTTGGTTCTTGTGGATTTCAACAGCTGAGATCTCATCGGGGCATCGAAATCGGCGGAGGTCAAAGGAACAGGATAAGGGATTTGCGATTGCCGATTTTGCGATGGAGCGAGAGTCGTCGATCTAAAAACTAGATCAACGGTGGAGATTTAATCATGAATGCAAAAGGCGGAATGGAGGGTTTGGAGAAGGGAGCGATATGGACCGTTGGATCTGGGCATAATGGATCAGATAAACGGTGGAGAAATGATCGCAGGATCGCATCGGCGAGAGGCAATAAACCATAAAAACACATAAAATGAATATTTGCGATGCGATTTTATATTTGCGATGCAATAAGGATTTGCGATACGATTTAGCCGATGGCCGTTGATCTGCAGAGATTGATGGCCCAGATTTATTTAAACCTTTTCGTTGGGGAACAGAATAAATCAAAGGGAAGTCAGGTTTTGAAAGGGTTTATTAAGCCTTTAGCACCTGGTTTCAGGGCTTAGGGTCTTATGAAGCAAAGGGATTTACCAAAGTTAAGCCCTCGGGGGCTTAGGAAACCTTATATGCAGAAAGGGTGTTTTTAGGCCTAAAAAACAGGGTTTTTGAGGCAAATTGAGGGTTCCGATAGGGGAAAAAGGAATTTTTAAACCAAATGAAAGGGGAAAAAATGGTTTAAAAGGGTGTTTGGAAAGATTTAGAGGTTATATAAAGGGTTTTTTGAGGGGTTTTTATGGAGGAAAAAGGGATGAAAATGGAGTTTTTTTATGAATGAAAGGAGGGGTAAAAATGATGGAAAATGGGGTTTTAAGCAGTCTTCTCCTGGAAAACAGCAGATTTTTAGGATTATGAGGGAAACAACAGTGAAGATTAACTCAAGGATTATTTATCTTCATAATACTTTAAGAACTAACAATTTGGCCATAAAATTGTTTCTTGAAGGCTTAAAAATGATTTAGCCACCATTAGGTATGATAAATTTTTATAGGTGGCTAACAGCGGCTCCAACTTGGGATGGCAGCTCCTTGGCGGTGTCAAGAACCTTAGAAAAATATTCTCTGGAAGATGATCAATGCCTCATCCATTGGGCTGCAATTTTCCTTTCTTTTGCTGGTCTTCTTTTGATCTGACAATGTTTGTAGCCATTAAAAACAATGGAATTTTATCAAAACAAGCTTTCTACCTACCCAATCCTAATGATCTAACATTTTTTCTTCCTTCAGAGTGCATTTGGATTGGTAAACTCTTTTCATCAACATTTTATTATTTTGAAAACATAAAACTAATCTAAGTCTACTCTTATTTCTCCATGAACTCAGATTAAGTAGTTGAGTTCATAAGCTTCTCTACCTAGCTACTATCTGTCAGGATTTGACTGTCTGACAGATTTTATTCTCTAAATTATAAGACAAGAAATTTAAAAGCAGACAAGCGAGGATTGAACAATCTAACTTGTTGCTGATCTATGGCATAAAAACAAGTTGCACATAGACTAAAATTTGCATAAATTTAAAATAAAATGGTGAAGGCTTAAGATCTGAAAACTAAAGAGCATCCTTCACTTTTCTTCAGCTCTGTTTTTAGGCTTCTTTGAGATGTTTTTCTCTTTGTTCTCTGGTTCAAGTTTTGGGCATATTAGAACCAGTTTACTTCTATCCTTGGCTCAAGATTTGATCTAGTTAGAGCCATTCTTCTTTTTGAAACTCATAGGTTCAGATTTTGAGCTTGTTTGAACCTTTTTTTCTTCTATCCTAATCTACCTAACTGATAAGCCAAGATTAAGTTGTTTGGTAAATCTATTTCACTAACCTATCAGCAGCAATTGAAACCTAATTAGTCATGATTAGGTTGTATGACTAACTAGGAGTGTGTTTCTTAGGAGTGGAATTTGAGCTTGCACACTTTTAGATTTTTGTTTCTCTTTTTGGTATGGGGCTGTACCGTTCTTATTTTCACTATGCCCTCTTTTCTTTTGTATTGTTTTTGTATTTTTTCTCTTTTTTCTTCAAGACAAAAATCAACAACTAACTATAATGCTCAAGGTTGAGCTTTATTGACATTCCTATCTAACCTATTCTAAGTTGGAATATTTACATTTTTATATGATACAAAAGTGCCAATGTAGCCAGTTGAGTAGTGACAATGGAATAGAGAAGTTGGCTGCTTGTTAGGGTTATCCATAGTACATATTGAAGATTAATCTTCAAAACCAAGGCTATCATAGAAGGTGACAACTTTTCATGCATTTGGCTCTTACAAAAGATCCATGCTTGATAATTTGAGCCAATTGGGATCTCCACACACTCCTCCATTGGATCAACAAGGAAAATATGAGAATTCTCTTCTTTTTGGCCCTCCATGATTGGTAGATTTTCTGCCTCTAAGATATCAAATTTGAGGACTGCACCTTTAGCATGTTCCTTGGAAGCATCATCATCCTTAACCTGCAAATCAACAAGCAGTGAAGTTTCTTCTTTCTCCATTGGATCAAGGCAAAGATTCTCTTGAGAAAGAAAAACTTCCTCATTTTCATTATTTTCTGAACTAGAGTACTCATCATATTTAGCAGTATTGTCCTCTTGAAATCTCAAGATATTCTGATTTAGTGGGCCAAACTCTGTGAAGAGGTTATTATATCCTTGAGTAGGGGTATGTTGAATTGCTTCCTCTTCTTCAAGAGAAGGCTCCTTGGTTTCAACCTGCTCAACAATTTCTTCATTGCTTTCCTCCTCAACTTTTGAGCTAAAAGGCTACTGATTCCCAATTACATGGAAACCATTACTGATGGTCTGGGATGAAGTAGAGAAAATACCCAAGGGATCTTTTCTTACTTCCAAGTTTTCATAACTTTCTTCATCAGTATAATAAATAGTCTGTATTGGCTCATCACTTCTTAAAAGTTGAAGTATCTGATCTTCCTCCCATGAATCTGCTAATGATGACCCTGCAAGATTAACTTCTGTTTGGAAAACATCATCATTAGATAGATCAGAGTTAGGAAAATTAAAAATATAAGTAATACTACCAATCAAACATACTAGGTTATCACCAAGTCCTTCTTTATTCTGATCTACAAAAGAACTGTCTAAATCTGTACAACAAAGTTCTCTATGTGAATGGGCAAGAGTATTTGTTTTGCAAAAAGTTTCAGAGACTAGCTATTTATTAATAGTTTGATCTATCTCTTTTTCTATCAAAGGGGAAGATGTTTCTATGTTCCTTTGAACAGGAGTGCAACAGTTCTCTGTCTCTTGTGAAGACTGATTTTGAGGTTGGATGTCTTCTTGAGCCTTAGTTATAAGGGATGATGAATCATGGTGCATGATTGCAGGAGTATCTTAAAGAGTTTCTTCTTTTCCTTGGTTGATTTCTTCCTCCATTGATTCATCTGTGTTCTTATAATTTTTCAATAAGATATTAAAATCATGAATGGCTGTTAAAAGATCTTCAAGATGTATTTCTTCCAAATCTTCATCATTATCTATAATGTGCTGGGTGATGTTTTGTGATGGGTCATAAAGTATTCCACCCCATGATAATGATGTATTGTTTCCTTTATAATTCTCATAAAACACATATTCAAGGTCTTGCAAAGAAAACAAACTACCAAAATTCAACCATTCATACCAATCCCTAGCTTTTCCTTCTAATGTTAACATGAAAATTTTCATTAGGCATTGCTCATGCCATTCAACCTTTAACCTCCATACATGTATGTGAAATTTGATGAGATGTAATAAAGGGTCATCAAACTTTTCACCTTGAAAAACAGGAAGGTTAACATCCCAATTCACCTGGGGCATCTTATGTGGAAACCCAGAGATATGATCTCTACTCATTGGGGCATATCTTCGTTGTATCCTTGGAATCATGTTTGAAAATCAGGAAAGAGGTCACTGTGTCTATTCAACCAGTTCAGGGTCTTCTACCAGTGGAGTCATTTGGTCTTTTGAGAGTTGTGGAGTGTGGAGTCACCAGGTGGATGATTTAAACTTTGCTGTCCACCAACAGTATGATTTTGTTTGCTTCAATGCATTCCCAAAGGGATTTTATAAATACTGGAGGGATATTAAGCCTATTGGAGGCTAGTGAAGTCATCAGGTGGAAATTTCTAGCTCTTTTGGAGGTAAAATGTTTTATGGTCCACCACCATTTATTATGAAGCCAATCTGAAATATTTTTGGGTTTTTTTTGAGTTTCTATGGTTATTTTAAAGACTAATGAGTCTATAAGAGCTTGCTAGGCAACTATGAACTCAGTGTCTCCCCAGCGGAGTCGCCATAATGTTAGGTCTCTGTAATTTGCAAGATTGGCAAATACAAATTGCAAAGCCTACATATGAACCACTTTGGGATTCTAGGAACTAGCCCTACTGAATCTAGAGAGGGATCTCTCTATAAGTGTGTTTAAAGATGTGATCTTTAAGGCTTTTAGGGTATGATGTTAGGCTATTTATGAAGAACAACGTTTTTGTTTGTTTTGGTTGGGAAAAGATAAATGAAGGTGAAGGAAGTATAAATGAAGGGTGAAGGTTTATGAAAATTAAGGAATGATTCAGCTAAAAAGATAGGAAAGAAGTAGCTTCAATCCATTGGGCTATGGAGTCATAGAGGATTTAATTGAAACATCAAGTTTACAAAGGTTACCATGGGGCAAGTCATCTACACCTCAGGATCTCATAGATTAAATGATGGAGTGGAACATCAAAGTGTTGTGAGGTGGAAGAAGCTAATAATTTCAACAAGGATTTATTAACTTTCCAAACAAGAAAAGCCTTTCAAGAAACTGTTTGAAACTAGCCAAAGGACAGTGCTAACCATAGACTTCTTTGGACAAGCTTGTATTAAAGCTTACGTATCAGACAAACAATCCAGTAATCCACATGACTACTTTCAGAAAGGATGAAAACATTAAAAACAAACATAAGAGTAATTTAAGATAAATTAAGATATCATTGAAATATAGACCTACTTTCAGCATAATCTAGGGGAAACTTTCAAGAAAAACTGTTGGAGAAGAAACTAGAGGACAGGGCTAACCATAAACTTCCCTAGTTCAGTCTTTACTTAGCATGTAATGAAGATCTCATTCAAGAACAATGTTTAAAGTTTTGGACAGTAAGACATAGGCTCACCAACATTCCTTAACTGTTTTATACTGTATTAAATCATTCTCAAATATACAAAGGAGGAAAACATAAAGATAAAGCTTATCAGTGAGAGTAGGGTACCTTTAACAGTAAATCCTAGCTCTATATTTGTTGTTCTTTATCAGAGAAAATGGACAATATGAAAAACATGAAGGAAGAAAATTTACAATAAGAAAAACATCACCATTAATGTAGACCAAGATCCCATAGATTTTGACTCGTATATTGATGTTCAAACCAGTACAATCTTCAAGTCCAAAAGGTCTCAAAAAATTAGAAAACTTTCTCTTCTTAGCTTATGTATCTTCAATTACAAACAGAGCTTCAGCAGCTTCAAAAAAACTATTTACATGCTACAAACATCTAGAGACCAACCTATATCTCATCTTCTACAGAAGTATTTATAGAAGAAATGAGGAGGTGGAATGAAAGAAAAGATCTCTAAGTTCAATTAATACAAGTTAATGCTTCTCGGCCTTTGAGGGGCTCAATAGAGAAGTTTTCTGATATTTCTCTGTATTAATTGGTTTTCATTAAGTTTTTGGTTGCTTGGTAGTTGTTGTTGACTTTAAAAATTCTTGAGGTGAGTTAGCAATAACTCTGGCTGTCTTTAGGCAAAAATATCACTGACTGAACAATAACTATGCCTTCTTTTGATTTATTGAGACTGTAGGTGGCACTTTGGTAGCTGAAGAGGATATTTTTGCCTCTGATGTGGCAATGGAGGCCTCTTTACTGATATTTTCCTCTATTTTTCCTTAAAACACTTTTAATTTGCTTTGGTCTGTGTTTTTAGGCTTAATTAGGTCTTGATCTTCATTTCCGGTTGCGGATTAGGCCTTTGATTTCTGAGCTTTCTGCCTTAATCCCTTTAAAAACTCTGTTTAAAACCTTTAAATCTTCATTCATGCTATGATATTATGTTGTAACACTAATACTCTTTGTTTGCTTGATATTCACTGTGTTTTTGTTGTTTTGTAGGCACGCAGAGGTTTTGTGACTTCACAAATGCTCATGAGGCATGGAAAAATCACAGTTCGAACCTTTGTAAATTATTTTTCTTCATGAATAATGACCGAAGGGATCGTCATCCCTGGCCTTTCATTTCACTTTGAAACTGTGGAAAAAACCTTTATAACCTGCAAAAACAAACAAAAGTTATACAAATCCTGCGAGGATAGGTTTAAACTGTTTTGGAGGCTTTGGCCGTGGGATTAAATTCAGGCCATTGGATGAAAATAACCAATGGTCGTGATTAAACGGTAGGTTCATTTGAGAGGTCAGAAGGTGGGGAAAGGTAATGGAGGGGAAGTTAAATCAGGGTCGTTCGATCTTCGGAGATCGACGACGGAGAACTCTCAATGGATTGTTTGGAAGGAGAGGCGAAGGGAAAGCGAATGGAGGATGAAATATAACGCGAGCCATCCGATCTAAAGGATCAACGGCCAGGATTAAAAGGTGAAAAATTAATGTGGAGGGTAGGTGGTTTGGCGGAAAACTGGCAGCGGTTTTCGTGCAACTCTCAAGTGGTTTTAGATTTTGGTCGAAAAAACGCGACATAGGTCAGCGTTCGACATATGCCCCTCCTAATACCGCTTTTTTCGAGTAATTTTTTGGTGTTAACTTTCAGGCACAAAAATAATGTGAAACAAAATTCTGGCCGTCAGATGAGGGGCAACAAATCCAACGGTGTGGATCGCACGCGATGGAGGGCAAGATGCATGGGCAAAAAAGATGAGTGGGGTCAATGGCAGTTTAGATCCTGACTGTTGGATCATGGAAATAAACAGTCGAGATCTATCGATGGGGGAGAAATGAAAAGGGCGTAGTTTGAAGAGCAGGAGTAATGTGGACCGTCCGATTGGAGAAGATCAACGGCGGAGATTTGATCGCAGGATCGCAATGGGTCGGATGAAAAAGCAGCATGACAATGGAATGTGCCGATGCGATTGAGCGCGGGCCATTAGATCTAAGAGAGATCAACGGTGAGATTTCATCACATCGGAAAAAAGGAAAGAGGCCACAACATCGAGTCTTTTTTTTTGCGATGCGCGATTAAGCGCTGACCGTCGGATGGGTTTTAGAGATCAACGGTGGAGATTTAATTGGCAGGTACGATGGTAAGGGCCTTTGAGCGGAGCACAATTTGATATGATCTGTTGTTTCTTGTGGATTTCAATGGCTGAGATCTCATCAGGGCATCACAATCGGCGGAGGTCAAAGGAACAAGATAAGGAATTTGCGATTGCCGATTTTGTGATGGAGCGAGAGCCATCGATCTAAAAACTAGATCAACGGTGGAAATTTAATCATGAAGGAAAAAGGCAGAACGAAGGGTTTGGAGAAGGGAGCGATATGGACCATTGGATCTGGGCATAATGGATCAGATCAACAGTGGAGAAACGATCACAGGATCGCATCGGCGGGAGGCAATAAACCATAAAAATGCATAAAATGAATATTTGCGATGTGATTTTATATTTGCGATGTGATAAGGATTTGCGATACGATTTAGCCGATGGTCACTGATCTGCAGAGATCGACGGCCCAGATTTATTTAAACCTTTTCATCGGGGAACATAATAAATCAAAGGGAAGTCAGGTTTTGAAAGGGTTTATTAAGCCTTTAGTGCCCAGTTGCTGGGCTTAGGGTCTTATGAAGCGAAGGGCTTTACCAGAGTTAAGCCCTCGGGGGCTTAGGAATCCTTATATGTAGAAAGGGTGTTTTTAGGCCTAAAAAATAGGGTTTTGAGGCAAATTGAGGGTTCCGGTAGGGGAAAAAGGAATTTTTAAACCAAATGAAAGGGGAACAAATGGTTTAAAAGGGTGTTTGGAATGATTTAGAGGTTAGATAAAGGGTTTTTTGAGGGGTTTTTATGGAGGAAAAAGGGATGAAAATGGATTTGTTTTATGAATGAAAGGAGGGGTAAAAATTATGGAAAATGGGGTTTTAAGCAGTCTTCTCTTGGCAAACAGTAGATTTTTAGGATTATGAGGGAAACAACAGTGAAGATTAAATCAAGGATTAGTTATCTTCATAAGACTTTAAGAACTAACAATTTGGCCATAAAATTGTTTCTTGAAGGCTTAAAAATGATTTAGCCACCATTTGGTATGACAATTTTTTATAGGTGGCTAAGAGGACTGTATCGCAGATAATGCTACGAAGTTTATTTTTGAGTACATATTGTCTAGATTTGGATGTCCAAAGATTTTAATGAGTGACCAAGGTTCAAAATTTCTAAATAAGACTATTGAAGCATTGACTGAGGAGTTCCAAGTTTATCATCAGAAGAGTACCCCTTATCACCCACAGGCCAATGGAACAATAGAAGCATTTAATGATATTTTGGAGAGTGCACTTACTAGTGTATGCAATGTGAATAAAGATGACTGGACCCTAGAATTCCAGCAGTGTTATGGGCTTAAGAAGTTGAAAGGTTATACACCCTTTAGGTTATTTTATGGGAAAGAAGTTGTGATGCCCATGGAGTACATCATGCATAGATTTAGGATTCAATCTTTTACAGATATGGCAGATCCATATATAATAGAGGAAATAATTTCGTAGTTGCTTGCTTTGGAGGAAGATAGATTTATAGTAGGATTCCATCAACAAGTACAGGAAGCAAGGGAAAATGCATGGAATGACAAATATATTAGGAAGAAGAAGTTCCAGGCAGGAGACCTTGTTCTCATTTATAACAATAATTTGGTAAAGTTTCCAGGAAAATTCAAGATGCATTGGTTGGGCCCATATATTATCAAGCATATTACTGATGGAGGTGGAGTTTAATTAGCAAAGTTAAATGGAGAATTGGCTCAAGGAAGAGTAAATGGCAGCAGGTTGAAGTTGTAAAGGGGCAAACCTACCCCTACAACTTCACTCTAAAGAAAGGAGAAAAGTATTAGTGCCACCTGCAGTTGAAATTGGGCACTAGACTCTAAACTACCCTGGAGAGAGAGCTTCAACGTAGGAGATTCGATGTAAGAGGGGTTGCTTCACTACAATATGGGATGTGTCAAAGTTTGCTAGGAAAATATGACCATTAAAAGGGAAATTTTCCGTTGGAACATGCGGAAAGATGTATTTATGATGACAGAATGATCGGATCTAGCAATAGATATGAAATTAATGAACACAATAGAATTCATATTTTTTATAAAAGCTGCATCCCGCCAAGATTTTGACGCTTTTCTGTAATGAGAGTTCAAATATCGTTATTGTAGATAAATTATAGAAATTTTCACTGTCGTATGTCGCCTTAGGAGGCCTTTGAATAAGTTATTCATCGATTTGGTGAGAAGGGATTAACTAGAGTCATGAAAGCATCACTTGATATGCCTGCAACAACATCACAACAACCTGGTATGACCGTAGCAGTAGGATGCATGCAACATATATCTTCGCGAATGAAAATGACCAGAGAGCAAAGATAGAAGAGGAAAAAATAAGAGATACATGTCGAGCCTCAGAAAGAGCCTGAACATGTGAGAGATAGTGAGGAAGAGGTAGAGAAAGTGCAAATGGAAATAGATAGCGTAGCATTTCCGTCGCCTCTCCCACCATATATTCTACCAAGAAAACCAGATGCAAAACCAGTGACAGAGTCAAGGACGCAAAGTATGGCACCTTCACACCTCTATTTCTAGAGTCAGTGTGATTTTGTTATGAACATAACTCAAAAAATAGAAGAAAAGATAGATCAACGAATTAGAATTAAGCCTCTTCGAGGGGGAAACCTCATTTAGATTACATAAATGAAAAATTATTAGATGATACGAATGAAAAAAGCTCCTTTTCTATATATATGAGTCTAATGGGTCACAATATAATCCTATTCGACATAACAATAACAATGTAAGGGCACAACAATAAGAAGAGTGGGATTATATGCGGCACAATAATAACAATATAAGGACTACATGGGCATAATAAAAACAATAAGGGGACTACCCCTGACTACATGGGCACAATAAAAACAATAAGGGGACTACATGGGCACAATAAAAACAATAAGTATTTTGAACTTTTCAAAATACTTTTGATGTCTACCCCTGATGATGGACTCACTTGGGAAGTCCGAAACGTTGGGTTAATAAATAAACTCAGAAACAGGTTATTCCTCTCCTCTAAAAACTATTTTCACCTGTATGGATTCTCTCTTTAAAAACAATAAGGGGGCTATACTAACAATAAAAATAAGGGGATACACTAGTATTATAGGGACCTAAAATGCCCCTCTCCTTCAAAAAAGTGTTTTCCTCAACACTTGATTATTTCTGGATGCTTCTATATGGAATTCTCATCCTCCCATGTGGAATCTTCAGCAGGTAAGTTCTTCCACTTGCCGAGATACTATGAAATTGATCGATTTCGTTGTTGTCGAGTTCTTGTTTTCGTGACTGCTTTAGGTTCCGATATGATTTTTCCTTCCTTGTCAAGTTCTAGAAATATCATATGAACTGGGAGTTTGTCACCTACAACCTTCTTTAATCATGAAACATGGAAAACTGGGTACACTCGGGAATATGCAGGAAACTCCAATTTGTATTCCATAGTACCAATATTTTGCAACACCTTGTAAGGACCATAGTCCAGTAGCGATAATTTAATATACTTCTTAGCTTTCTTGAGGGAATTTTTTTGTATGGTTGTATCCGTAAAAATACACGATCACCTACATGAAAACTTCTTTCATTGCAATGTTCAGATATGCATGTTGTTTCATTCGATTTTGCACCAAATTTAGGTTATCCTTTAAGAGTTGGATAAATTATTGTTGATGCTCGATGTGATCTTCCACTACTTGATTATCTATATTAGCTTTCATTTCAACCTTCAAACCATCCACCTTAGCCTCCATGTCTTATTTTAAACCATCTATGTCATCTTTGGTTTCTCTTTGTGAGATAGAAATTTGTTGCACTTGGTCTCGTAATTTTTCTATATCATGTTGCACTTCTTCCACTTCATGAGTCATAGTAGAGCCTTATGAGGGATTTATGGTGGTGGCATTAGTTTTGGGGCGAATTTTAGAACCCAATACTGATATCTATGCTTCAATATACCCTTGGAAACACTTCAAACAGATTTTTCAAAAAGAGTTATGCAATTAAAAAAAAATACACACCTTTTTCTTGCTTTTAAATGTTGAAGATTGCAACAAGAAACAATGAAGGAGGCATCTTGAAACATCATTCCTGATCCTAGTTGGAAAGTGATCACCAAAACTAGGTGGGGGCCACACAGGTGATTTTTTGTCGCAAAGTCTATTTTTAGACTATGTCTATTTTTAGACATATGGATCATGTTCTATAAGCTGCGGGATGCTATTTGTGGATGGTTGGTCAAGTTGGAAAAATAGATGGATTTCTTTTTTTAGACATATTGGGCGGAATCTATTTTTAGATTTCCAGTCTAAAAATAGATATGTCGAATATTATTAGCTCTTAATAATATTTGGACTATAAACATTATCTTATTCTCTTGGAGCACTTCAGTTAAGTGCACAGATGTGGCACAGAAGCTGACAGAAGGAATTATGCTATTCCTGAGGGTTAAGTGGAGCTATTGCATGGATACTTCAGTTAGAACTCATGTGACAGAGTTTGGTGGAGTTGATTGAGGGAGTTAATGGAGTTGTGTTCAGTTTAACTAATCTAAACATAGTTGAGCTATTTGTATCTAGTTTAACTAATTGATACAATTAGTGAGAGTGGTGTGAATTAATTATTAATTAATTCACTAATTATAAACTCATTAATAAACTAAAGAATACATCAGTTAACTTCAGTGCATGGACAGTTTTAGTGGAGATCAGTGCAGAGATAGGTGAAAGGGCAAGTGTGACTATCAGTTGTGACTATAAGTGATGCATGGTTTGCATCCAAAACTCAATAGAGATGCCTATAAAGACGGCATGAGCAAGGCTGGGGTAATTCAAACTCATCAAGAGGCATTCTTCAGCAAGGATTGCGCAGTAGAGGCAAGTTATCAAGTGACAGAGATTGGAGCATGTGTTTTGCTAGATCTAGCTTGATTAGTGTGTAGCAAGTGGAGATTATACTGAGAGATTGTGAGGAGCTTTGTATGATGATTGTTACATGATCTCTATGACATATATAATATACAGATAGTTGGGGTTTTTCAGCTTTAATCTTTCCCATTACATATTGTGTTCATATGTGTGAATTTTTATGGCTTTAATGTGTGCATGCAATTGATTTTATTTCCACATGTGATGATCAATGGAGATTTTGTATTTGTGCATGAAGATAAAATAGTGTGTGATCAGGAGAATCTCGGTGGATAACATATCAGTTATTCAAAGTTCTACATTAAGGATCTCAATATTAAAACCGATGTATCTATGTAATTTAGGGTCTGAAAGATCTGAACTTAGGTCTTATCGTAGCCCTCTACGTCTTCTTTCCAATTCCATAGGTCATACCTAATTTGGATTCTTCAAGATAAAGCTATGTCCAATCTCCCATAATGACCTAATTATGGACTAGTTCAGTAGAGCTAACCTGTACAGAGTACCACATGTCACTGTTTCATCCTTCGGATCTGAAATAGATATACAATAAACTACAGTTCATGAAATTTTTGTCACTTTTTACATAATTACAATCCGATGTCTGAAATGAAATTTACGACGATTTTCCATCAGCCAATTTTTTTAGATGAAATTATGTATTCTGCAAAAACCCTAACTTCCACAGATCATATCTTCGCAAATATAGCGAACCAGGGTTTGAACATTTTACAAGAAGTTCCTCGAGATCTTGGCTCAAATGAGTTTTTTTGTAGCTTTTGAAACTTCGTAGAAAAAAAGGTTATAACGCAAATTCCACGATGACCTTTTTGAAGTAGCGAAACCATAGAATCCAAAGCTCTTATTCCAAATGTTATGAACCCAACTCACAAAATAGAAGAAAAGATAGATCAAAAACTTATAAATAAGCTTCTTTGAGGGGGAAACCTCCTTTACATTACATAAATGAACAATTCTTGGATGATACAAATGAAAAAACCTCCTTTCTATATATAGGAGTCCAATGGGTCACAATATAATCCTAATTGACATAATAATAACAATGTAAGGGCACAAAAATAACAATAGTGGGTTTCTATGGGGCACAATAATAAAAATACGGGGACTACATGAGAAAAATAATAACAATAAGGGTGTTGGAAATACTGAGAGAGGGGGGGGGGGGGGGTGAATCAGTATTCCTTTCAATTAGAGCATTATTTAATCTTCAATTATTATCAGTTTTTGTACAATGATAGTAGTAAAAAAAAGGAACACAAATGCACACAGTCTTTAAGGTGGAAACCCACTCCTTGACAAAAACCACCTAATGATTTTCTAATAATTCTTTAATATTCAACTCCAATTGAAAATAAAGCTCCAACTTCCTAGAATCTAAAATAATTTCTTCAAAATTGACTGATGATTTAATGTCTTAGATTCTTCAGTAGTCAACTTAATGGATGCCCCAACACCCAATGAGCTACAACTCACCCTGGCACCACCCTACCACCTTGTAGAAGAATAAAAGAAGAGTGGAATCCTGTACTAGGGAAAATGGTCCACTTTACAATGATATAGAATGATGTATAAGAAGAAGACACACCAGAGCATAACCCCAACTATGACACAACCACCTAATGATGATCCTAGACCTCCCAACACTACCTCTTCAACTCTTGGCAGATAGAAACTAGTACAATTTTTACAATAATGTATTTAAAATGACTTAGTACAATGATACCTTTACAGTGACTGTATGCAGTGTTGCCCACTTGAAGACTTTATGTGATGAACTTCTTGCTGCTGTTCTGTACCTTGGTTGCTGCTCTTGTCATGCTACCCTCTACTGCACCTTGCTTTACTTTGCTTCCCTAGAAATAATGGTCCTTTTCAGCCCTTGACAACACATGATCTAGCTTTTCTTTGCCTTCTAGGAGCTCGATATTGAATCTGGTGTATCTTTGTTATTTCAAATCCCCAATATCTAATTTTTGGTCCTATAGTAGTCCTCTGAGTCTTCTTTCCAATGCCATAGGTCTGACCCAATTTGGATTCTTCAAGAGAGAGTTATACCCAATCTCTCATAATGCCCTACTTATGGACTGTTTCAGCAGAGCTAACTTGTACGGCGTGCCACGTGTCATTTTTTCTTCATTCGGCTCTGAAATTGATAAAAATAAACCTAAATTCTGTGCAATATCTACCACTTCTTACAAAATTCCAATCCGATACTCATAGAGAGAGTTATGATGATTTTCCCAAGGTCACTTCTTTGAGATGAATTTTAGGAGCCTGCAAAAACACTGACTTCCACAGCTAATATCTCCAAAAATATTGTGCACCTTGATCTGAAATTTTCACAGAAGCTTCTTCAGGATTTCGGCTTCACCTCATAAAAATTTCAGCTTCTGAACCTTCGTAGAAAAAATGTTAGAGCGAAAATTCCACGATGACATGTTTCAGATGGCGAAATCCCTTACATGAGGAGGATATGAGGATCACAATTTATATAAATGCTTAGGTTGAGAGGGGCTTCAACAAGTGAATGTGGGAGGGATTTTAGGAGCTTAAAAAATATTAATTATGAATTTTCAATGACCCATGCCACAACCCTATGGGGTTTTAGCCCACTAACTGGGGGTATAAACTTCAAACATGAATATCTCTCAAACCGTGAAGAATTACGTGGCGTGCCATATATCAACGGAAAAATATCGACAAGTAGAAACCATCAAAAGCATTATTGACCCAGAATATATTCATTTGGTAGGTAAAAGTTTCCATGAAATATTGGGTTAGCCCCTGGTGCTGCTTGGGTTGACATCAATGACAACCGCTGATCAACAATCTCCCCCTTTGGCATTGATGGCAACATAGGTACTCCTCCTGTGATCATGACACCTCTTCCTACAAAATTATCTCCCCCTTTGACATCAATGGAAAAGGGTAACTTCCCCTGAAACACAACCATCATGCGGACCTATACACGCTTCCACTCCCCCTGACACATAACTGTCCTGCAAACCTGTAATCTACTTCCACTACCCCTTTATATTTTGAATAAGGAAAATATAATGAGAACTTGGGAGAATCCCAAGCTTCTGGCAAAGATATTCCAATGCTGGCGAATATTTAATATGTGATTATTTTGGTGCTGCTTGGAATCTTGCTACTTTTCTAATTGCTTGCATACATCTGGTCGGGAGGTTGTTACATATAGAAGACTACCAATCATAGATCTGTACAACCTTTGATTCACATCCTTAAATGAGTCGTCTATGCTCAATTTGCAACCTATTACCATTGGAGTAAGGATGGGTTTGCAATCTTCCATTTTAAATTTCTTGAGCATTTCTTTGATGTACTTGGCTTGACATATAAATATTCCTTTCTCTTGCTGAGATATTTGAAGCCCTAAGAAGTATGTCAGCTCACCAAGTAAAGACATCTCGAAATCACTTTGCACCTTTGTAGCAAACTTCTTACTTAGTCAACCATCATTGCTACCAAATATTATATCATCCTCTTTAGTTATTAGACATGCTTTAGTTGCTTCATCCATAACATATATGTCATTTGGAGCTTTGGAGCTTGAATTGCTGTAGCCACAATTTCACCATACATGCCTTTCCTGATTTCACATTTTGTGGAGTTGAATAGTATTGTGTGTTCTTGATCACACGTTTGTCCAACACTGAGCAGATTGTGATTCATGTTTTCAACCAATAGAACATTCTTGGCTAGAGCATCTTTTCTTCTGAGAGTGACAATACCTGATCCTATAACATTTGAAGATCCATCATTTTCAAAGGTCACGGTTCCATCCTTCTTCTCTTTCAGAGATACAAATTTATTTCTATCTCCAGTCATATGCATTGAGAAACCACTATCAACATACCACACATCTTTGTTGTTTTGAGCCTTGAGAGCGAGAGCACAATTATCAGTCTTCTTCTTCTTCCATGTTCATTCGTTCTATGGCTTCGAAGATTCTTCTGGAGGATTTTCAAGTCTGCAGTCTTTGGCTATGTCTCCAATGTTTCAACATTTGTAACATTCAATATTATTTCTTAAATGTTCAAATCTATTGATGTTTCGCTGAGCCCTAGGAGGTTCATATTTGACAGATTTCCTGGAATTGTATTCGTTCCTAGGGTACGTGCGACATTCTACAGCTTTATGACCAAATTTTCCACATGAATAATAGTATCCATAAAAAATATGTTGGTACCTGGATAGAAATTTTCGTCGAGGAATTGTCTTCCAAGGCTGTTCTTGCGAATCTTGTCCAATGAAGTCTACATGCATGTCAGATCTCATAGGTTCATTGTATTTTGTTGTAGAAGGACTTTCTTCTTCTTCTTTGTAACTGATGCCAGTTCTGTCATTGTAATATCGTTGATTGTTGATGAGTTCTTTCAATCCCCTTGAGCTGTTGGCATAGTTTTGGATAGTTTTTCCTTTATTCACTTCCTCACGTAGCGAGACTACTTCGGCTTCTAATTCTTCCCTTTCTTGGTTGCTTTCTTCCAACTTCTTTTGAAGTGCCTCTTCAATGCATTTGTGTTCTTCAACTTCAATTTTGAGACCTTGAACTTGTTCTTCAATAGTATTACAACGGATCTTCTCCACCTTGAGATATTTTATAAGCTTGATTGCTTCCTTATAAAATTCTTCTATGGTCAATCCTTCTTCTTTGTTGTTTGATACATCTTGTTTATTGTGCTTGGCCATAAAAAATACTCTCTCATTGGCTTCTTCTTCATTTTCATTGTCTTCATCGGATGATGAGCTATCTTCTTTAGAGAGAAAGTTCCTTTTGGATCCTTTCTTGTTGAATTTCTTAAAGCCTTTCTTTCATTTTGAGTTTTCATTACTTCTGTTTGAACATTTTGCTGTGAAATGCCCAACCTCACCACAGCCGAAACATATCAATGGAAGTTTACCTTTGAATTTTCCATTACCAATTTTTAGTTTTCTCATGAAGTAAGCATATTCTTCATCTGAAAGACCTTCTCCATCATCTCCCTTTTCTTCACACTTGCAGGTGCATGTCATTTCAATTGAATGTTGTTTGTCCTTATTGGTTTTTTTAGATGCAATGAACACAGTTTCTAGATTTGTAGTACCCTCTTCTTCATCAAGTCTCATTTCATATGCTATGAGAACTCCATGTAATTCCTCTTTGCTGAGTTTTTCCAGATTTGCATTGTCTTCTAAGACCGATACCTTTGGGTTGAATATCCCTGATAATGTTCTAAGAATCTTCCATATAATAGTATTCTCGTCAATTGGTTCTCCCAATCCTTCCAGAGTATTGGTTATTTCATCAACGTAGTGGAAGTATGCAACAATGTTGCAATCTTCTTTCATTCTGAGTTGCTCAAATTTTGCTCTATAGATTTGAAGCTTTGTTTCTTTGAAATTTGAGTCACCTGCATATATATTCTGAAGCTTGTCCCATAAATTTTTGGTGATTTTACAACCCAACACTTTATGATAAGCAGATTCAATAAGTCCACTCATAATAATATTCTTTTCTTTTGCATCATTCACCAAATTCTTCTTACCTTGTTCATTCGTGGTTGATGTAAATCCATTTTGAACAGTGTCCCATACTTCGTAACCTTGCGCCAAGAGATAGACCTCCATTCTTCCTTTCCAGAGTGCATAATTATTTTCACTGAATAGAGGTACACCATTCTTGGTATGCTCCATGACCTCCTTCCAGCTGTTAAACTGCTATTGAAGGAACCAAGCTCTGATACCAATTGTTGGAAATACGAAGGGGGGGGGGGGGGTGAATAAGTATTCCTTTCAATTAGAGCATTAGTTAATCTTCAATTATTATCGGTGTTTTTACAATGAGAGAAACAAACAAAAGGAACACAAATGCACACATTTTTTAAGGTGGAAACCCACTCCGGGACAAAAACCACCTAATGCTTTTCTAATAATTCTTTAATATTCAACTCCAATTGAAAATAAAGCTCCAAATTCCTAGAATATAGAAAATAATTCTTCTCCAGCTCCCACTGGAAGGACGCTCCAATGCCTGAGATTCTTCAGTAGTCAACTGAATGGATGCCCCAACACCCAATGAGATACAACTCACCCTAGCACCACCCTAGCACCCTGTAGAAGAATAAAAGAAGAATGGACTCCCGTACTAGGAAAAATGGTCCACTTTACAATGATATAGAATGATGTAGAAGAAGAAGACACACCAGAACATAACCCAACTATGACACAACCACCTAATGATGATCCTAGACCTCCCAACACTTCCTCTTCAACTCTTAGCAGATAGACACTAGTACAATTTTTACAATAATGTATCTACAATGACTTAGTATAATGATACCTTTACAGTGATTGTATGCAATGCTACCCACTTGAAGACTTTATGTGATGAAATTCTTGCTGTTGTTCTGTACCTTTTTTTCTACTCTTGTCATGCTACCCTCTGCTGCACCTTTCTTTGCTTTGTTTCTATAGAATGTCTGGTCCTTTGCAGCCCTTGACAACACATGATCTAGCTTTTCTTTGCCTTCTAGGAGCTCGATATTGAATCTGGTGTATCTCTATTATTTTAGATCCCCAATATCTGATTTCCAGTCCTATAGTAGTCCTATGAGTCTTCTTTCCAATGCCATAGGTCTGACCCAATTTGGATTCTTCAAGGGAGAGTTATACCCAATCTCTCAGAATGCCCTAATTATGGACTGTTTCAACAGAGTGAACTTGTACAGTGTGCCACGTGTCACTGTTTCTTCATTTGGATCTGAAATTGATAGAGAGAAACCTAAAGTCTGTTAGCTATTTACCAATTTTTACAGAATTCCAATCCGATACTCAGAGAGAGAGTTATGACAATTTTCTCAAGGTCACTTCTTTGAGATGAATTTCAGGAGCCTGCAAAAACACTGACTTCCACAGCTCATGTCTCCAAAAATGTTGTGCACCTTGATTTGAAATTTTCACACCAACTTCCTCAGGATTTCAGATTCTCCTCATAAAAATTTTAGCTTCTGAACCTTCGTAGAAAAAAATTTAGAGCGAAAATTCCACGATGACCTGTTTCATATGGAGAAATCCCTTGCATGAGGAGGATATGAGGATCACAATTTATATAAATGCTTAGGTTGACAGGGGCTTCAACAAGTGAAAGTGGGAGGGATTTTAGGAGCTTAAAAAAATATTAATTATGACTTTTCAATGACCCATGCCACAACCCTATGGGGTTTTAGCCCACTAACTAGGGGTATCAACTTCAAACATGAATATCTCTCAAACCGTGAAGAATTACGTGGCGTGCCATATATCAATGGAAACATCTCGACAAGTAGAAACCATAAAAATAATTATTGACCCAGACTATATTCATTTATTAGGTCAAAATTTCCATGAAATATTGGTTTAGCCCCTGGTGCTTCTTGGGTTGACATCAATGACAATCGTTGATCAACAAAGGGGTATATACTAACAATAAAAATAAGTGGATACAATAGTATTATAGGGACCTAACAGATTTATTTGAGAATACCTTGGGAAGATTCTGCAGTTGGAGTTCGCGGAAAATGATTTCAATCATAGAGAGAAATATCCACATGATTTCATACCAAATAGATACTTAAAACAAGTGAACTACCCTGAGAGTGGTGTGACAAGGTTAGAATCGCAACATTGGGAGGTTGGATTGGCGCAGTTGGGCTTGATCAATATGATGAATATGCCACACTTCGACGGGAGTCTAGGAACCACAACTTGTGTGAGGCAACTACTCATGTTGGTGCACGATGGATGCCTGTGGATGGAGAAGAGGATTCCTATCAACCCAATGTTAATATGGAGAATCAAAATACTGCCTTATCAAGGGATGAACCCTACAAAATAGTTTCTTGGGAAATATTAGGACAAATCCATACCAGACAACATGAAGAAGAAGTTTGGAATGACGAAAGGGAAGTGAGGTTATGATATAAACTCGATCAATGACCAGGGAGTTCGCTTCAAAACACATATATTGGTCGGGAAAATCATGAGGAATTTTCAAGCTAATAGATTCCCTGCACTATTGGTTTCATTAGTTACGCAATGCGTTAATGTGGTTAAGTACAACTGGGCCACATATCTATGTCAAGAGTTTATGGATGACTGTTGCAAGGATCAGGAAAAGGTACTCTGTTTCACTACGCATGTTTAATTTTGATAATTATGATGCTTTCATGGAGAGAGTCAGAAGTGTCATAGTTCCCTCCGCTAGCCCCAAAATTTTGTGAAGCCACGCGATATGCCTCGTTGTGGTATACCACTGATCTGATGCGAGCATAGGATCACAGAATATTTTTCATTTTATACCATATGGACTTAGATATATTGGTGAACTAGCACCCTCACCTTTCACTAAGCCTATATGAGCAATATAGCTTTGTCGTGAAGTTTAAGGCTGAATTCCACAAAATTTACATATAGGCTCGCAAGGACACAAGAAATACATGGAATCCTATGCCATATTTAATGACAGAAGACGATCTCCTAGCACAGATACAACAGTGTCCCGCATAGTGGATCACTGCGCTAGAGACACAAATGAAGGATAATTTGAAATATAAGGACATGATGCAATGCGAGGAAGCGAGTGGAAAGGAAAAGGATGAGAAAGATTCATAACAATGGGAGAAATACGACGAGGGTCTCCAGGATCCTCTTGGAGGTGATGAGCATAAAAAGAGTCCTAAAATATAAAGATAGACCGATCTGTCACTGAGAAGAGGAAGGCAGACGTCGAAGCTTCCATAAGAAGCAAAAATAAGAAGAAGGTAGATAAGACAAGGGACATAACACCATTGGTCCTCACTGATGAGGATTTGGACTAGGTTGGGGATAGAATTTAGGAAGCATCAACATAATCATGGAACAAGCTAGAGTATTTCCATGCCACACTTTTAACAAGTGTCACAGAGCGCATTATAGAACTGAAGATATTGGCAGAGATAGTTAGACAACCAGTGAAGGCAAAGGAGAATCTTGGAGAGGAAAGAATAATAGAGCCTATAGTTGGGGTGCAGATAGCGCTGATACTTTTCAGAGCCCTACAGTTTGACTCTGCTGAGGTACAACAACAAGCCAAAGAGTGGAGGCACGTGAAGATGAAAATCACAACAGTTCCACTTCACATATTACACAAGCTACATCAAGAGGTCATAGATGAGTTGAAGTAGTGCGAAAAAACTCACCTCCCGGATAAACACTCAGGTAGAGAGAGAGAGAGCGAGCTTTGCTAAAACAAAATATCGACCAGGAGATCCAGGAGAAGGATCAGGTAGTACAATAGTAGAAGACGCTGAAGGAGGTGGTCAAAGAAACATGCCACGAGGTTCCATAAATTGATGTCTGAGAAGAGGAATTAGTGGAGGACAAGGTCGCAAAGCTCGGAATTGTAGTAAAAGGATACAAGGATAAAATTGTGGATGTGAAATTTACACATGAGATGAAAATTAGTGAGCTACAAATGAAGCTACAACCAACCACACCAAGGGAAGTGCGAGAGCAGAGGGGGGCGACCTAAACGTTGCAGTGGTTGACATATCCACAATAGTGGCAGATTATGGGAAGATATTGGGTTAGAGCTTACAGATTTGGACTTTGTTGAAGGAATGTCCAAATGCGTAGAGATTACATGAAGATATTCAAAAAAATTAGAAACAACTAAAGGAGATTCAGGCAGTTGTGAGAACCTTGCCAATATCACAAAAGCTCACAAAGGTTAATGAGGGAAATGCCCTCCAAAAAATATAGAGGAGCTGAGGAAGGAAGAGCAGTCTCTGACAGAGAGAAATAAACCATGGAAAGGTGAGGCTCTCCAAGTATCCCAAGCAGTGGATGATAAGCTTCAAGAGCTTCGACATAAATAGCAAGCAGTGATGCAAAAGGCTATGGGACTGGCGAAAAAATCACTGTTGGAGAAAGTACACAATGAAGAGAAGTAGGTCATAGACATTCTACGGTAGTTCAACAACACCTACAAGAGTATTGCACCGAATATCATAGACAAATCGACTAAGTGACTCATGACAAGTCACATGTGAGTGTTGGGGGCCTATTGGGTGCAACCCAACTTGGCCTAGATTTTGGCAAAGACTCTGCAGTTTGTGGGGCAGAGTGCATAGTCGAGCATGCATCCAAGCATATTTTAAGGAATTAAATATACCGCGTGATGATGTAAGGGCTTCAGGGTGGGTCGAAGCCCGTCCTTTTTGTAAAAGTGAGCGATTTTGTAAGGGATCAATGGTTTTGGGACCATAGTTGCTTGTTTTAAGGAGGCCATGGTATTTGGACCATGGTATTTTGATGATGTAATCCTACTACGTAATAATATATATAGGGTAAACTAATAAGAAGAGAATAATTAATCATAGATTTATGGGTGAATTATTGTGATATGTGATTTGGCAGTGAAGGAGAGGTTGTGCTTAGAGGCCTGGAGAAGAGTCTGCAGCTGAGTGCGTAGGCCAAAAATTGATTGTTTTCAAAGATTCATTATATTAAGCAATCGTTCTTGTGGATGTTAATTTGGTATTCTTATGTGATTGATCTGTATATTTTCTTATTATCTGTTGTAGAATAGTAGTATTACAGTCGCAGTTTACTTCAGTGCAGTGATGGTTATGGTTTTATATGGCATGTTTAAGTGATTAATATAATGTGGTAAAGTGATTTATAAGTGCTAAGAATAAGATAATATAATAATACCACTTCTACTAGTCCTTTAAGACTTTAGAAACCTAGTTCTGCATTCACCCATAGTCACTTCGGGTAAGACTGTGATCTACTTGCAAGTTATTTATGAAAGGTCCAGTGATCAAGGGTTTTGTTGGTGTGAAATATAAATTGAACCTGGATCAGCCCAAAACAAGCCAACACCCCAAGTGCTATAATCTGATTGTTAAACATAGAAGAGAAAAGTCTTAATGCACAGTGAAAAGGGATGCGCCTAAGGATACAGGGATAAGCTACCACGAGCATTATATGCGAGACTTGGACCATCAAACAAAATTGCGGAAACGATTAATCTAGAAATGATAATCTAGACTTTTGAATTTTACCTTTCATTGTTTTCTACTTAAGGTAAATAAAACATGTATATTTGTGGTAGAAGTTTTAGTAATTTATAGTACATTATTATTCTAGAGAATAAATGGAATATTCTTCCCGAATATATATATACTCAAACATAAATAGCGTAAAGGAAATAGTTGTATTAAATGATTATACAGTGGCATGTAGAGCAGAGAAACTCTTCAGAAGTTTCGCGGAAAACAATAAATAAATTATTCATTTCGGTATTATCGATTCAAACTAATTTTGATCACAATAAGTCACTGTGAATGAGCACCAAACTATACAGAAATTAAAGCCACCATCTTAAGAGAGTAGAATGAAATTGTTGTGACAAGAGAAACCACTATGAAAAATAATAAATTATTTAAAACAAAACCATTCATTAACTACGTGTTACCCTCATGTATGGAGGAATGTAAGGTAACATTACAAACAAAAATTAACTTTAAAAAAAAAGTCTATACAAGCAGATAAAGTATTGTAAGGTTGTACATATGGATAAACATGTAAAAAAAACATTTTCTTCCAAGAGGAAGATAGTTTCCATATACCGATAGTAAACACTATTATAACCAAATGTAGTTCACTTAGGATGTGCATTCATGCAGATTTCGGATTTAAATATGTCTACGCAAAACCAAAATGGTATATGAATTTAAGAATGTTAAATAGAAGGGCATATGAATTTAAGAATGTTTTATATATGTATTGGTGGGTATTAAGTGAGTAACCAGTATGATTGTTCAAAATTGATATTAGTTAACTTTGTGTGAGAATAGTGAGATAAATAGAATGGACAAAAGGAAGGGTAATTGGTTCGTTTACCTCTAACCTTGTGCGGGTCATGTGAGGGTGCATTGGAAATTTAGTTTAATGTTAAACTCACTTGGTTGTGTGAAAATTTATTAGATAAATGAATTCAAGCACCAATTAGGGTTTGCATGAAACCCTTGTGCACAGTAGAGGGAACCCATTTCTGTTACCAATAGGAGGAGACGAATAAAGAGGAAACACAATTACCACTGCTTAATATTGTTAGTTGGAATATTCATACAATAGAGATTCTATAATTAAATAACTAAACTATTCTATCAACTAATCAATGAAGCCGAGATCACAATGTCGGACATAGAATTATAGAAATTCACCTCATACCTTTTAGTAAGGGAATGGAATTTCCAATCATATTAAGGATAAAACCATAACTTAGCATATTTACACACATACACACACACACATACACACACACACACACACACACACACACATATATATATATATATATATATCTCAAGCCTACAAGAGGAAAAGGCGTACAGGAGCGTTGCCATAACCCGAATTATTGGGGTATTGTGTACTTCAACAAACCTTACCTGAAATAACACACAATCCTCAGTGAAAAACTTATCACCTCAATAACTGATTGAGTTACTTAGTAGCCTAAGCCATACTGATGGGGAAGCACCTACCCTTGTAACCTTGTTTTCATGATAAGACATCTAGGATTTAAAACAAATATAACTATACCAGATGATCTGGGTCCGTCAGCTATTAGATTTACCCATGATCTTTTACTTTTGTGATGTGGTTAGAATTTCACTGAAAAGAGCATTAAAAGAACACATATATGCATGCTTTAAGCAAGAGGAAAAAAGACAACAATCAACAACATAAGAACATAATACATTGATAACGGAGTTCACCAAGTGTGGGCTATGTATTTGGGCCTAATGTCAAAATGGGGTAGGCCGCTTCAGATAGTGCGGGAAATGGTGATGATGCACATGGATTAGGTTTTTTATCATATAATGATATATTCCCTCAACATGAGTGGATTTTATCTTCACGAGATGTTCTGATATAGGAACTCTCACTCATAATAGGCCTCCTATCAACATGACATAATATCACACAAGGTGACGATGAGGATCCCTTCAACAATGTTACATAGAGATCATAAAAATCCATGGTGAATACATCTCACATGAAGTAGAAACATAATCAATACTACATATACCTCAACCCCTGAAGTTGGTGAAAGAAGTGGATGCTCAACTACTGAATCTGGCTGCACCATTGAATTCGTGGCATCGAGAGGCATAAAATCGATTGTCCACACTTGGGAATCTGACACCGTCACTCCAATATGGAAAATGGAAAAAAAATGGGATGCTCTACTGTTGAAAAATACATCACCATTGGATTCCTGTCATTGAGAGGTGTAAAATCGACTTAAAAATTGTCAAATTCTGACTTCAACAAGTGCGGGACCTCAAGGAATCTTTTTGATGCCCCTCAAGATTCCTTGGGCAAGGTTCCGCCCCTATGGCTGCTCATGGTTCCGCACCTGCAATAGAAAAACATTATTCATTGAAGAACATGTTGGTTTGCTCCACGTTCTGCCTCCTCTTTTCTCACAACTCCATTGGCCTCCCCGTTTCCTCATCTCTCATGTATTCTCCATCATTCTCCATGGTTTCCTTGAACCATTTAAATGGAATTTTATAACAAATTGTGAGGGTGAATAGGAAAAGTGTGAGGTTGGAACATTGGTTGGCATAATCATATTGAGGCACTTTTTGTTGGGAGGTTTTGGGTTCAAATCCAATTGACTCCCAATATTGTTTTAAAGCCCAATTTTAGTTTTAATATAGTTTTTTCAAACTATATAATATATGGAATTTCTATATCCATATTGTAATGACTCCCAAAAACATGATAATAAGACATAAAATGGAGGTTGCACCATCCAAGGCTACTTGGACCTAATTTGAGGTTCCATTTGGCACCATGTGATTGGGCCATGTGGCAAGCCCTCATTAGTCCACATCATATGCCAACTCTACCACCTACTTGCCATGTGTCGACTTGTGGTGCTGCCATGTCACCTTTCTATGGGTCCACCTATTTTGTTGACTGGGCTGCCACATTAGCTTTGTGGGTCCCACTAGGCCTACCACATGTCATCCATACGGCCTCCTACGTGGCAGAATGCTGACTTTGACTTTTTTTCCTGTTGTTTGGTACAAAATTCAAATTGCAATAACTTTCTCATACAGACTCAGATTTGAGTGTCGTTCACGCCATTGGAATTGGGGCAACGAGAAAAATCTTGTCCTGGTTCAAAATCATTCTGAACACTTTTAATTTTGACCATTTCTGAGCCCTCTTGGTCTCCTGAGGGTGTCTGGAGCCACCTGGATCAATCCTCCCCACTAAGGTTCTTTTAGTCCAGAAAAAAAATGAAAATAATTTGCAGCTTCTTTGTACCTCGTCTTCACCACACGTTTCCTAAAAGGTCACCCTTCATTCTCCTTCACCTTTGTCCTTCAGAGCCATAAGCGATGAGCCAACACCTGCATCCTTTGCAAACCTGTAGTACAATATTCTTACAAATTACAAGCTTAATTACATGATCAACTATGACCCAAGAATCCCATACTTGCCATGAGTTTATAACACACACTCTGTGGTCAAGTTTACATAAAAAAGGAAATCAATACCCTAGTTACAAGGCCAAAACATCATTTTCGCTTAAAAAAGTGATAGAAAACACATGATCAATTTTACATTTTAAACTGCAACAAATGATTTACAAAGTAAGGCCAAAACAAGCTAACACATCTAGATAAACCATCTCTCACTTATTAAAGTGAATGGGTTATCTTCCTATGGCAGATTTTCTTGTTGTAAAATTGTTTCGTTTGGTTCATGCACGAACACTTTTTCTTTGAGCCGTTGCCCTGGATGGAGCCTCCAACATGTGGCTCTTTGATGGCCACTTCTGTCACAATGACTTCAATGAGTCTTCTTCATCCAAACCTACTTTGCCTTCTTCTTTTCCTGTGGCGGAGAAGATCTTTCATGTCTCATCCTCTTTCGTGTTGCCATTATTTTCCAACACTCAAAAAATATATGGTTATGTAATCCACAAAAACTACATTTTTTCTGATGCCGTGATATATGTTCATTGTTAGCGACATGCTTGTAATCAAAATGACCACTAGAATATCGAGACTTGTTATACCTTTCTTGGTTGTCTTTGGTGCGATCATGGTGACGAGATCTTGCCTCAACTCTTTCTCTACAATGTGCACTATCATAGGATGATGGTGAAGTGTTCCCATCATTCTCTTTCCCCAATGGTTTCAACCATTTATTGGAAGATTCTGACACCTTTGAGTATTTTCCTGTAGTGTATTTTCTTGTTGAGTTATGCCTTGGCCGTTCACACCAAGTCCTCCTCCTTTGTATCCCATCTTGGTGAGGAGTCTCATGCCAGTTCCTATAATGGGTATCTCATATTTCCAATAGAAATAATAGCATGTGAAGATGAAATTGAAGAGAAATCAACGTTTTTTACCTCAACTATTAATTTAGACATAGGTGATGATGACTTATTTAAGCCTTCATTGTGCTTCAACTTCTTCAAGGCCTCTTCTACAGCTCGCAACTAAAGTTGTGATCTCTGCTTCTCTTTTTTCTCTTCTCGTAGTAACCTCCTTAATTCAACATTATCTTCCTGAATACTTTGGTTTATCTCCTCATTAAAATGATGAGAATACAATGAAGGCGACGAAGAAGATGCATAATCACTATAAGATGTCAATGAAGCATCGTTCTCTGATACTTCTTTCTCTTCTTCCTCTATTCTCTTCTCATAAGCATCATACATTATGTCCACCAATTTGGATATCCTTAGCATGGCCTCGTACATGTCTTTTTCATCCCCCATTGCTGTGCGTTCAATCATTGTTCATGCTCGCAATTCACATCAAAAAGAAGACCGCTCTGATGCCATATGAATCCGGGCTCGTCAGCTACTGGATTTACCCATGATATTTTACTTCTGTGATTTGGTTAGAGTTGCACTAAAAAAAGAATTAAAATAACACGTATACATGCTTTAAGCAAGAGGAAACAATACAACAATAAGAAACATAAGAACTCGAGATGTTGATAACGGAGTTCACCAAGAGTGGGAGATGTCTTCGGACCCAGTGTCAAAATGGGGTAGGCCACTTCAGATAGTGTTGGAAATGGTGATGAGGTACATGGAATAGGTTTTTTGTCATACAACGATATATGCCCTCAACATGAGTGGCTTGTCTCTCCACGAGACGTTCCGCTACAGGAAATCTCACTCACAATAGGTCTCCTATCAACATGACATAATCTCACACAAGGTGATGATGAGGATCCCTTCAACAAGGTTACATAGGTGTTACACAGTATTTTTTCACCATCCCTACAATCCCCATCCTTAACATTGGAGGACCATTTCAGTGACTTCTGTGTATTGTCATACCTTACTATAAGTGTCATTGCATCCCCTGGCATGTTAAGAACATTTCCTCTGTTGATCATTACTCAAGCACACTCTAAAAAAAATGTGTTTATAGGTCGGCGCTGGTAGGCAGTTATGCCCTCGCGCCCAGAGAGAAAGTAACACTGGGCCTCACGCCCATTGGCACTCTGACTCAATGTCTCACCCAGGTTGAACTTTTTTTGGAGTGTTTTTTAAAATAAAAGCGAAGTTTCCATTCCTAACTACTTTGTGAGTGGAGTCATCATGGTTTGTTCGACTGAATAATGTCGAAATTCTTCCTTTGGCTTCTTATTTCATATAATTGTGCAACTCTCCAAAGGGATAGGACCTCTCTTCCACGTTATGAGGGATCGAAAACCATCCACTCCTCTCATATAAATACCTCTTTCTCACATTGTTTCACCTAGCTGAATAGTCCTTACTATAGTTGATTTGAAGAACAAGGTAGAGAGGAATCGATTGTCTAGAGAGAGTTTAGGCCATTGCCTCATCAAGTTTTATCCCCAACGAATTCTTGAGATGCGCCCGACTGAACTCATCGAAGGAGGCCGCAACATAGGGGCATTAGGGTTTTAAACTTCTTTTCTCGTATATTAATACATGACTAGTTTTTTGGTTCCAATTTTGTGTTTATGCAAATTTTTTTATTCTCCTTGACCAATCAAATAGTTGAAAATGAAAGTATGTTTTCGTATGCTATCACCATTCACTTGATCTTCATGTAGGTACACTGACTATATCACTAAAATACTGCGATGTGTGAAGACGAAGATAAGAGGGTCGTGACTGCAAGCTAAAAATAAAGTGTTGGACCGAGGTAGGTCATCTATCCCAACTCATTTTTCATTTATAAGTTAGGAGTCTGAAAGTCTAGTATGTTCCCTTGTTGATAGACCCACCCTAGAGCCAGAGGTATCACCTCTGTCCTCAAAGGGGATTTACCTGCACAACAAGTTGGCGGCCATACTAGGGATTAATGTGTTTGTCGTTTCTCGTTGTTCGTCTAGTAATTTTCTTGTCTACCTGACTTTGGTCGTATTACCACTTCTGTTCTTTGTTTTGCTTGTCTCATTGTTTCCAGCCATCACACTTAGTCTCAAATTTTTAAGTCTGGCCTTTTCTCAGTGGCTTTTTATCCTTTCCATATTTTTCTATCTCGGTGCTATTTTTTCTTGAACATTCGCACCAATTGGAGCTTGTTCCTATTTTATAGGTGCGCCATCCCCTGTTCAGTGCAGATTACAGCTAAACAGTCGCACTGATTCCTGTGTATTTGGATTTACGCCTCTTCCCTGAATTTTTTCCAGTGTGTCTTTCCACTAGATTAGTTTTTCCTCTTCAATCAGTCCATTGAAAGTGCTTTGAATCTCCTGTCTCATTCTTCTCAGCTGTTTGCCCCTCATATGATCAGTGTGGACCATCATCCTAGGGTTTCTAGGTGAATTTTGTAGTTTTTCCGGCTACCGCCTCACTGAACCTTCTGAGTTGAGTCTGAGTTAGTCTAGTCTTGTATCTTTTCAGCTTTTTTTACTGATTGTTTCATCTTTTCTTTCGATTCTCCATGTTTTTGGGTCATTGAACTGTCATCTTTGTGTCTATTTGATATTCCTTCTGCCACCTTGAGCATAGCTCACATTGCTCACTGAATCGATTTAAAAGTTCTCTTTCGCTTGAAGGAATGCATTTATGTTTTGAGTGTTTTTTACATTCACATTATATTGGTCTCTTTGTTTTTTATCATTTCGTTCAAGTGGCTCAAGACTAGTCACTCATTTGGTCTTTTAGTGTAACAATGCATTTTGATTCTCATTCATCTAACACGACAACCTTGCATTCTTTCTTTTTAGTTTGGAAATGAAAAGAGTTCTTTTGCATTAGTAGCTTTGAGTGAATCAGGAAACATATTTTTGTTTTCTACTTTGGTTGTCTTAATTGCATTAGGAAAAGTTATCCTTGTATTTGATTTTTTGTTGCTTCGTTGTGAACTACTATCTCTCTCTTGACTAGCTATTCATCGAATTGAAATGATGTTCTTTCGCATGTAGTTATGCATTAGGGATTTGAGATTAAATTCAGTAAGGCCATGAAATTGCAACATTAAATCAAGATAAACTTTAAAATGAATTCAATTAACCTAAGGAAGCATTGGAACCTAATGCTCATATTTAGAGGTCTAAGCTAGTGAAATGTTCCGGTGTCGTTAAACTTAGTAGCTATCGTTCGCCATCTGGAAATAGACAACTCTAGCACGGACTTGTGCTCCCTGTACCATCGAGTATATAAATGGAGACCCTCATAGGTTGCAATCCTTTATCCATAGGAAGTCGATTCTGTCGCCCTGTGATCGTGATACACTGAACACAACATTCAGGGAGACTGCCTACACGTACGTTAAGTCCCTAGTCATTTATCTTTGATTTGATCACCAAGGTGTATATTGTAGTTCACGGAAGCTTGGTACACCCTCTTGCTTAGATTTCCTGAGTACTCCTTTTGGTCTTTTCGTGACTCCCTAAAATATTGAAAAGATCATCGAGCACTTTTCCTTTCACGCTCGTTCAACCTTAAAGTGACTAGAGTCACCTTTTGTCCTTTTCTTGACTCTTAAAATATGAAAAGGTGGAGTTTTGTTTCAGTGTCATAAAATGAATTACCTATGATCACACACCCATTAAAGATCCTTTCTTGGCTTTTTATTACGTAAGTCCTTGGTTTTTGGTCTTGAAGCCTCGAATTACTTATCTCTTTTCTCTCTTGCTTTTGAGACAAAGTCATAGTGGCTGAACCACCAGTTTCATCATCCCCTTCATTACCTCGTAGTGGAGATCCTTCTCCTGCAGTTTCTTCCGAGATACCTAAGTCTGATAAGACTTTAGGTTACTGGCTTTCTATTGTTCCAAGCATTCAACCTCTCGCCACTCGATCTCCTCCCGAGGGACCATTTGATATCAATTGGCCTCCTCCGAACTTTTGGGTCGAGGTTGGAGATGAAGAAGACCCTCCAACATCTTCGGAACCACTTGCTTTAGAACCACTTGAATCACCATTAACACGTGCTTTACTTTCTAATTCTCGTCGTATTTTTTCCAACAACATGTCTTCATCTGACATGGATGTTACGAGTCCCATCCGTAGTGAAGAGATTTATGTTTCCACGGGAGACTATCAATTCCCTCTAGAGAATTTTCCTTATGTGTCCTCACATCCTTTATCTCTCTCAGCCAATTATTTCTTGTTGGGTCAGATCATTTCTAGTGCTACATCTTTGTATCATAATCCAATATGGTCAGGTACATCGACTCCCTCGGAAGGGTCATTTGTCACAGTATCAGGGGCATCCCCCTCGACTCCCATTACGTCGACGATCGTTACGTCTCTCCCAACCAAGCCCACTATTTGTGTGGCTTCATCTGCACCGTCTATTAGTGTGATTCTGTCACTACCACCCTCTTCTGTTTTTTAAGGGACAACTCCTATCACTTCCATGATACCCATTGGGCCCGCCATGAGTGGACTACAGCCTCACGTTTCGAGAATCCAACCTACTGGTAGTGTGCCCGTCTCTTCTAATCTAATTCCTGAAGGTTTGACATACGATCAATATATGTTGGCCCTTCAGCAACAGATTTATACCCCTCAAGGTTCTATGCAGTTGCACGCTCTTATCAACCCTCCACATTATTATGATGAGTACGAAAATCACATCTATTTGCATGGGCCTAACCTACTAGGTCCATTGTATGTTCAGACACCTCAAATGTCGGTTTACCCCAACCATTTCACATACCTACAAGGACAGCCCTACGGCCTACAAGGACAACCCTTTTAGGGACAAACTTCAATCCAACAGGGACAACCATATGGTCCATAGGGAAAACCCTATAGTCCACAAGGAAAACCCTTTCAGGGACAACCTTCAGTCCAATAGGAAGAACATTCGGTCCAATAGGGACAACCTTTGGTACAACAAGGACAACCCTATGGCCCTGCTGGTCAACCTTATGTTCAACAGGGAGCATCCTATGTTCCCCAGGGGAAAACCTATCCATCTCAGGGACAACCTTTTGTGCAATAGAACCAACCTTATGTTCAGCAAGGCCTAACTTTTGTACAACAAGGTCAACCCTCTTCTACTCAGCCGAGCCAACCTGTTCTTTACGGGAAACCTGGCTCATCTCAATCATCAAGCCAACCTGTTCCTCAGGGGAAGCCCGATGGTTCTCAGCATCCAGGCCAACCTGTACCACAGGGATAGCCTGTCCAACCTCAACAGCCAGGCCAACCTGCACCCCAGGGACAACCTATTCAATCGCAACATCTGGGTCAACCTGCACCCTAGGGGAAATCCGCGTAGTCTCAGGGCCCACCTTATATTACTCAAGGTCAATATCAGGTGGTATATAGTTTTCCCCAAGGAACTACTTACATTCCACAACAAAATACATATGTTGTGTAGATAGGACCTTAGTGGTTCGCTCAGAATCAATATCCTAGTCCTCAACCGGTGTATGGGAACAATTATGAGGCTTATAACCCCTGTGGGAAAAATCCTTCAGGATAGAAAATATGGGGTCAGAATTTCTCCCAACCTGGTTGGAATTCCAATACTGGTCCTTATCAAAGGCCAGTAATGCCTTTTAATCCGCAATTTCCTTTTCTCGCTATGCTAGAACTACCCGATGTGTCAAAATTTATGAATGATACTATTATTCATAATCCATATTAGCCTTCAATTCCAACTAAAATCCCTAGTGATTATCCCAAATTTGACGGCAAGTTCGGAGAATATCCCCAAGCGCATGTTATGACTTACCACCTTTGGTGCTCTTCTAACTCTTGGGTTGACAATTCAATTTGACTACGTCTTTTCCAACGGACTCTCACTGGTGCCACTACAAAGTGGTACATTGAACTCTCACGCCACATATTTAAGGATTTCAACTCTCTTTCTATGGCATTTTTCACTCACTTTCAGTTACCAGTTTGGTATGAAAATGGGACACACCTTCTCACATCTTTGAAACATGATCGAGCTACTCATATCTCCGATCATATTCATGAATGGAGGCGACGTCATCGTCTGATCAAGTTTACGATTCCTAATCAAATTCTAACTGATTGGTTCACTACCTCTTTTATCATTCTGATTTCTAAGGACATCACTATGGGGACATGTGTTACTGAGGAACAAGCCATTGCATGTGCCTAGTACCTTGACCTTATGTACTCTTAGTCTGGTACATTATATAAACTCTTGCATGATGCTCCGCGACATGGCACTACCAAAGCACCTACGATGCCATCTATCGACGGTATCTTTGGTTTTGTGCCTCATACTTCTTGAAAGTCTTCTCCAAATCCTGCGAAGAAAAAATATACTTCTTCCACTAATATTGCTTCTCAGCCACCTTCGAATCCTGGTAAGACTGCAGAAGTGAATGTTGTCCAGTCCAATCAGGTAGATAAAGCTTCCAAGGGCAAGAAAACGGGTAAATGTAAGGCCAAAGTTGATTCCCCGAAACAGGATTCTTTGAAACCTAGTGCCAATGATGGTTCAAAACATAACCCGAAGTACCCTTCTCTCATTTGTGACGATGAGCACTACACTAAGGACAGTCCATGACGGGCCAAAGTGAGTCGACTACTCAAAAGCACCCAAGGAACTCCGATTTTTTTCAAAGAACCATTCCCATCACAACAAATCAGATGGTGGAGCAAACTCAGTCCTCTGCCCCATTTGGCTCTCAGGTTTTCATGATGAATGGTCCTGCACTCCTCTCTCTTTCTACCCGATGAAAGATTATACCAAATTGCGTGTTAGCAACCTATAAATATAGGATTCATAATTTTGACTTAACTGATGATACTCTTGTAAATATGTACATACGTTGCTTTCTGCAAGTTGTATTCCCATATTTTGTAAAAAAAATAAAAAAAATAAAAAAATCAAAAAGAGGGTAAAAAGTCCTAAAATAAAAATCAAAGGACTTAGAAAAAAAAATATACCCTAAAAGAAAAAATATGAATAAAACATGAAAGTGTGCAAGTCTAAATGCCACTACTTTTAGTTTTTGCAGTTGATTATGGCAGAGTGTCAATAAATGCCATAATCCATGATGAGTTGAACAATTTAATCTTGAATTATCATGTTTCAATTTACTTCTTTTAGATAGAAAAAGAAGAATTGTCATATAGTTTAATCATGAAAATTCAGTAGTTAGGTAGAGAAATAAATAATCCAACAGTTTAATCTGGATTCTTGGATGAAATAAGTGTACAATTAGATAGTTTACTGTTTTCATAAAAGAATAAAAGGTTGTAAGGTTGCTAGTTCAAATGCACCTGATTAAAATAGAAGGAGAAAAATGTTAGAGGATATGACTGGGTAGGTAGAAGAAGGTGGGAAACATCATTGTAAATATCTTTCACCAGGCTATAAATAACTAATTTCCCCTCCCCATAGAAATTTTATATTCTAGACTGTCAGTTAAAGAGGCTCAAGGCATTTCCTTGACTTTTGTTGGGACCGGACCCAAGGTTCAGTGACTGATTAGTTGAAAATGTTAAGTTTCTATATTAATCCTAGAAATTTTCATCATTTACCCCTTCATGCACTCATCACCATTTAACTTCATAAGTGTGAACTCTTTTCTTACTTAAATATTACATAAAGGCCCATTTGATTAACTTCCTTCATTTTACAAAATATAAAACTCTCAAAAAACATGATATACTAAGTAAAAGTGAATAAGTTATGAAAATAAAGTTGTACTCTAATTTTCACTTTCCTTAGTTTTATTTATGAATTTTGAGTATTCATTGTCCCTTTCCATATTAACACTTAACATATTTTATTAACTCCCTATCAAATATCTCAGTCCTATTAATATAACTTCTTTTTATTTAATATCCCAAAAAACCCCTTATTATATGCTTTTGTGTCAAAGATATTAATCACATGTTGAAATAACATCCCAAAATTACCACTTTGACATAAAACTACCCTAATAAAATACCCCTGCTCCCCTATAGTTTTAGAACTTTAACTAAATCTAAAACTATATAATAAAGATAAAATAAAATAAAAAGGCACATTTGTATATACTGTGTATTAAAAATAGCGCATAAAAAAGTACTTACATTCCCATTTCCTGCATAATTTAACCTAAGGTTAAGAGCCTTAGGCTTTTTCCCTTTCATGATATATGAAACCTCTTGTTTCACATGAATATTAAACCTTGGTTAAAATCCCATTAACCCTTCCCATGCACATTTCCCTATATATAAACCTATTATTCAATACATACACCTAGCACCCTCGGGTTCATTCCAAACCCTCCAATCATTTTTATAATCCTAATTCAACGATCTGCATTGAGCGCGATCAATCGACCTCCAGCCTCACCATTTCTCATCGCTTTGATTTTAAACCGTTGATCATCACTTACCAAATCAACGACGCATATCAAAAAGCTTGGTCCCACCTTGTTTCCCCGCAACTTTCCGAAAGATCCCGACCCTTCGCTTCATCCATCGTGATCCGATGACGCACATTCCATATCGCATAACAAAAGTAATCAGGCAAAGTTTGTAAAAAAATTTGCGATAAAAGCCATTTCGTGAAACCACCATCTGCTACATGTTTTATTTTAATCGGATCGCATTCCAAAAGTGAAAAACTAAGCGCTCAGGAGCAATGCGATAACCACTAATGGTTTCACTTTCAATGCAAAAACCACTCCCTCCATTTAATACGTTTATAAGATTATAAAAAATATTTAAAACTTGGTTATAAATCTTATTAACATTATATGTGTTGTTCAATCGTAAAGAAATCTTCTTTGCCCACTCTTTCGAGCTTATATCCCTGAGTTTTTAAGCATTCAATTCCAATCAACAGATATCCAAATTTGACCAAAGAAGCTTCAGAAACCCTGTCAAAGCATCAAAATACCTGCAAATTAAGGAAGCTTGAATTCATTTGTAAACCCCTTTAATGCCAAAATCCTCATTTTGCAGTCTCTTTTTGAAAACAAATTCTAAATATAGATTGATTAAAAGACTTCTTTTTCACATTTGTACCATTCAGGAAACCCTGTTTCCTGTCTTAGCCCAGTTTTCATCTCTCAGAAGCCTAATTTGAGTAAATAAAACTCAAAAGAGATTATCCTTAGCCAGATTTTCTCAATTATTCCTCTATTAAAGTAAATTACTCCTGCAAACAATCTAATCTTGTAGAAGTAAGCCTAAGAATGCCTAAAAAATAGAGTTAAAACCTCCACAGACAGATCCCATTCCACAAGACTTTCAAAAAAACCTTCAAACACCTCTATGCAGACCTAGATTTCAATAAAAAATTGTTTGATTTTTGTAGGTTATCATCAGAATATGGATTTGGGTCGACAATTTCAATACTAGTTAACAAAATTGTTTGCTCCAAATTCTTAGATTTTAACTCAATATCTTCATTCAACAAACAATTTGTATACAAAGAAAGAACAAAATCAAGTCAGAGAGAGATCAGAAT
Organism: Pinus albicaulis; assembly: GCA_034641835.2. NCBI lineage: Eukaryota > Viridiplantae > Streptophyta > Pinopsida > Pinales > Pinaceae > Pinus > Pinus albicaulis. The sequence continues at coordinate 16,279,241 of CM076576.1, read as the reverse complement.
GATGAAGTTTTCACAGTGAATGGTAAAAGTGAAATTAGAATTCACAATGACAGTAAAAACATAACCGTCAAAGAGTATCCATGGTTAAAGTGTATCAGGTAAAAGTTAGAGTGAAAGTTAAAACAAAGTTACAATAGTAGTCAAAGGTAAACAATAAAAGTAAATACAAAGGCAGTAAAATGGTAAAAATATATGAAAATACTTTCACCAACAATGAATTTTATCCAAAGTGAAACTAAAACAGTTAAAAGAACAAAAAGGTGAAAAGATGAAAACACAACAAGAGGAACATTTTTGCAGAAATTCATGTTTAAGCCATTGTGTTGAAGAAACTATTGTGACCAATCCAAGATGAATTTTGAAAAACTGAAGGAGGTTTATGTTCCTAAGAGGTCCATATACAAAAACCTCTCTCACTTTTCTAACCACAAGTATGGGTTGGTAAATATTAAACAATATTGGAGAGCACGTTTTGCAGAAAATTCCTATTAAGTCATAATTTTGCAGAGAAGATTGTGGCCAAGAAAACATACATCATACAAAAATTAAGGAATTTTTTGTTCCTACGAAACCCATCTACAAAAACCTATTTCAATTTTTTCACATTTATTTCAAAATGAGAGATACATTCACATCTTTACAGGCAATTTTTCAGACTCTGTAAAACTCCGTTTTACACATATTGTTGCAGAGCCTATTGTGAACAATTAGAGAGGAATTTTAGGAAACTGAAAGAGGTTTATCTCACCAACATATTCATCCACAATAAACTCTTTCATGTTTTACATATCTATTTCATATTGAGAAATAAAAAGATATCATTGGACCCCAAGTTTGCAGAATTGCTGGAGCAGAATGCACAAAGAAAGGAAATAGTTAGTGACTTGGATGCCTCATCATCAACTAAGAGTTGGATCAAATTCGAATTCTCCTCTTAGTAATCACCTATCCATAAAAAATAGTGCTAAATATATGCATTAGTTTTTAGTGTCCTTTAATTAAGTTCTATTTATGTAAAACAGTTGGAGATATTTTGTAAACCAATCTTGATATTTTTGAAAATATTTTAGTTTAGAATTTGTATAAATACTTCACTCTTTGAAGTATTTTGGGTGGAATAAAATTTATCAAGACTAATATAGACATTTTTATGGATATATTGAAGTTTGTGTGAATCGATTTGTAAAGAAACAGACTGGAACTAAGTCAAACAGGCATCATAACTCAGGATTCTTGTGTTGATCAAATAAGTCAAGTATTTTCCTGTTTTCACTGTTTATATTTCAAAGTTCCATACATACATTTAAATGTTTTTTGTCTTTAATGATTGATTAGGAAATATTAAACAAGATTAGTGTTAAAACGCTCCCTATTTTTTTACTAGTTATTCATTGTTATGTTTTCTGCTGATAACCGGACTTAAGAATTCTTAAACGCTCTTAGTCCTTTTTTGACCCCTTTCTTTCATATTCATTTCTGTAACTTAAGGATTTTTAATTGCCCTTTTTTTCAGATCTTTCCATTTCATCAAAAAGCCTATTCAAAACCCCTTTGAAGGTCATCTACCCTGCCCTTAGTACATTTGATCTTTTGACCTTATTTCCTAGCTCTGCTTGCCAAGAAGTTGACTCCATAGCCCAATGGTCGGGTAGATGCCACTATGGTTTACCTTGAAATACCTTTTATTCCCACAAAACTTTAAAAACAAACAAATTTTCCAACCATACCTAGCCTAAAATCTTATAACAAAATCAAGCTAAATCTTGAGGAGAGATCCCTCTCCGGAATTTAGGAAGGCTAGATCATAGATTTCAAAAGAGGTTCTTGGTTACCTCGGACTATTTCTCTTGAACCTGGAGAAATTACTGAGTGATAACATAATGGCGACTCCATTGGGGAAGACTAACATTTTCTTCAGAAATATTTTACAGGTTTAGATCTGATCTATGATGGTGGACACTAATTAGACACACAAAGTTTAAAATCATCCACCTGGCGACTCCAAATCGATTTCACATTCAAGACTCCACTGGAGGAATGAACCTCAAAGAAAAATACGGAAAGATCAGGCTTTCAACTTGGATCTTAATCCAATACATCATGTTCTTTCTCATTAAGAAAAATTTTCAATGTATATGGTATTTTATAGAAGATCTTAGATTAGTTTTTCGTTATTTTCCTTTAAAAATTGAAAATAATAATTCTTCTAATCTCTTTGAGCAGCTTTCTTCTGAATCTAATGATGATCATTATCCAATTAAGAAGCCTCAAATAATAAAGACTTATATTACAATCCCTGTACAGATTTCTATACCATATAAAGTTCCAGATAGATATAAGCCCCTTATTTTACCTCCTATACTCCATGATTTTCCTAAAAACTACTACAAACATCTTCCTAGATTTGATGGAGAGAATGATATCACTGCCCAAAAACATATTCAAGGTTTTGAGAATTATTTGGATTTATTTGAAATTGATGAAGATGATGTTAAAATCAGACTTTATGCTCTTTCTTTGCAAAATAGAATAAAGAGTTGGCTCAAAAATATGCCTAATGCTAGCATCTCAAATTTCCAGAAGTTTATCAAAATTTTCCTTGATAGATGGATAATCAAAGTTAATCCTTTTGTGATCATGGAAGAATATAATTAGTTAAAAAGACATCCAAATGAAACAATACAATAATTTTCTAACAAAATTAATCAAATTTATTATTGAATGCCAGAAAATAGTAGACCTCCTCATGATTCAACTCTCTTGCATTATCCAAGTGCCTTTGATCCAGAAATAGAATTTTGGTTAAGAGAAAGAGATCGAAAAACACTTGTACAGATGCAGAACATTGCAGTTGATGTAGAAGTTAATTTGCAAATCAGACAAGAAAAGTTGAAAGCAGAAGAAGAGGAAAAGAAAAACATTGCAGAGGTAAAACTCAACCTTTTGGTAATAAAACTAGATGAAAGAACACAGGAGATCACTATGAAAGATGAATTTTTTATTCAAAATCCCCATGAAAAATAGAAGAGGTTGATAGCCATGAAAAAATTCCTCTTAATTCAAATTATCATAGATCAGAAAATGAATTTACAGATCAATATGAGGAAGAGGAATCTGCTGATCTAATGTGTATGTTTGATGACATTCCTTCTTTTGATGATTTTCCTAAGTATGATCATTATGATGATAGTTATGTTCTCCAAAATGAAGCTAACTTTACAGAGTAATCAGAAGCTAGTTTGCAAGGATGAAGAAATGCAGTTTCAACATATTGAAGACAGTGATCAGCCAATACAGATCAACCATGGGAGTGAGGAATAAAGAGCAGAAAATGTGGAAATAAGTAAAGATTATTTAACTCTTTTTTTTGCTTCATTTCAGTTCATTAGAGACAAATTTCATGCCATCAATAATCAACAATCTTTAGGAATTGTGATTGACAACAAAGAAGACAATGAAACTATTGATCAAGATTTTTCAGTTTCACAATTGCAGTTATCAGTTCTCATTGACATAAATGATCAAATGACACAAGAAAGTTCCATACCACTATGTTTTGAACCATTTCAGCTTTTAAAGGAAATGTGGTATAACATATTTAAAGAAAAGGATGAGAAACTTGTTGAAGTTTATTAAGTCTCATGGAAACCTATATGCCATAGGTTGCAACCCTTTTCCCAAGTTTTTCAGGATCCAATAGCAAATATGTTGAATATTGAAGGCATTCAAAGAATTCCTCTATTAAATAACTATGATTTTCAAAATCAAGATGACAATGATTTCAACAGTCAAACATTACAATCAGTAGGAATATCATCACAAATCTTATCTGAAAGTTTGCAGGGAGATAAAGATGAAAATAACATTTCATATTCATGGTATGGAGGCCATCCAGAACAGATGTATAGTTGTTTAGATCAGTTAAACATCAGTGTATATATTTTGAAAGATCATTTTGTATAGTTTCTAGAGTCAACAAAGAAAATCAAGTGTTTCTTTATCCTCTCATTTGTTGACAAGTTTCTAATAGGTTGCAGAAGTACAGTTTCGATAATTAACAAGAAAATGCAACAAAATATATGAAAGTACATAATGCTTGAATGGTTGCATTGGCTATTTCATTTTACCTAACCAGCAGTTGGACAGCTGATTAGAGTAAGTAGGTAGGATTTTAGCTTATTTCAGTATTCAGTTTTCAGCTAGTTTTGGAATAATTCATTAAGATTTAAAGTTAAGGAGAAGGTCCTAAATATATTTAAGATTTAATCATTGGTTTGAGAATTGAAGTATGTTTTTTTTAGGTTCAGATCAAATTTCAGTTTGCAGAAAAAGGACTATATTCAGTTCAATATTTTCAGCCATACCAAATGCATGTTTGGGATTGGCCCAATGGATTAGGGTACTAGTCAACGATGTTCTTGACATCTCACAAGGAGATGCCATCCCCAAGTGAAGCCGATGTTAGCAACCTATAAATATAGGATTCATAATTTTGACTTAACTGATGATAGTCTTGTAAATATGTACATACTTTGCTTTCTGCAAGTTGTATTCCCATATTTTGTAAAAAAAATAAAAAAAATCAAAAAATAAAAAAGAGGGTAAAAAGTCGTAAAAGAAAAATCAAAGGACTTAGAAAAAATGATATACCCCAAAAGAAAAAAGATGAATAAAACCTGAAAGTGTGAAAATCTAGATGCCACTACTTTTACTTTTTGCAGTTGATTATGGCAGAGTGTCAATAAATGCCATAATCCATGATGAGTTGAACAATTTAATCTTGACTTATCATGTTTCAATTTACTTGTTTTAGATAGAAAATAAAGAATTGTCATACATTTTAATATTGACAATTCAGTAGTTAGGTGCAAAAATAAAGAATCCAACAATTTAATCTGGATTCTTGGATGAAATAAGTGTAGAATTAGATAGTTTACTGTTTTCATAAAAGAATAAAAGGTTTTAAGATTGCTAGTTCAAATGCACCTGATTAAAATAGAAGGAAAAAAATGTTAGAGGATATGACTGGGTAGGTAGAAGAAGGTGGAAAACATCATTGTAAATATCTTTCACCAAGCTATAAATAACTAATTTCACCTCCCCATGGCAATTTGATATTCTAAATTGTCATTCAAAGAGGCTCAAGGCATTTCCTTGACTTCTGTTGTGACCGTACACAAGGCTCAATGACTGATTAGTTGAAAATGTTAAGTTTCTATATTAATCCTAGAAATTTTCATCATTTACCCCTTCATGCACTCATCACTATTTAACTTCATAAGTGAGAACTCTTTTCTTACTTAAATATTACATAAAGGCCCATTTGATTAACTTCCTTCATTTTACAAAATATAAAACCCTCAAAAAACATGATATACTAAGTAAAAGTGAATGAGTTATGAAAATAAAGCTTTACTCTAAATTTCACTTTCCTTAGTTTTATTTATGAATTTTGAGTATTCATTGTCCCTTTTCATATTAACACTTAACATATTTTATTAACTCCCTATCAAATATCCTAGTCCTATTAATATAACTTCTTTTTATTTAATATCCCAAAAAACCCCCTTATTATATGCTTTTGTGTCAAAGATATTAATCACATGTTGAAATAACATCCCGAAATTATCCCTTTGACATAAAACTACCCTAATAAAATACCCCTGCTCCCCTATAGTTTTAGAACTTTAAATAAATCTAAAACTATATAATAAAGATAAAATAACATAAAAAGGTGCATTTTTATATACTGTGTATTAAAAAATAGCGCAGAAAAAGAGTACTTACATTCCCATTTCTCGCATACTTTAACCTAAGGTTAAGAGCCTTAAGCTTTTTCCCTTTCATGATATATGAAACCACTTGTTTCATATGAATATTAAACCTTGGTTAAAATCCCATTAACCCTTCCCATGCGCATTTCCCTATATATAAACCTATTATTCAATACATACACCCAGCACCCTCGGCTTCATTCCAAACCCTCCGATCATTTTTATAATCCTAATCCAAGGATCTGCATTGAGCGCGATCAACTGGCCTCCAACCTCACCATTTCTCATCGCATTGATTTTAAACCATTGATCATCACTTACCAAATCAACGGGGCATATCAAAAAGCTCGGTCCCACCTTGTTTCCCCGCAACTTTCCGAAAGATCCCGACCCTTCGCTTCATCCATCACGATCCGATGGCACACATTAAATATCGCATAAAAAAATTAATCGGGAAAATTTTGTAAAAAAAATTGCGATAAAAGCCGTTTCGTGAAACCACCATCTACTACGTGTCTTATTTTAACCGGATTGCATTCCAAAAGTGAAAAACTACTTACCGCTCAGGAGCAATGCTATAACCACTAATGGTTTCGCTTTCAATGAAAAAACCACTCCTTCCATTTAATACGTTTATAAGATTATAACAAAGATTTAAAACTTGGTTATAAGTCTTATTAACCTTATATGTGTTTTTCAATCGTAAATAAATCTTCTTTGCCCATTCTTTCGAGCTTATATCCCTGAGTTTTTAAGCATTCAATTCCAATGAACAGAAATCCAAATTTGACCACAGAAGCTTTAGAAACCCTGTCAAAGCATCAAAATACCTGCGAATTAAGGAAGCTTGAATTCATCTGTAAACCCCTTTAAAGCCAAAATCCTCATTTTGTAGTCTCTTTTTGAAAACAAATTCTGAACATAGATTGATTAAAAGAATTCTTTTTCACATTTGTACCATTTAGGAAACCCTGTTTCCTATCTTAGCCCAGTTTTCATCTCTCAGAAGCCTAATTTGAGCAAAGAAAACTCAAAAGAGATTATCCTTAGCCAGATTTTCTCAATTATTCCTCTGTTAAAGTAAATTACTCCTGCAAACAATCTAATCTTGCATAAGTAAGCCTAAGAATGGCTAAAAAATAGAGTTAAAAACTCCACAGACAGATCCCATTCCAAAAGACTTTAAAAAAACCTTCAAAAACCTCCTTGCAGACCTGGATTTCATTCACAAATTGTTTTATTTTTGCAGGTTATCATCAGAATATGGATTTGGGTCGACAGTTTCAATACTAGTTGACAAAATTGTTTGCTCCAAATTCTCAGATTTTAACTCAATATCTTCATTCAAAAAACAATTTCCTTATAAAGAAAGAACAAAATCAAGTCAGAGAGAGATCAGAATGATGAATTTTTCATAGTGAATGGTAAAAGTGAAATCAGAATTTACAATGACAGTAAAAACATAACAGTCAAAGAGTATCAGTGGTTAAAGTGTATCAGGTAAAAGTCAGAGTGAAAGTTAAAACAAAGTTATAATAGCAGTCAAAGGTAAACAATAAAAGTAAATACAAAGGCAGTTAAATGGTAAAAAGAGATGAAAATACTTTCACCAACAATTAATTTTATCCAAAGTGAAAGTAAAACAGTTAAAAGAACAAAAAGGTGAAAAGATGAAAACACAACAAGAAGGAACATTTTTGCAGAAATTCATGTTTAAACCATTGTGTTGCAGAAACTATTGTGACCAATCCAAGATGAATTTTTCAAAACTGAAGGAGTTTTATGTTCTTAAAAGGTCCATCTAAAAAATCCTCTCTCACTTTTCTAACAACCATTATGGATTGGGAAATATTAAACAATATTGGAGAGCACTTTTTTCAGAAAATTCCTGTTATGTCATCATTTTGTAGAGAAGATTGTGGCCAATAATTAACACATCATACAAAAATAAAGGAGGTTTTTGTTCCTAAGAGACCCATCTAAAAAAACCTATCTCAATGTTTGCACAGTTATTTCAGAATGAGAGATACATTCACATATTTATAGGTTATGTTTCAGACTCTGTAAAACTCTGTTTTACACATATTTTTGCAGAGCCTATTGTGAACAGTTGGAGAGTAATTTTAGGAAACTGAAAGGGTTTTATCTCACCAACATATTCATACATAATAAACTCTTTCACTTTTTTACATATCTATTTCGGATTGAGAAATACAAAGATATCATTGGACCCCAAGTTTGTCGAACTGCTGGAGCAGAATGCACAAAGAAAGGAAATAGATAGTGACTTGGATGCCTCATCATCAACTAAGAGTTGGATCAAATTCGAATTATCCTCTTATTCATCACCTATTGTTACACAGTAATTTGTCACCGTCCCTACCATTCCCCATCCCGCACAATGGAGGACCCATTTTGTGACCTATGAACATTGTCATGCCTTGAAATCATCATCAATGCATTCCTCTAAACATGAGCTTCAATTGCCCTAAAGACATCTCCTTGCAAAAAATCATGAAAACATCTCCTTTTGCATTGGCGCAGGCAGACAGTTCATCACTCGCGCCAATGGGGAAAATCCTACAAAGAGGTCGTGCCAACTGGCGCTCTGTCCCAGAGCAGCAGTCGCGCCAGCCAATTTAAGGAGTGTTTTTTAAATAAAGATGGCGAAAGTTGTGTTTGAACAAACTCAGAAACCATTGCCTATCTTGAGTTGGGAAGTTTGGCTGCGGGAGTTCCATGGAAGGGAAGTGGTTTGCCACCTCTCATGGAAAATTCCTTGATGATAGGGCCAATCCCACAATAATAGGGATCCCAACTCCCTCCTTCTCCATCTATAAAAGCTTGCCTATTGCCATTGCAAGCTAGTCTTGAAGTGCCTAAGCTTTGAATCTCCAAATTCCCAAGAGCCTTTGTGCTGTAAGAGTCCTCTTTCTTCCCTTAAGGCCGACTCAAGTAAGGAGACTATCGTCGAGAGACTCTAGAGAGGCTTGCCCTTTCCCTGGTGAGCTTTGCGAGACGTGAACGACTGGGGACTCTTCCGAAAGAGACCGCGGCGTCAGAACATTGGTTGTACTCTCTTTCGATTGTTTATTAATGAATGACGACCGGTTATGGTTCCACTCTGTTTTTCACTTATGTTAATAACGAGTTATATCCTTTCTGACTGATATATAATTGCGTATTCTGGATTTTATGCTTGTATTTGTGTTGTTTCTTGCATGTGCAGGTGTCCATTCACGGAGATCGTGGGGATCGTGATTTGCCGAAGCTGAGGAATGGGAACGCTGTCTCTTCTACGAATCATAGCACTGGACTCCAGGTAGGCCTACATTGTTGGCTTATTTATTCGCGATTAGGAACTTGCGCTGTAGCATTTGATGATTGTTGCTAGACCCCTGCTGGGCTAGTAGGGATCGCCTCTGTCCGCAGAGGGGATTTACCTCCTCAACAATTTGGCGACCATACTGGGGAATCGTCTAGTTTTCACTGTCTCGTTTAGATTGTCTCGTTTTGATTGTTTTATGATTTTCCTTGCTTGGTTAGCCTTCTGGGTTGGGTTCTTTTGCTGTTTTTGCTTATTGGTTTGCTTAGTTTACATTGATCTGCTTCTGGAGTAGTTCTTTTTTGTTTTTGGCTGAGAAACTCGACTGGCGCACTTTTTAGCCCAATAGTCGCGCCAATTGGCACATGTTGCTTTTGTATCGCCCGCGCCAATTGCTTGCTGGCGCCAGTTTCAGCCATACAATCGCGCCACTCCTGTAGGGTATTTGAGTTTGCTCAGTTTTGAGCTCTCTAGGTTTGGTCAGTGTTTTTCTTCTTGATTTTTCGACTACCTGAGTGTGTTGGGGTCCTGTTTGACTAGGAATTTGCCTTCGTCCTTTGGTTGTTTGCTTTTATCTATCGATTTCACGTTTTAAGCCCTAGGGCATCTAGTGGCTTTGTGTATCGATCCCTCCTTGGGAGTTTTGGTGTTTCGTTTATCCAGTCAACTCTCTGATTGCTCCTCCACATTCTTTTAGTAGTTGTTCACTGTTTTGTTGCGATTTTTGGGTGATTGCTCGTTTCTTCATTCAAATTTCGTTTGGTCTTGCTTTGGGCCTAGATCACACGGTCCATTGGAGCCTTTGAGTCTTTTTCTTGGTTTTTATCAACTTTGGTCGATTTGAGATCTGATTGCTTGTGTCATTGAGTGAAATTTGTTTGTTTTGCTCTCTCAATATCGTTTCTCAAGTTGCTTCTCTTTTATTTTCAGTTTGTTTAGTGCATCTAGCTATCAAACATTGAAAATTACAAAAGAAAAATATCTTTTGCTTATGGTTGATTAGTGCAAATTGAAATTTTTCGATTTTACTAGTAATTAGTGATTGGAATGAAAAATTTTCGATTTCATTAGTTGCATTAGAGATCTCATTGTTTGTCTTCCGATCATTTTGTTTGTGTAAAGACTCTCAACTCTTCTGTAGCTAGTCTTCATCGAACGAAATGGTGTACTGTGGCATGTAGCTTTGCATTTAGGAGTTTTTGAAACAACACATTCGTTAGGGCCTGAAAACTGAAACGTAATTGAAGATCAACCTTAAAATCTACTCAATTTACACTAAGGCAGCATTGAAATCTAACGAAACACATTTAGAGGTCTAGGCTAGAGACGTGTTCCGGCGTCTTTAAACCTAGTAGCTGTCGTTCGCCTTTTGGCTTTAGACAGTGCTAGTACGGACTTGTGCTCCTCGTACCGTCGCGTATATAAAGGGAGACCCCTCTATGTTTTCAATCCTTTATCCATAGGAAGCCGAGTCTGCCGCCCTATACCCGTGATACACTGAACACAGCATTTGGGGAGATTGCCTGCACGTACGGAAAGTCCTTGGTTGATTTCTCTTTCATTATTGAAACCAAGGTGTATATTGCAGTTCACGGTTATTTGGTACACCCTTTTGCCTAGTATTCCTGAGCAGTCATTTGATCTTTTCTGACTCCCTAAATTTGAAAAGATCGCCAAGCGCTTGTCCTTTCACGCTTGTGTCAAATCTGTAAGAGATAGAGTCATATTTTTTATCGTTTCTCGACTCTTAAAACATGAAACGGTAAAGTTTCTTATTTTTCAATGTGGTAAAAATTAATCACCCACGATTACACACCCTCTTAGATTTTGCTTGTTGACCGTTTGATCATGTGTCTTGACTCTTTTTCAGCCCGTGTGTGGTTTTGAGTCTTGATGGAAACTTTTTCAGAGTTTACCAACCAAGGAATCCCCTCAGAAGGGAATCCTGGTCATTTTCCTCCTTTTGGAAATGTTGATGCTCCTTACATGTCAACGTTGTCCCTTCCTGGGGTAACTGTTGGGTTGCCTGTTTGGTTGTTTTCAACCTCTGTGGTCCCAAATATCTCCACTACTGTTCAATCAGTTCCTCCACCTGAACAACATCATGTTGATTCCAAGGAGGACCTCTCCCCTTCTTCGCCTGTTTCTGCGTCCTCCTCTTCTACTTCGCCTGGTGAAAGCGTGGATTCGAGTAACCAGGTGGTTAAGAAGAAGAAGAAGAAGACAAAGAAGAAGAAGTCTGATAAGCGAGAGGCTAAAAGTGCAGCCACTATTTCTGAAATATCTTCTCTTGATAAACCTTCCAACCCTCCACGGAAAGTCAGGTTCCCTTGCATGTTGTGCACAGGAGACCATATTCTTCGAGACTGCCCTGGCATTCCCAAGGTACTCAAAGTATGGTCCAACAGTTGCCCGCCGTTGCCTTTGGATTCCGGGAGTCAGGTTGGGGGCACGTCTTCAGCTGCTGCTGGTAAGACTCCTAAGAAGCAGGGTAAGATTACCAATCCCTGTAAGTTGTGTGAAGGGCATCATGCCATTCACCTTTTTCCTTATATGGATGAAGCCAAGCGAGTTTTGGACAAGTCAACTGTTTCTACACCACGCCTCCTGGCTGGTTATAAACAACTTTCTTTGAGTCCTCCACTAGCTGATCCTACGATTGGTCAAGAGTCATCCTTGGTCGATCCCACTCCCCCAGAAATTCAAATTCACGAATCCGTCCCTAACAAACCATTGGTCATAGGATCGGTTGAACTGGCCCCGTCAGCAGTGCACCAGGTCTTTTCTGTCGAGAGTGGATCTCACACCCCCCATGTCCTTCTGATTTCTTCAGATTCTTCAGACTTGGAGAAAGATTCCCCTGTCCCTGTACTTCATGAAGCTGCTCCTCCGCCTCCCATGATGGAGGCTCCGGAGGATATCCCTCCCGCCTTCAAGATGGAGGTTATGGAGGATGCTCCTTCTTCCGTAACACCAGGGGAAAACCTTCTCGGTTCGATGGTATCCCCTCCGAGTAGTCTGGTCGCCTCCTTTGATTGGAGTCGATTTGCAGGATTCCGCCTTCCGTCTTACGTGCCTTTCGAGATCACAGTACAGGCTCTTGGTCTGGTCATACCCAGCACCATTATAGACGAAGGTGCCTCTATTAGTATTCTATCCTCAACTACCTGGAAAGCTTTCGGTTCGCCGCCGCTTGCGCCTGTTACGCAGAATCTGCTCACTTTTAACAGAAGGACGAGTCAACCATTAGGGATCCTCCCAAGGTTAACATTGCATTTTGGGAGGTAAAACCGTCCATATGGACGTGATGGTCATTCCAGGCCCCTTGGATTTTAATCTGCTCCTGGGGTGCGATTACACCTATTCCATGGGAGCACTTGTCTCCTCCCTTTTTCATGTGGCCTGTTTTCCGCATGAAGGACGGATCGTGACCATTGACCAACTTTCGTTCTTTGGTCCTAATGTGGCAACTGGTCCACCATCACCCCCTCTGGGTTTTTATCCACCCGTTGTATCTGCTCCACCGCAGGTCAACTATGTTTCTACCTACCTTGTACCCACACTCAGTGATAATGCCGTCGTGCATAGTGTACTGGGGGCATTAGGTCCTGACTTCCAGGATGTTTTCCTTCCATCGGGAGTGGAACTCTTGGAAGCATCGCCTTCTTGTTCATTTTGATGTAAGTCGGTTAGAGCACGGTTTCCTCCCTATCTCAAGCTCTTTAAAAAATGAAACCAGGTTCTCGGAGCATAGTTCCTCCACTTGTGTCGAGCTCCTAAAAACAATGAAACAAGTTGTTTGAGGATGGTTCTTTTAAGTGTGTCAACCTCATTAAAATAATGAAACACAAGCATGTTCAATTCGAATTTTTGTTTTGAACCTTCACTCCATTTTCAATGGATTGAAGCTTGGGGGGCATACACCTCGAATTGAGACACCATGCTGGGGGGCATGCCCGTTTTCCCTGTTTCCAAGCATAGTTTGCATATCTATTGACAGGTGTGCTTTTAAGCTTGTTTAAAAATAAAATTCAATTTCAAGCATAGTTTGCATGTGTGTGTGTTCGTGTGTGCTTTTAAGCTTGCGTAAAAATGAAATGTCTGAGTAGATACATTGTGTGAATACATTTCGCATTGGGTCGTTTGTTATGTAACTGATACATTAGATTACATTTGTATTAGACATTTGCTTGACATATAGAAAACATCATCACAGGTAAAAGATCCATCCAAAATAGTCATATGTATATATATATATGTGTGTCGAAATGTTTGCACAGTGTGCATCACGAAAGTCAAAATATACATAATCGTCTTAAGTACATCCGGAGATGATATGTCTCTCAAAAAATAGGTGTGGTATAATCCCTAAGAGCTAATCCGCATGGTACTCATGATAACATGTAACTGCACGCACTAAGCGTCTCAGGATTCGGTGGATCCGACTTGGAACTCCCACCGTATGACGTTGGTACGCCATCGGTACATCCGCCAGCCGAGCATAGTCCGGGATCCCTCAGGCAATGCCCTCGAGATTCTGGATCAACTCCTCTCCTCCTGTGCCCTCTCCCTGAGGATCAGGGGCGAGATGATTCCTCCGTGAGATTGGAGACATCCCAGCTGGTCTCTCAGGTCCCACATCTGCATACATATATATAAAATGTGTTAGGATGAATGTGTATTAACAAAAAAAACATAAAACATAAAAATAAAAAAAACATGAGGTCTTACCCAACTCCTCGTCCCAGTCATCTCCTTCTGGCAGTGGGAGATCTGGGTCTCTGGTGAAGTTAGTTCCAGCATATGGCCAGTCCTCCACTACAATCAACTGGCGCCGTAACCACCTAAAAAACTCCGGCCTCCAGGACATCTGCTGGCCGCCTCCAGCTCTGGGCATTAGTGCTGCCCAGCGAGCCATTCTTGGCTCTCATGGTATCGGATCTGCCACTATGGCCCCTTGGCCTTGGAAGATTGGTAAGTGTTCCAGAATGAACGATACCAGGATGGAACCATAGCCAAACTATTTCAGTTTAGCTTGCTTGCATTTTGTGAGCTGTCTCTTCATGTTTATTGTTACTACTGTTGCCCAGTCAAACAGTAAGGGACTCATGCATTCTGAGGCCAGCAGGAGTTGGGCCTTTGTGGCCTCATGCGGTGCCTGCGATCTTGCAGCCTGCGTGATGGTATGTAGGACAACTCTCAATTCCATATCGGGGATAGTGTGGATATCCACCTTTTTTCTCCCTGATCCCATTTGTGCTCCTTGGCACACTCGTGCCATCACTTCTTCCATCTTCTCTCCATATGGTCTGCTCCCAGTCAGGATGGGTACCGGACCTCTGCGAGACAATCCGGTGATGAAATACACATCAGAAACCTCCAGCTTCAATACCTGATCTCGCAACTTGAACACTTGTTCATTTTCGTCCCAAATACTGATCAAATACTAGAGGAGCTCGGGCTGAGCTCGTAGAAAGGGTGTAAGGAAGAACTTCTTTAGCCCACAGTTTCTGAGGGCATTCATGCAAGCCTCACTTTCTATGGCCTGTTCATCCTCTTCTCCATGCTCCCTTTCTTTCCACTCAATCACCATTTTTCTTGATTTCCTGCATCCACATGGTCATTAACCCTTGATTAGATCCCTGGTAGGCTTCAAATTTCATTTAAAATGATTAATATTTCAGATTTTTAGGCGGAATTTTAGGTTCGGCCGCTGGCGCGACTGTTTTGTGAACAGTCGCGCCACGTGGCACGAGCCCTTTGCATAAAAAAGCCCATTGGTGCGGATCCGTGCCCGATACCCGCGCCAATGAGCGCGGCCCTAAAAATTCAAAGAGTGGCCACAGAGGGCTGATACATAAGGGAAAACTATTAAAAAATGGATTGAAATGAAGTACAGGGGAGCGCCTCTTACCTGTAGCAGACGAGAATCTGAATGGTCAACCGGATCTGTCACAATCGCCGTCAGAAGTTTGCACTCCAAATGGACCACTGCTGCTTTTTACCAAGGTAAATAGTAAATGTAATTTTGTTTTTACCATTTTGGCATATTTATAACTTTTTTGACATAAGATGAGTTTTAAAAGTTATTTTTATCAAATATTTTAATATTTTATGTCGAAAATGGGTTTTACGCTTGCTTGGTATGTGCAGCAGCAGGTTTTTGCGACTCTAACGATGGAAACGAGTTGTATTTTATACTTTTTCGGACTCGGTAAATACACGAAAAAGTCACTGTGGAGTCATCTTTCAGCTCTTTTCTGACTCTCTAAAACATGAAAAGATTGTCGAGGCCCTTGTCCTTTCGATCTCGTTAAAATGGACACGAATCGACATCTACCCAGTATACGTTTACCCCTCTTTCGGGCTGGGATGGATTGATTACGAAAAAGGAATACCCTAACCTATCGCGACTAGGAGGTTTTCTCGGATATTGTTTTCTACCTTTTCGGATCTAAGGAACTATTTACGAAAAGGGACCTGTGGAGTTTACTTTTCTGCTGTCTTTTCAAACTCTCTAAACATGAAAAGACGTCGATTTCTCCCTTTGTCAGACTCGTTAAACCCTGATGACATCGGATCCAATCGTAATGACGTTCTCCAAGTTCCTCCTTCCTAGGACTCGTTAAATGCACTAGGATGGATTCGCCCAAAGGGCAGACTTATATTACAAGCATATGCTATCCCCTTCAAGCTTTTTATCAAAAATAATTGGGGTACTCGCCAGAAATGGTGGGGGAAAAATGGAACCATCATCGTTGTCGTCGGCAGTATATCGCTCTTGAACATGGCACTTGTCTGCATTTGTGTCGGGTTGGGGACATCTCATCTCGTTTCTTCACTTTGCCTTCGTGGGTTTGGATAATCCCTTTTGACCTCTCATCTGCTCATTGCCTTGTCACCATGACCTCTGATCCGTTGATGTCAAATACTGCCAAGTCCACTGTCGTGCCGTTTATATGTTCAAGAGAAGTTGGCCTCTGCGAATATCAACCTTCCGCTGATTCTCATACGATCCTGATTCACAACAAAACATCATGTTCCTCTGTCTCGTGTCGATGATGTGGGAAACATTATGGCCCACCTTAGATCAAGGTCACTTCCTTTCGACTTCAGTTCATTATCCAGGAATTTGATCTAGAGACTCCTTTATGGTACCTTGGAGCCTACATGCCTCAATGGTAGGTTCGTTGCATTCGATGTGGGGTTTTCATCATTGGCCTCCGATCGAATGATTCTACGGGTGTTCGACGCCAGCTCATTGATTCGCATGCCGTAGATTGTACCTGTAGTACCTTGAGGGCCATTTTCATCATTGGTGGTTCCTCTCGCGTCTGTTAACAGCTCTCATCATTGGCTGGTAATCAGATGATGTTCTTGCATGTTCGACTTCAGCTCACATATTCGCATGCTTGAACTTGTACTTTATTTGGGTCGAGATGGAGCGCAAGACCCTGGATTGTGTCTGTTGTAATCCAGGCTGCGATTGTGGATTATTATCATTATGTACATGACTCACTGATTGGATGGCTGCGACCATACCTGAGTCTATTTATTTGATCCTCACTGCATGGCTGCGCCCATACCCTGGATCCGGATTATAGTGTACTTTGTTTCGATGGATGCGCCCATACCGCATATACATCATGTATTTGAGATATCAATTGTATTTTTCTGCACAGGTTTTCCGATGGCGGGGCTTCAGTTGAGCATGTTCTTGTAAAGCATTTCACCCCTCTCTCTCTCGGGCCTCATACTTTAGGGGGCATCTGTTACATAGTAATTTGTCACCGTCCCTACCATTCCCCGTCCCTCACAATGGAGGACCCATTTTGTGACTTGTGAGCATTGTCATGCCTTGAAATCATCATCAATGCATTCCTCTAAACATGAGCTTCAATTGCCCTAAAGACATCTCCTTGCAAAAAATCATGAAAACATCTCCTTTTGCATTGGCGCGGGCAGACAGTTCATCACTCGCGCCAATGGGGAAAATCCTACAAAGAGGTCGCGCCAACTGGCGCTCTGTCCCAGAGCAGTAGTCGCGCCAGCCAATTTAAGGAGTGTTTTTTAAATAAAGATGGCAGAAGTTGTGTTTCAACAAACTCAGAAACCATTGCCTATCTTGAGTTGGGAGGTTTGGCTGCGGGAGTTCCATGGAAGGGAAGTGGTTTTCCACCTCTCATGGAACCTTCCTTGATGATAGGGCCAATCCCACAATAATAGGGATCCCAACTCCCTCCTTCCCCATCTATAAAAGCTCGCCTATTGCCATTGCAAGCTAGTCTTGAAGTGCCTAAGCTTTGAATCTCCAAATTCCCAAGAGCCTTTGTGCTGTAAGAGCCCTCTTTCTTCCCTTAAGGCCGACTCAAGTAAGGAGACTATCGTCGAGAGACTCTAGAGAGGTTTTCCCTTTCCCTGGCGAGCTTTGCGAGACGTGAATGACTGGGGACCCTTCCGAAGGAGACCGCGGCGTCAGAACATTGGTTGTACTCTCTTTCGATTGTTTATTAATGAATGACTACCGGTTATGGTTCCACTCTATTTTTCACTTATGTTAATAATGAGTTATATCCTTTCTGACTGATATATAGTTGCGTATTCTGGATTTTATGCTTGTATTCGTGTTTTTTCTTGCATGTGCAGGTGTCCATTCACGGAGATCGTGGGGATCGTGATTTGCCGAAGCTGAGGAACGGAAACGCTGTCTCTTCTACGAATCATAGCACTGGACTCCAGGTAGGCCTACATCGTCGGCTTATTTATTCGCGATTAGGAACATGCGTTGTAGCATTTGATGATTGTTGCTAGACCCCTGCTGGGCTAGTAGGGATTGCCTCTGTCCGTAGAGGGGATTTACCTCCTCAACACCTATACATAAAAAATAGTGCCAAATAGATGCATTAGTTTTTAGTGTCATTTAATTAAGCTCTATTTCTGTAAAACAGTTGGAGATATTTTGTAAACCAATCTTGATATTTTTCAAGATATTTTAGTTTAGAATTTGTATAAATACTTCACCCTTTGAAGTATTTTGGGTGGAATAAAATTTTTCAAGACTAATATAATTTTTTTTTTGGATATATTGAAGTTTGTGTGAATCGATTTGTAAAGCAGCAGATTGGAACTAAGTCAAACAGACATCATAACTCAGGATTCTTGTGCTGATCAAATAAGTCAAGTATTTTCCTATTTTCATTGTTTATCTTTCAAAGTTCCATACATATATTTAAATGTTTTATGTCTTTAATGATTGACTAGGAAAGCTTAAATAGGATTAGTGTTAAAAAGCTCCCTGTTTTTTTACTAGTTATTCATTGTTATGTTTTCTGCTGATAACCGGACTTAAGAATTCTTAAATGCTCTTACTCCCTATTTGGACCCTTTTTTTCATATTCATTTATGTAACTTAAGGATTCTTAATTTCCCTTTTGTTCAGATATTTCCATTTCATCAAAAATCCTATTCAAAACCCTTTTGAAAGTCATCTACCCTGCCCTTAGTACATTTGATATTTTGACCTTATTTCCTAGGTCTGCTTGCCAAGAAGTTGACTCCATAGCCCAATGGTCTAGTAGATCCCTCTGTGGTTTACCTTGAAGTACCTTTTATTCCCACCAAACTTTAAAAACAAACCAATTTTCCAATCATACCTAGCCTAAAATCTTATAAAAAAATCAATCTGAATCTTGAGGAGAGATCCCTCTCTGGAATTTAGGAAGGCTAGATCCTAGATTTCAAAAGAGGTTCTTGGTTACCTTGGACTATTTCTCTTGAACCTGGAGAAATTACTGAGTGATAACATAATGGCGACTCCACTGGGGAAGACTAAAATTTTCTTCAGAAATATTTTACAGGTTCAGATCTGATCTATGATGGTGGACACTGATCAAACACACAAAGGTTAAAATCATCCACATGGTGACTCCAAATCAATTTCACAATCAAGACTCCAATGGAGGAATGAACATCAAAGAAAAATATGGAAAGATCAGGCTTTCAACTTGGATCTTAATCCAAGACATCATGTTCTTTCTCATTAAGAAATTTTTTCAATGTATATTGTATTTTATAGAAGATCTTAGATTAGTTTGTAGTTATTTTCCTTTAAAAATTGAAAATAATAATTCTTCTAATCTCTTTGAGTAGCTTTCTTCTGAATCTAATGATGATCATTATCCAATTAAGAAGCCTAAAATAATCAAGACTGATATTACAATCCCTATACATATTCCTATACCATATAAAGTTCCAGATAGATATAAGCCCCTTATTTTACCTCTTATACTCCATGATTTTCCTAAAAACTACTACAAACATCTTCCTAGATTTGATGGAGAGAATGGTATCACTACCCAAAAACATATTCAAGGTTTTGAGAATTATTTGAATTTATTTGAGATTGATGAAGATGATGTTAAAATCAGAATTTGTGTTCTTTCTTTGCAAAATACAATAAAGAGTTGGTTAAAAAATCTGCCTAATGCTAGCATCTCAAATTTCCAGAAGTTTATCAAAATTTTCCTTGATAGATGGATAATCAAAGTTAATCCTTTTGTGATCATGGAAGAATATAATCAGTTAAAAATACATCCAAATGAAACAATACAACAATTTACTGACAGATTTAATCAAGTTTATTGTTCAATGCCAGAAAATATTAGACCTCCTCATGATTCATCTCTCTTGCATTATCCAAGTGCCTTTGATCCAGAAATAGAATTTTGGTTAAGAGAAAGACATCCAAAAACACTTTTACAGATGCAGAACATTGCAGTTGATGTAGAAGTTAATCTGCAAATCAGACAAGAAAAGTTGAAAGCAGAAGAAGAGGAAAAGAAAAACATTGCAGAGGTAAAACTCAGCCTTTTGGTAAGAAAACTAGATGAAAGAACACAGGAGATCACTATGAAAGATGAATTTTTTATTCAAAATAACCATGAAGAAATAGAAGGGGTCGATAGCCATGAACAAATTCCTCTTAATTCAAATTATCATAGATTAGAAAATGAATTTACAGATCAATATGAGGAAGAGGAATCTGCTGATCTAATGTGTATGTTTGATGACATTCATTCTTTTGATGATTTGTCTAAGTATGATCATTATGATGATATTTGTGTTCTCCAAACTCAAGCTAAATTTACAGAGCAATCAAAAGCTATTTTGGAGGATGAAGAAGTGCAGTTTCAATATATTGAAGACAGTGATCAGCCAATACAGATCATCCATGAGAGTGAGGAAGAAAGAGTAGAAAATGTGGAAATAAGTAAAGATTCTTTACCTCTTTGTTTTGCTTCATTTCAGTTCATTAGAGACAAATTTCATGCCATTAATAATCAACAATCTTTAGGAATTGTGATTGACAACAAAGAAGATAATGAAACTATTGATCAAGATTTTTCAGTTTCACAATTGTAGTTATCAATTCCCATTGACATAAATGGTCAAATGACACAAGAAAGTTCCATACCACTATGTTTTGAACCCTTTCAGATTTTAAGGGAAATCTGTATAACATATTTAAAGAAAAGGATGAGAAACTTGTTGAATTTTATGAAGTCTCATGGAAACCTATATGCCATAGGTTGCAGCCATTTTCCCAAGTTTTTTAGGATCCAATAGTAGATATGTTGAATATTGAAGGCATTCAAAGCATTCCTCTATTAACTAACTATTATTTTCAGAATCAAGATGATAATGATTTCAACAGTCAAACATTACAATCAGTAGGAATAACATCACAAATCTTATCTGAAAGTTTGCAGGGACATAAAGATGAAAATAACATTTCATATTCATGGTATGGAGGCCATCCAGAACAGATGTACAATTGTTCAGATCAGTTAAACATCAGTGTATATATTTTGGAAGATCCTTTTGTACAGTTTCAAGAGTCAATAAAGGAAATCAAGTGTTTCCTTATCCTCTCATTTATTGGCAAGTTTATAATAGGTTGCAGAAGTACAGTTTTGATAGTCAACAAGAAAATGCAACAAAATCTATCAAAGTACATAATGCTTGAATGGTTGCATTGGCTATTTCATTTTACCTAACCAACAGTTGGACAGTCGATTAGAGTAAGTAGGTAGGATTTTAGCTTATTTCAGTATTCAGTTTCCAGCTAGTTTTGGAATAATTCATTAAGATTTAAAGCTAAGGAGAAGGTCCTAAAGATATTTAAGATCTAATCATTGGTTTGAGAATTTGAGTATGTATTTTTTAGTTTCAGATCAGATTTTAGTTTGCAGAAAAAGGACTATATTCAGTTCAAGATTTTCAGTGATAGCAAATGCATGTTTGGGATTGGCCCAATGGATCAGGCTACTAGTCAACGATGTTCATGACATCTCACAAGGAGATGCGATCCCCAAGTGAACCTGATGTTAGCAACCTATAAATATAGGATTCATAAATTTGACTTAACAGATGATAGTCTTGTAAATATTTACATACTTTTCTTTCTGCAAGTTGTATTCCCATATTTTGTAAAAAAAATAAAAAAATCAAAAATACAAAAGAGGGTAAAAAGTCCTAAAAGAAAAATCAAAGGACTTAGAAAAAATGATATACCCAAAAAAAAAATATGAATAAAACATGAAAGTGTGCAAGTCTAAATGCCACTACTTTTACTTTTTTCAGTTGATTATGGCAGAGTGTCAATAAATGCCATAATCCATGATGAGTTGAAAAATTTAATCTTGACTTATCATGTTTCAATTTGCTTGTTTTAGGTAGAAAATGAAGAATTGTCATATAGTTTAATCATGACAATTCAGTAGTTAGGTAGAGAAATAAAGAATCCAACAGTTTAATCTGGATTCTTGGATGAAATAAGTGTAGAATTAGGTAGTTTACTATTTTCATAAAAGAATAAAAGGTTGTGAGGTTGCTAGTTCAAATGCACCTGATTAAAATAGCAGGAAAAAAATGTTACAGGATATGACTGGGTAGGTAGAAGAAGGTGGGAAACATCATTGTAAATATCTTTCACCAGGCTATAAATAACTAATTCCCCCTCCCCATAGAAATTTGATATTCTAGACTGTCATTCAAAGAGGCTCAAGGTATTTCCTTGAATTCTGTTGGGACTAGACCCAAGGCTCAATGACTAATTAGTTGAAAATAAGTTTCTATATTAATCCCAGAAATTTTCATCATTTACCCCTTCATGCACTCATCACCATTTAACTTCATAAGTGAGAACTCTTTTCTTACTTAAATATTACATAAAGGCCCATTTGATTAACTTCATTCATTTTACAAAATATAAAACCCTCAAAAAACATGATATACTAAGTAAAAGTGAATGAGTTATGAAAATAAAGCTTTACTCTAATTTTCACTTTCTTAGTTTTACTTATGAATTTTGAGTATTCATTGTCCCTTTTCATATTAACACTCAACATATTTTATTAACTCCCTATCAAATATCCTAGTCCTATTAATATAACTTCTTTTTATTTAATATCCCAAAAAACCCCCTTATTATATGCTTTTGTGTCAAAGATATTAATCACATGTTGAAATAACATCCTGAAATTACCCCTTTGACATAAAAATACCCTAATAAAATACCCCTGCTCCCCTATAGTCTTAGAACTTTAACTAAATTTAAAACTATATAATAAAGATAAAATAACATAAAAAGGCACATTTTTATATATTGTGTATTAAAGATAGCGCAGAAAAAGAGTACTTACATTCCCATTTCCCGCATACTTTAACCTAAGGTTAAGAGCCTTAAGCTTTTTCCCTTTCATGATATATGAAACCTCTTGTTTCATATGAATATTAAACCTTGGTTAAAATCCCATTAACTCTTCCCATGCACATTTCTCTATATATAAACCTATTATTCAATACATACACCCAGCACCCTCGGGTTCATTCCAAACCCTCCAATCATTTTTATAATCCTAATCCAATGATCTGCATTGGGCGCGATCAACCGGCCTCCATCCTCACCATTTCTCATCGCATTGATTTTAAACCGTTGATCATCACTTACCAAATCAACGGTGCATATCAAAAAGCTTAGTCCCACCTTGTTTCCCCGCAACTTTTCGAAAGATCTCGACCCTTCGCTTCATCCATCGTGATCTAACGGTGCACATTCAATATCGCATAACAAAAATAATCGGGAAAAGTTTGAAAAAAAATTGCGATAAAATTTGTTTCGTGAAACTGCCATCTGCTACGTGTCTTATTTTAACCGGATCGCATTCCAAAAGTGAAAAACTACTTACCGCTCAGGAGCAATTGGATAACCACTAATGGTTTCGCTTTCAATGCAAAAGTCACTCCCACCATTTAATACGTTTATAAGATTATAGCAAATATTTAAAACTTGGTTATAAGTCTTATTAACGTTATATGTGTTGTTCAATCGTAAAGAAATCTTCTTTGCCCATTATTTCGAGCTTATATCCCTAAGTTTTTAAGCATTCAATTCCAATCAATAGAAATCCAAATTTGACAAGAGAAGCTTTAGAAACCCTATCAAAGCATCAAAATACCTGCGAATTAAGGAAGCTTGAATTCATCTGTAAACCCCTTTAAAGCCAAAATCCTCATTTTGCAGTCTCTTTTTGAAAACAAATTCTGAACATAGATTGATTAAAAGACTTCTTTTTCACATTTGTACCATTCAGGAAACCCTGTTTCCTGTCTTAGCCCAATTTTCATCTCTTAGAAGCCTAATTTGAGCAAAGAAAACTCAAAAGAGATTATCCTTAGCCAGATTTGCTCAATTATTCCTCTATTAAAGTAAATTACTCCTGAAAACAATCTAATCTTACATAAGTAAGCCTAAGAATGCCTAAAAAACAGAGTTAAAACCTCCACAGACAGATCCCATTCCACAAGACTTTCAAAAAAACCTTCAAACACCTCCCTGCAGACTTGGATTTCATTAACAAATTATTCGATTTTTGCAGGTTATCGTCAGAATATGGATTTGGGTCAGCAGTTTCAATACTAGTTGACAACATTGTTTGCTCCAAATTCTCAGATTTTAACTCAATATCTTCATTCAACAAATAGTTTGTATACAAAGAAAGAACAAAATAAAGTCAGAGAGAGATCAGAATGATGAATTTTTTATAGTGAACGGTAAAAGTGAAATCAAAATTCACAATGGCAGTAAAAACATAACAGTCAAAGAGTATCAGTGGTTAAAGTGTATCAAGTAAAAGTCAGAGTGAATGTTAAAACAAAGTTACAATAGCAGTCAAAGGTAAACAGTAAAAGTAAATACAAAGGCAGTAAATTGGTAAAACGAGATGAAAAACCTTTCACCAACAATGAAGTTTATCCAAAGTGAAAGTAAAAAAGTTAAAAGAACAAAAAGGTGAAAATATGAAAACACAACAAGAAGGAACATTTTTGCAGAAATTCATGTTTAAGCCATTGTGTTGCAGAAACTATTGTGACCAATCCAAGATTAATTTTGCAAAACTGAAGTAGGTTTATGTTCATAATATATCCTTATACAAAAACCTCTTTCACGTTTCTAACATCCATTATGGATTGGAAATATTAAAAAATATTGGATAGCACTTTTTGCAGAAAATGCCTGTTAAGTCATCTTTTTTCAGAGAATATTGTAGCCAATCAGAAATACATCATACAAAACTAAAAGAGGTTTTTTTTCCTAAGAGACCCATATACAAAAAAATATCTCAAATTTTTCACAGTTATTTCAGAATGAGACATACATTCACATCTTTACAGGCTATTTTTCAGAGTCTGTAAAACTCTGTTTTACACATATTTTTACAGAGCCTATTGTGAACAGCTGGGGAGGAATTTTAGGAAACAGAAAGAGGTTTAGCTCCCCAACATATTCATCCACAATAACCTCATTCATGTTTTACATATATATTTCGGATTTATAAATACAGAGATATAATTGGACCCCAAGTTTGTTGAACTGCTGGAGCAGAATGCACAAAGAAAGGAAATAGATAGTGACTTGGATGCCTCATCATCAACTAAGAGTTGGATCAAATTTGAATTATCCTCTTAGTCATCACCTATACATAAAAATAGTGCCAAATAGATGCATTAGTTTTGAGTGTCCTTTAATTCAGTTATATTTATGTAAAACAATTGGAGATATTTTGTAAACCAATCTTGATATTTTTCAAGATATTTTAGTTTAGAATTTGTATAAATACTTCACCCTTTGAAGTATTTTGGGTGGAATAAAATTTGTCAAGACTAATATAGACATTTTTCTATATATATTGAAGTTTGTATGAATTGATTTGTAAAGCATCATACTGGAACTAAGTCAAACATACATCATAACTCAGGATTCTTGTGCTGATCAGAGAAGTCAAGTATTTTCCTATTTTCACTGTTTATCTTTCAAAGTTCCATACATACATTTAAATATTTTATGTATTTAATGACTGACTAGGAAATCTTAAACAAGATTAGTGTTTAAAAACTCCCTGTTTTTTTACTACTTATTCACTGTTATGTTTTCTACCGATAACCGGACTTAAGAATTCTTAAATGATCTTAGTCCCTGTTTGACCCCTTTCTTTCATCTTCATTTCTGTAACTTAAGGATTCTTAATTTCCCTTTTGTTTAGATCTTTCCATTTCATCAAAAATCCTATTCCAAACCCCTTTGAAGGTCATCTACCCTACCCTTAGTACATTTGATCTTTTGACCTTATTTCCTAGCTCTGCTTGCCAAGAAGTTGACTCCATAGCCCAATGGTCCGGTAGATCCCTATGTGGTTTACCTTGAAGTACCTTTTATTCCCACCAAAATTTCAAAACAAACCAATTGTCCAATAATACCTAGCCTAAAATATTATAACAAAATCAAGCTAAATCTTGAGGAGAGATCCTTCTCTAGAATTTAGGAAGGCTAGATCCTAGATTTCAAAAGAGGTTCTTGGTTACCTCAGACTATTTCTCTAGAACCTGGAGAAATTACTGAGTGATAACATAATGGCGACTCCACTAGGGAAGACTAACATTTTCTTCAGAAATATTTTACAGGTACAGATCTGATCTATGATGGTGGACAGTGATTAGACACACAAAGGTTAAAATCATCCACTTGGCGACTCCAAATAAATTTCACAATCAAGACTCCAATGGAGGAATGAACCTCAAAGAACAATATGGAAAGATCAAGCTTTCAACTTGGATCTTAATCCAAGACATCATGTTATTTCTCATTAAGAAATTTTTTCAATGTATATTTTATTTTATAGAAGATCTTAGATTAGTTTTTAGTTATTTTCCTTTAAAAATTGTAAATAATAATTCTTCTAATCTCTTTGAGCAACTTTCTTCTAAATCTAATGATGATCATTATCCAATTAAGAAGCCTCAAATAATAAAGACTGATATTATAATCCTTGTACATATTCCTATACCATATAAAGTTCCAGATAGATATAAGCCCCTTATTTTACCTTCTATACTCCATGATTTTCCTAAAACCTACTACAAAGATCTTCCTAGATTTGATGGAGAGAATGGTATCATTGCCCAAAAACATATTCAAGGTTTTGAGAATTATTTGGATTTATTTGAGATTGATGAATATGATGTTAAAATCAAACTTTTTTCTCTTTCTTTGCAAAATAGAATAAAGAGTTAGTTCAAAAATCTGCCTAATGCTAGCATCTTGAATTTCCAGAAGTTTATCAAAATTTTCCTTGATATATGGATAATCAAAGTTAATCCTTTTGTGATAATGGAAGAATATAATCTGTTAAAAAGACATCCAAATGAAACAATACAACAATTTTCTAATAGAATTAATCAAATTTATTATTCAATGCCAGAAAATAGTAGACCTCCTCATGATTCAGCTCTCTTGCATTATCCAAGTGCCTTTGATCCAGAAATAGAATTTCGGTTAAGAGAAAGAGATCGAAAACACTTGTATAGATGCAGAACATTGCAGTTGATGTAGAAGTTAATCTGCAAATCAGATAAGAAAAGTTGAAAGCAGAAGAAGAGGAAAAGAAAAACATTGCAGAGGTAAAACTCAGCCTTTTTGTAAGAAAACTAGATGAAAGAACATAGGAGATCACTATGAAAGATGAATTTTTTATTCAAAATCCCCATGAAAAATAGAAGAGGTTGATAGCCATGAACAAATTCCTCTTAATTCAAATTATCATAGATTAGAAAATGAATTTACAAATCAATATGAGGAAGAGGAATCTGCTGATCTAATGTGTATGTTTGATGACATTCCTTCTTTTGATGATTTGCCTAAATATGATCATTATGATAATAGTTATGTTCTCCAAACTCAAGCTAACTTTACAGAGCAATCAGAAGCTAGTTTGGAGGATGAAGAAATGCAGTTTCAACAGTTTGAAGACATTGATTAGCCAATATAGATCAGCCATGAGAGTGAGGAAGAAAGAGAAGAATATGTGGAAATAAGTAAAGATTCTTTACCTCTTTGTTTTGCTTCATTTCAGTTCATTAGAGACAACTTTCATGCCATCAATAATCAACAATCTTTAGGAATTGTGATTGACAACAAAGAAGATAATGAAACTATTGATCAAGATTTCTCAGTTTCACAATTGCAGTTATCAGTTCCCATTGACATAAATGATCAAATGACATGAGAAAGTTCCATACCACTATGTTTAGAACCATTTCAACTTTTAAAGGAAATGTGGTATAACATATTTAAAGAAAAGGATGAGAAACTTGTTGAAGTTTATGAAGTTTCATGGAAACCTATATGTCATAGGTTGCAGCCATTTTCCCAAGTTTTTCAGGATCCAATAGCAGATATGTTGAATATTTAAGGCATTCGAAACATTCCTCTATTAACTAACTATGATTTTCAGAATCAAGATGATAATGATTTCAACAGTCAAATATTACAATCAGTAGGAATATCATCACAAATATTATCTGAAAGTTTGCAGGGACATAAAGTTGAAAATAACATTTCATATTCATGGTATGGAGGCCATCCAGAACAGATATAGAGTTGTTCAGATCAGTTAAACATCAGTGTATATATTTTGGAATATCCTTTTGTACAGTTTCTAGAGTCAACAAAGGAAACCAAGTGTTTCCTTATCCTCTCATTTGTTGACAAGTTTATAATAGGTTGCAGAAGTACAGTTTTGATAATCAACAAGAAAATGCAACAAAATCTATCAAAGTACATAATGCTTGAATGGTTGCATTGGCTATTTCATTTTACCTAACCAGCAGTTGGACAACTAATTAGAGTAAGTAGGTAGGATTTTAGCTTATTTCAGTATTAAGTTTCCAACTAGTTTTGGAATAATTCATTAATATTTAAAGCTAAGGAGAAGGTCCTAAAGATATTTAAGATCTAATCAATGGTTTGAGAATTACAGTATGGTTTTTTTAGTTTCAGACAGGGAAAATTTTAGGGGTGAATTTTAGCCCAAAGGCGAATTTTAAGGGATTTTAAATTTTAATAGGGTGAATTTTTTATATAAAACCCATTTTCTATAGTTTAATAAGGTTAGCCCAATAAATATTTTAAAAATAATTAATTATTAAATATTAGCCCACCAAAAAAAGGGCGCATAAAACTGGAAAAATGAAATTTTCCCCTGATTTTCTTTGGTTGGAGCAGATTTCAATGGCATTTGCCTTGATTTACAAGGTCGGAGGGAGGGGTTAGAGTGATTCCTCCCATTTTTTCACTGGTTCGGAGAGGTGGTTGGGGCTTTGTGCACACCGATCTTCTTGCTGGCTGAGCAAGGCTGACCCTCTCTGGTCCGTTAGGGACCTCCCATAGTTCGTATATAGCAGAGATACACTTCGAAAGAGATCGTGTTGTGGGAGATAACACTTGCCACAGCCTAGGTGCTCAGCCTCAAGCGCATGTACAAGCTCACTCTAAGACTCCAATGCTGACTAATAACACAAAGGCACCCCGCTTTTTGCCAGTTTGTTCAAGGGTATGCACCTTCCTTCCCTTTCTCAAATAAATAATCCATAAAAATCTTCATGATAGCTATGCATCATAAGCCTTCTTTAATTAGCCTTCATTGTTGTCCTCAATGCTCAGGGTAAAGAATTTGGCATCACAATTTTGCAGTCATAGTCTGCCCTATGTATGTCTAATTGTTGTAGGAAATGAAATATACATATCACAGAATGATGACAAGTTGCCATGAGGGCAGACTATACTGGGTTTGTTCAAATTTATTTGGTTGTCAAGGTGGAGATCCTATTGCCATTAATCTAGGCCGACATAACCAATGTAGTAATCAAACAAAAGAGGGGATCCTTGTGGGATTGCGGCTGAAACTCAGCCAGTCATTACCAGCCATAAATTCCACCAAATTGTGGGCATAGTGCATGTTAACAAACCATTAAATTTGTTTGATGCTTGCCTGAATCATTTTATTTGCCTCTCTGGGAAACATCGATAATAGGGAATATCAGGATCCTTAGATCCTTCTGCCTTTATAAACAGGCTTTTATATGAATTGTCCAATAAACCTTGAGAGTACTTGTGGTCAAAATCGGGTGACCTATGTCATAGAGATGAAAGCAACTCTAATGAGATCCTTTAGATAGTCCAATGGGTTCATTTGATTTGCCTTTGCTATGCTCTGTTGGATGCATTTTCATGTACTCGGCTAGTAGCTTTGATGTCTAGTGCCTTGTTTTTGTTTTGTAAATGTTCTGTCAATGCTTTATCATCCATTTTGTGATTAAAAGTTAAATCTTGTTGTTCTTGTTCTTTGACTCATTTTTGTATTAAAAGTGTCAATTTATCTTGAATCTTTTGATTATAGTGAAGCGACAGCTCCTAGAGTCTCTTGAAAACCAAGTAGCTTTTCAAATTTTCTCACTGAGTGTGATGTGTGTGGTTTCAGTTGGTGTGAAAGCCATTTTTAGAAATGGACTGTGCTTCTGTATGGTTATTATGTTTGACATCCAATTGATAGTTTTTGGTTGCAGTTAGTTGCAGTCATATTTTGATTGGAAATATTTTGAAAAATTATAATGATCAGTATTTTTTGCTTATTTTATTTGTGAAATGCATTGCCTTTTTGAAACTGAAGAGAATTTTGAATTAAAAGTGCATTGCGAGACCATTGTACATATTGGGCCTTTCCTCCAAAGTTCACATAATTGTTTTCCAAACTAAGTATTAGTCTGATACCAAACTTTCTGGCTTGAAAGACCACAAAGTCTAGAGCCTGAACCAAAACAACCCCAAAAATCAGATTAAAACACACAATGCCAACAGATCTAGACACCCAAAAGCAAAATATCTTGAAAAAAAATGGGTTGAGGTCTTGAAGGCTTGATGTAATGCAGCCCCCATGCACAAACTTGAAATACTTGTTCATCATATACACCAAGAAAAATTTGCAATGCCTTGTACTCGCCATCGTTGAAGGCCCAAGTCCTGGAAACATTAAGCCTAAGAGCTGCAGCTTGTTGAAAAACAAAGGTAACTTTATTTCTCTGTGTTAGATCTGTTGCCACAGTCATTAACCAGTAAGAGTTCATACAAACACACTTTGATTGCTTGTGCAATCACCATAACTTCCATTTTTTAACCCTGGCTCTGTTAGGTTATGGTCATCACCGACTTGCAAAACCTGAGAAGGAAAAAGGTAAAAATACCAAGAAAAACTCATTAGATACATTATACCATAAAACTTGATGACTCAATTTATATGATTCTACTAGAATTTTAATTACCTTTCCAAATGTTGCAAGATCAGAGGGAAAAATAATGATGTCGGGTATGGAAAGCATGTGCAAAGCCTCAGAAGAAATAGATAAGTCCAAAGGCAAACCAGGAGCTGATGGAAAAAGTGGGTAGAAGCTGTTCACAGTACTACAAATTTACATTCACGAAGTTGATATTTACTATAAAGATAAATAAATATATAAAATCAATTTGACAGCTTCTCATTGGATTTATTCCCAGCATCTGACAACCTATTGAAATTTTTATCAAAATCAGAAACAGTACTTCAGGGACATGCCTACGCTGGCTTAGAATATGAGCTGAAAGCCTTGCAAGCCTATCATTTGAGCTTTGTTTTGGAATCCGGGAGATTTATTCACTGCTAAGGTGTCTTAGGACATCGACTGTGCAAATTCCAATGGTAATCTGTATCATGTAATAGATTTTACTCCAGGAGAAGCAAACCAAATGTTCATAAACTCACTTTCTATGCACAAAGATTCTCGCAGTAATAAATGTAAGCAACATCCAGTGAAAGAATGTTTCATGCTAACCTCATCCAAGAAGAAAAGCCCTGGATTTGCAACACAACTTATCTACATATATTTTTAGTGATTTTCTTCAAGTCAAATTGATGAACAATGAAAACAAACACAAAATTTGCACAGGAAACAAAGATGCCAAAAAAATGAATTCAATGGAATATTGGCATACCTGATGAGTAGGATCAAAAGCATGAACATTGAATGGTGGCTGCACTAACATTTAGCATAGATGTCAAGACTTAGCATTATGCATAAGACATCATTTCAAATGCTGAAAACATAATAATTGAAAACATTAAGTCTTGAGGGTAAAAATTGTTTGCTAGGAAAGATAGAATTATCTGATATCAAGATACCTGTGGAAAAAAATAATCATGATGAGCATCACGTGTAGATGGAACAAGGACAACATGCGCACTAGGTCCCATCTCTTCACAATAATCTCGTAACTACACCAATAATGCATTAGAATACAGACTTGATTAATGATTTTTTTGAATTTGGGCAGACTAACTTATGTGAATTGAAAGCACAGTAATTACAGACCCTTGCGCAAACTTCCTCCTGGAATATTTCCTCATAAAACCTGTCTACTGTTCCACTTTTTATCTGTGGATGCTCTGAATCAACAAAAGGACCCATCTGCAAGAAACAAAAAAAATGGTTCCTCAGTCAAAAGTTCATCGTGGATTCACAGGGTAAAATGTATCAAAATTTGCAACTTGCATGTTGACCCCAAATTAAGTTCTTACGCATGGCACATACCAAAAGAATATTATTAACTTGTTTTTTCTTGGCATACACAAGAAGCTTTGCTAATGGTTGAAATGCTAAGTTGTCTGTAGTGGTGAAGGGACCTGCAGCAATCAACTACAAGAAGGAAATTTCAAATAAGTAAAAATTTACTCACTGACATGTAGAGCTGCTAACATGATCTCTGTGACCTTAGGGGAAAAAAAAGAACTACTGAACTTGTGAAAGAATGAAAAAAAAGTGGAATTCGCTCAATGGTTTCATTTGCAAGAATGAAGCATTGCACAACAATAGTAAATATTTTTTTAGGCATGTTTCAATACATTGAGAGGGGCCATATTGTTAGAAAATCACTCGAAAAGGAGAAACTATTGTACCTGTAAATATATGATTAATGATGAATGATTATGTTATGAATTGGAATTCACATTTACAGATAACAATAATTGCAACCATAGATATAATAGATGTAAACAACAAACAAAAGGTGGTTGTAGTTACCATTGAAATAGTTTTTCCAGTTCTAGGCAATGGTTTCATCTGTGGTGCCTGATCCATTGCTATTCACTTTGCTGAAGGGGCATCCTGATCTCGTGGATGCACAGAATTTGAAAGAAGAAATGAATCAATTACCCTTGATGCGACTAGACAGTTCCCACTGGGATTGTGACCTTCAACTCCAATCACTTGGACAAAATTCTACAAAATTAGTCATGCTCCTTTGTCCAAAGCTCACAAACACATTGACTGCCAGATGTTAAAAATAAAAATAACCTCTTAATAAGGAAATTCAAAAATTGTTATCCATTCTATACACATTTTGTAGGAAAAAAAAGGCATAGGATTTACCTGACCAGGGAATAAAGAAAATTTGGCCAGCTTGTAGAGTTCAATCCTTACCCTTTGGCCTCAAGAGTATTCGACCTTGGAAACATGATGAAAGTTAACAATCAGGAACAGTTTCATAGCACCAGATTTTTTCATTTTTTTAGTATGGTTCTTCTTTTGTTTGTTTTGGTTTGTACATGTACTATAAGGTGGTCTTTTGACAATTCATCATTTTACTTGTGCCTATGAAATTTCATTTTAACTTATGCACTATAGGATGGATGGCACAAATTTGAAGCAACCAACTTGCCTTGAAGCAGAATCGACTTATCATTCAGATGGCCCTCTCCATCGCAACAAACCAGCCCCACAGCAAAGACACTTTCCTATCAGCATATAACTGATGTGAAATGGAGATTCCAGAACAATAAATAATAGAATCTTTATCCTCTTAAATAGGTGCCTGACTTCTTGAGATAATTATAGAAATCAATGATCAATTTAAGTGAGATGAAAAGCATTTCAATATGATTGCAATACAGCTTAGGCATTCACCTATGATGCAATAGCAACATGATTGAAAACATTCTGAGCTTCCTTGGCAGCCAATGCAGTGGAAAATTTCTTGATCTTCCTCTCCAGAAATTCAAACTGAGACACCAGATGCTCCTCTTATGAAACAAAGCAGCTTATATATTTTTTATTTAAACGAAAGATGCACATCAACATATTTTCCAAAGGGACAATTCATTGTGCAGTGTGGTGTGCTATGAAGTTCTTAGACCAAGAATTTATTATCCTGGAGAATGAATTCAAGCATATAACAAATTTAGAAAAGCAAAGTGATAGTAAGTACCTTTCCCTCAATGCTGTCATACATGTAACGACATCCTAGACTAGGTAATAAGCCTAAATTTTGTAGAGGACAACTATTGGCTTCTGACATCCTTTTAATAAGGTCATCTTGAGACTCTGATACAACTCCTTGACCCACTATGGAATCCAAAATATTCTTATTGAATACAAAATGTAATACACATTTACCTGAACGATTCTCAAAAGGAGTAATAGGACCAGGACTACTTAAGACTGTTGACCTTTGTTTCTCATTAGAAAGCCTTCTATCTATACTGAGAGTTATAATAACAGATGATGGAAACAATGTGTATGCTGTATTTTGCGAAGTAGAAATATCTGATTGTCGAACTGCAGTCTACAACAGCTTATCTTCAGACATAATGGTGGGTGAGAATTTAGAAGAAGAGAGAGTAAACATTCCTGACATAGAGGGCTCTGTTTTTTATTAAGATATTGAAATATTCAAAATACTTTAAACAAATTGGTTTGTAAAGATCATGGTGATTATTTTAAGGGGATCTGATGCTCATCACCAGGAATATGTACAAAACAAGAAACAATGATTGGGAAAAGTTTTGAATCAAGTTTGCAAGGAAATAAATCAGGGGAAACGATTAAAAAAACTAATGGGATTGGAAATGGAAATAGTTTTGAAGCTTTTTTATCTTCATCACTTTTTGAAATGTTAGATGTGCTACAACACCAATTAAATAACTTGAAGTATGTTCTCAATGAAGTGGATCTTACAGATCTCTGGCGAAGCTTGACTAGATCCCTTTGTCTTTACTAACATTCCTTTAAGCAATGCCAAGTTTTTAAATTATGGCATTTCCTAGTCTGAAGCTGATATGCATGCATTGTTCCCAGTCTTTAAGCCATTATATTCTCATCCTATAGGTTTCTTCCCAAATCTAAGTGATTCATCAAGGTTGCGTGTCATGCCATCCACTGATGTAAGTTATGCACAAAAAATATTGCATGCCCCATCTTCAGCCATCAATCATAGCAAGGATGATGGAAAATTCAAATGCTTATGGAATACAATAAATTTCTATAGGAAATATGAGTTGTTCATTGAGTGGATAAAACAAAATTCTAGCAATTTGCAGTGCAAGCATGTTGTTGGGGCCCTTGTTTTGAAAAACCTTGTTTTGAATGTTTTGAATTTGAAACAACGACCAGATTTTGGGGTTGCGGAACAAAGACACACGGCAGCCGCAACCAAGTCGCAACCACATCAAACGGCGGAGCTACCAAGGTTGCGATAGAATAGGCACATAGCGGAGGAAACTAGATGCATAAGTGCAGATAAGGAGAAGATACAACAAAAAGAACGCAAGCGGAACACACAGATAATCAGAGAAAAGCTAGAAGCAGCTGAAGAAGGACATAAGCAGAACTAACAGTAGCGACAGCGGGTGAATAAATAGCAGTCACCCAGATGAAACAGGAGACGATTCCACAGCAAAAGAGAGAGGAGAGTGACTAAAGGAGAGAAAAAGCATGTTGTAGCAGGAATCCAGTGCATGGATGAGGTCTCTGTAGTTCCTAGGGTCTATTGATGTAGAATCTCTGTTCCACAAGGCATATGTATCAAATCCGTAAGTCCATTATAAAGCTATGTAACTGGGATTTGGCCGAGAGCTTAATACAATTGCAGGTTGCTGTCTATTTGTGTGATTCACATGCATGTGTGTTGCTTGAGATGCTTTAAAATTTTCATTTGCTTAATATCTGTATGTTCTCTGAATGATGTTGCGTGTGTGATTCTATCTATGCAATCTAACCACAGATGAGAATGAGTTGCAGATCTGTTCCTTGCCACTGGTCTATTCCCCTTCTGCATGTGGTCACGGCAGGTCTCGGGTGAGACTCTCTACTCTCCAGAGTAGGGTGATAATGCCGGCGTGATCCTAGACTATAGCGGATTCCTTTGTTGGCCACAACTCCTGAACCTGGGTCTTGCCCGCGAGACCTGATCACTCGCCAACAAATGGTTCCGTTGCCGGGACCCGCATGATATGAGGGGATCTAGACCATGGTATCGCGGATCTTTGAAGGGGAGATACGGCGATGGTAGGATAATCATTTAGACCATTTCATTGCTCAGCAAGCGGAGTTGATTAAGAAAGGGGAGGCAGCGATCAAGGAACTCGTCCTCTTCTCAGATTTAGCTGGTGATACGTATGAAATATTCTGGGGAAAGTTCCCTACCGACCTTTACAATTGGTTGCGGAGGTTACACACGAAGGTGCATAGATATGGCTTGCGGAAGATAAACTGCAGGTGGGCGCACGGAGATCTGGTGGCTCTGCATCAGTTGAACACCGAGTTGACCCGCGCTGTGGATTTTTGGGTGGAGACCACAGTGGAAGGATACATTGTGGAGTTTGCTGCTAAGTGCTATCATTCCTTCTCGAAGGCCGAGGCTACCTTCCGCTCCGGGCTCAGAGGGAAGCTGCTTAAGGAGATTCCGCTGTGGATTAAAGCTCTGATGGTGGATGAAGGGTAGATAGAATTCCACAAGACAAGTATGGAAGCGTAAACCACCGGTGCTGGGGGAAGGGTTGAAGGGATCGATGCTACGTAGAGTGTGATGTGGGGAGTGGGGAATGGATGCTGAGGCCGCAAGGACGCTGAGGGAGCGACGTGCACATCGGTGGGCACAGATTGCCGATAGGTGGCGAAGAAGGGTGATGCGAGATTTGAAGAGACGAGAGAGCGAGAGGAATAATCAGAAGGAGGCGCCTCAGAGGGTAGTATTATGAATGCGGATACCCAGGGATGAGAAGGGACTGCTGTGGGAGTACGATGGGCGCATGGGAGCCCAGCTAAGTGAGCACGCGAGATGGTGACTGACGAAGATGATGAAGGTGTGCAGCCCAAGGAAAGTTCTGATGGTGAATGGTACATTGTGATGCAGCAGTTGTTCCAAGAGCGGGTGACATTGGTTCTCGACCCCTTTATACTCCTCTGTGCATGGCGGATCCAGCCTTTGAGTAATATTTTCATTAAATTTCAAGCATTGAGTAAATTGCACAATAGTTCAGTGTCGACGGCGACACCCGTTAGTAGCAGCAGCACTAGTAGTATTGCGTTCCTGAGTGGAACAGTCACGCAACCAGGACCCGGAGGATTTATCCTGGTCAACCCGCCGCAAGTGAACATGGCTGGGTCTTTTACCCGATATCCCGAGTTCTCGGGCCGGGGTAATGATGATGTAGAGCAACACTGGTATCTGTGCGAAGCCATTTGGAGGGCTCGGTAGACGCCAGACACAGGGAAACTAATAGAGTTCCAAACCACGCTCAGAGAGCGGGCTTTGTGATGGTTCATCAAGTGGTCTGAGGCCCACCCGAATCCCGTCATCGCGGAGGTGAAGCGGGTTTTTGTCTGAGAATTTAAGCTTCCCCAGACGGACCAACAGGGCCTGTCCGAGCTCTGGGAAATTAAACAGAAAGAACGAGAAACCGCATGGCAGCTAATGCAGAGATTCAAGGATGTGATCGGGAAACTCAGTTACCCGATCGATCCGAACCATCAGAGGGACTGGTTCATCAAGGCTCTGCTTCCCTTGACGCGAACCCCCCTCACCCAACAGAAGATTGACAATCTGCAGGATGCTTTGGAACAGGCCATGAAGATCGAGGCCATGGTGGGCTACCCTCAGGAATATCAGGGAGGGCCGGCCCCGCAGGATCCCTCCTTGGTGGGATTGCAGCATCAGATAGCTAGCCTGACCGAAAAGCTCAAGGAGATACAGCCGGTTAGACCAGCCAGGCCGAACGTTTGGTGCACTCACTGCCTGGTCGAAGGCCATGTCGCAACTGAGTGTCCTCGGTTGCGTGGCGCGGGGGTGGGACCCTCGGTCGCAGCAATTCAAGGGGGGCCACCCACGGGGGTGGCGCAGCACTAAATTCGCAGGGGTTATACCAGCCGCAATAGCCTTATATGGGTTTCCCCTCCTAGCTCAACCCAGCCGCCACGGAGTATTGTGAGATTTGCTAGACGGTGGGACATCCGCCTCGGATGTGCCCGATCCTACAGAAGTATTCCAACGTGCCAAACAACGTATATTGTGAGTTTTTCGCTTCCACGACTCACAACACGGAGCAATGCCGGGCTCTCGACGCACTCGTGGACCGGTTGGATCGACCCTCCTATAGGGTGAATGAGGTTCTTAGAGGAATAGGGGGCAGGGTGCGCATAGGCCGCGCTGGGGGCCGCAGGCCGGTGAAATGCTATAACTGTGACCAGGAGGGCCATGTGGCTCACGAATGTCCCCTCCCTCGCCATCCGTGGTGTTCCCAGTGCCGAGTAAACACCCATGCGACAGAAGACTATCTCGAGCTCATCAAAAAGTGGGAAGAACGTGCACGGCAGAGGGGCACGAACTTGGTAAATGCCGAACCACGGGTGGCCACGACTCCGGCCCTGCAGAATGTCGCTATTGTGACGAGGGGCGGTAAGAAAATGGGGGAGGACGCTCACAGAAAGGAGCCGGCACCAGTTGTCAGGCCAGCCTCCCCGCACCGGGTAATCAGACTAGAGGCGCAGAGGAAGTATTTTCAGGAGGCGGTTGAGGCATTTGCTCAGCTGCGCGAAGCGAAAGGCCTGGAGGAACCCTTGCCGGTAGATCCTGGGCCACAACACGCCCCAGGAACCCTGATCGAAGAATGGCTCCAGCTATTCCTCAAGATTGTTGACAGTGCTGCTCTTCGGCAACAACTCAAGTGTACTTTGGAAGGGGCACTGTAGGGGAGGACAGGACTGGGGGAACCGGTGGACCCAGCCCCCCAATCGGTGTAGCGCATCAAGCGAAATAAGCGATGAATGGGTAAAGAGTTCCAGCTCAATACGCAGGTTGGGGGATTCCAAATCAGTGACACCATGCTTGATTTAGGGTCTGACGTCAACATCCTGCCGCGCAAGACGTGGGAGGCTCTCGGAAAGCCACGGCTGGCCTACTCGCCCATCCAACTCAGGATGGCGAACCAGTACTGCATTCTGCCGACTGGCCGACTCGAAGGTGTCGAGGTCGACATTGCGTGGGTAAAGACTTACACTGATTTTGAGGTCATTGATATTATGGGAGACAAGGATCCTTACCCCGCACTGTTAGGCATTGATTGGGCTTTTGAGAATTATGCTATCATCAACCTCAAAAAGGAACTGATGATCTTTGAAGATGGGGAGGTCCGGGTCACTCAACCTCTCGACCCATATCAAGGCCCAAGGTATACCGAAACGGTGGATAACCGGGAGGATGCTCAGATGATGGACCACCTCTACAAGATGACTACAGGGAAGCAGGAAGACTATATTAACCCGACCGCGACTGGCTCTGTTAGTTGGCGGAGTGTCCAGAGCTCAGAGCTGGGATCTGAACTCACGTGGGAAGATTGGCAGCAGGGGGGGTACGAGACCAACACGCAGATATGTGCTCATGTTGGCCGCGTCAGTTGGATTGGTGCAGAGTTCAGGGAATACCCCACCCTGTCAAACATGCAAGCTGTCAATACCTTTATTGCTAAGGTTGAGGACACGGTGCCGGAAGGGAGCAGACTACCCCTTTTGGATGTCGCACTACAGTCTACAGCCGCCCAGTGGTGGAAAAATCACCACAATACCTTGTCGTGGTGGAGTAGGGTGGCGGACGCGTTGTGGGTGCGGTTCAAAGAAGATGAAGGCCCTCGAAGCAGGCAGCGGTACTCTGGGACTTCCAATCTGCAGGACCACTCGCGGACCTGTGAGGAGCAGTGGCGAAGTATAGGATACCTGGAAGAGCTATGGGTTCATTGGTTTGTCCACTCTTTAGACACCATTCCCCACGCATGGTACTTGGAGGAAGAACGGAAACGAGGGACTAGTTCCTGGACGGAAGTTGCGAGCAAATTTGCACAGTGCTTCTCTTTCACGGGAGACACCGACTTGGAATCTCAGGCATTGCACGCTATCAGGGCGGTACTATTTTTCTGCGATCCGCAGACCGACGGCTGTACACTGCCCGCCCGTCCTGAGGCCGTGTGAGAGTTGGTCTGCCAAAGGATTGATGGTGATCCGAAGGACGATGGACTAGAAGACCTGAGGCACCTGTATTTCGAAGAGAAGGAAGGCGAGCGGAACGTTAACGAAGAGCCGGCCACTGAAGGAGTCCATTTACGGCCGCTGCAGACAAAGAAGCTAAACATCGGTACGGAGGAAAGGCCTAAGTTGGCCACAGTAGGCGATTACTAGGACGAAGAGACGACCAAAGAGATTTTCAGCCTCCTCTAGGAATATGAGGACTTGTTCCCTTCATCGGTAGTAGATCTGAAGGGAATCAAAGGCGATCTTGGTGAAATGCGCATCGTGCTAAAACTAGGTGCCAGGCCTATGAAGCACCGGCCCTACCGGTTGAACCCGCGAGTTAAAGAGAAGGTTAAGATGGAGATCGATAAGATGCTGGCCACGGGCCTAATCTTTCCGGTGGAGGAAGCAGAGTGGGTGAGCCCTATCGTCATCCAGAATAAGAAGGACAAGGCAGAGATATGGGTTTGTGTCGATTATCGCAGTCTGAACAATTCATGCATTCATGATCCGTTTCCCACCCCTTTCAACGACGAAGTGTTGGACCATGTTGCGGGGAATGAAGCCTACTCTTTCACTGATGGCTTTTCGGGCTACCATCAGGTGCGTATCGCGGATGAAGATAAGTCAAATACAACCTTCACCACCGAATGGGGGTCATTCGCATACCACGTCATGGCGTTTGGCTTGAAGAACGCCTGGGCCGTGTTTTCCTGGATTGTCATCGCCGCCTTCCGGGAGTACCTTCACAAGTTCTTGGAAGTCTACATGGACGACTGGAATGTCTACAGTTTATTGAAGAAACACGCTACCCTGTTGCGGGTCATGTTTGATCGGTGCCACCAGCTGCAGATTTCCTTGAATTTAAAGAAATGTATTTTTGCTGTTCCGTTCGGCACGTTGTTGGGACATGTGGTATGCAAGCAAGGGGTCTGCATCGACCCCGCCAAGGTTGCGGTGATCGTACACATGGAAGCCTCCGAGATGGTGAAATAGTTGCGGGCATTGCTTGGGCACACGGGATACTACAGGAGGTTTATCTGCAACTATGCCAAGATCGCTGCTCCGTTAGAACAACTTCTGTAGAAGTCCACAGTCTTTCAGTGGACAGAGGAGTGTCAGATAGCCCTGGACACCCTGAAGGAAAAGCTGGCATCGGCGCCCATTCTAGTTCATCTCGATTGGGATAAGCAGTTCCATGTGCATATCGACGCTTCCAGTATTGCACTTGGGGCTGTCTTGGCACAACTCGGCGATACAACAGTTGACCACCCGGTATACTTCGCCAGCCGTAAATTGTCCAATGCGGAGAAGAATTACACCACGACCGAAAGGGAGGCGCTAGCGATGGTGTACTCTCTTCAGAAGTTCCGCCACTATCTTCTAGGGGGAAAGTTCAAGTTCTTCACGGACCACTCTGCCCTGAAGTACCTGGTCAATAAGCCTATTATAGAAGGACGGATTTGTCGTTGGCTTCTACTATTTCAAGAATTCATGTTCGAGGTAATCGTCAAGCCCGGGAGGTTGAATGTCGGGCCCGATCACCTATCCAGGTTGGAGATGGGGGAGAATGACGGCTCCCTTGATGATCAGCTGCCAGACGTTGACCTCTTCCGAGTCGAAGCTGTACCAGATTACTTGGCTGACATTGCCGCCTATCTGACCACGGGGCAATGCCCTTAGGATTACACCCCACTGCAGAAACGGCATTTGGTCGTTCGTGCCGCCAACTACCAATTGATCGCAGGGCAGCTATACAAACTGGGCCTCGATGAGGTTTTGCGCAGATGCGTCCTTGACCACGAATGGGAAGCGGTAATGTGGGAATGTCACAGCGGTGTTGCGGGAGGGCATGTGGGTGCGAAACCCACCGCAAGAAAGGTGCTCCAAGCTGGCCTGTGGTGGCCGAAAGTACATACCGATTGTAAGGCCTATGTGAAGCAGTGCGACGTCTGCCAGCAGACGGGCAGGCCCTCTCACCGGGACGAGCTTCCGTTACACCCAGTGCATGTGTTGCGGCCATTCGAGAAGTGGGCTGTCGATTTTGTGGGGACCATAGCTCCCGTCGCCAGACACTCCAAGGCCCGGTACATCATTACCGCCATAGATTACCTCACCAGGTGGGCTGAGGCAGCCGCGATACGCGACTACACAGCGGATATCGCCGCCCGGTTCATTTTTGAGCACATCATTTTCCGGTTTGGCTGCCCGCGAAGTCTAACCAGTGATCAGGGTACGCACTTCATTAATAATACGGTCAAGACACTACTGGACACCTTCATGGTCCAGCACCACAAGAGTAGCCCGTATCACCCGCAGGCTAATGGTACGGTGCAAGCCTTCAATAAGATTCTTGAGAAAGGCTTGACTAATATTTGCAATGCCCAGCGTGATGATTGGGACGAGCGCCTATCAGCGGCCTTATGGGCCTATCGGACTACGGTGAAGCGCTTGACCAATCAAACGTCGTTCCAGCTCGTGTACGGCCGGGAGGCTGTGATCCCCATCGATTTTATTGTACCAAGCCTGTTGATCGCAACGTCTCTGGAGTTTTCGGAAGAGGCCTCCCTCCAGGAGCGCCTCCATGAATTATAGGAACTGGATGAGGCCCGCTTCCTGACCGAATTCCACCAGAAGATTCAGAAGGACCAGCAGAAAGCGTGGCACGACCACCACATTAAGAACAAAACCTTCCAAGTTGGCGGCAAAGTCCTTTTATACGGCAGCAGGTTCCAGAAGTTCCCAGGAAAGCTACAGATGCACTGGTTGGGACCCTACTTTGTTATCGAGATTCGTGATTCTGGAGCCGTTTGGTTGGCACAGCTGGACGGTACGGTTCTGCCTGGGTGGGTGAATGGCGCACACCTGAAACCCTACCAGGAGTAAGTACCTTTCATTTCTCATCAATAACTCTCACACCTGAGAGCACCCGTAGCGTAGCATAGTTGAATAACTCTCCAGCAACCAGGATGAGCGTAGGAGGTATTCTCTGTTCATAGGTAGTGTGTCAATAACTGCTCAGTTGCGAGGTCTGCACCGCAACCGACTGTGGTCAGGGCGGCGCCGGTCCAGCGTGTCATCCCTGTAGGATCCGTACCAGTCTCCACGTCAGTCCAGCTCAGTCCACCCACGTACTTTTGTCAGTCCGTAGGATTGCCTAGATATGCAACATTAATTACCATACTTGGCAGCAACCACGCCATCATCATTTGGCCATCACCCTCAGTAACCTCAGCCGTCGCGTCTGCCCATTTCCCCATGCCACCGTCAGTAACTGTCACAGCACTCATTGGCATGCGATTGATCGCACGATTATTGCAGAAAGAATGCCAGCAGGAATTAATTCGTTAGGGGGTCTCATCAACTCCACTCGTGCCAGGTGCTGACATAACTTGCATGGACACTAAAAGCACGAGAATGCCGGAACCGTTCGAATTAGCAAGTGCAGCTGCACCAGAGCCGTTGAATTCTCAGAATGCATTGCACCAGGAAAGGTGCCCAAGGAAAATTTTACAGGTCTATCAGCGTCGGGCCAACATGTCGAAGGTCGTTCCAGCCATCGTTGAACCAGAGCTTGACACTTGGATTCACAAGACCGAGTCCCTGGTGGGAAAATATGATAATGCAGCCTTGATTGATGCCAACCTCTCAAATGCTGCCGAATTTCCGTCCCTCCAGCGGCAGGCATACATGGAGCACTACTGCACTGCAGCCGGCAACCCCGCCAGCCACCTGTTGCCTAAGTTCAGGGGATTTCAGTCCTCGTCCCTGATGAACTTAAGAAATATTCTGGTCTTTGGCACCACTAGACCAGTTCTGCAGTGTACACGCTTCCTCCTCAGCCGAATTCATAATGGGTCTTTGTGGCTGACCCAGGAAATTCCCATTCACGCCGAAGATATTCATCGCCTCACAGGGCTTTCGCAGACAGGCGCAGACGTCTCAACGGCCTGCCAGACCTCCTCCAAGCACGCACGAAAGTCGGGCAAAGTGGACTTCTATACGAAATATGGCACTCGCAGGGGGGGGGGAAGGAGCCAAGATCGACCTCATTAACAAGCCCGAGATTCAATTCGCTTGTTACCTCATTGCCAGCAAGACAATGAGGCATTACACCAAAGGCGAATGCACTCTTGATACTATTTCTATTGCTGAACATTGTGTCCAAGGCATCAGACTGAATTGGTGTTCTTTCTTGTTAAAGGAGTTGTTCGATGCGTGTGAGGAGAATTATAAGCACGCAACTACTTTTATTTATGGCTATTTGATTATTGCTTTTTCCATGTGGAAATGGCACACTCCACACATTCGGTTCCCAGCATAGATCCCCGAGGGCCAGCCCCTCGCGATGAAATTCACTCCATGGCAGGTTTCAAACGAACCCAGTACCAAACTGGTGAATGCAGATGCGTTTCGGTCGTGGTACCGGCTAATGACAGATGTGGTGGCATGTCAGCAACGGGTGCCCAGGAACCTATTGGACGACTATAGCAAGCAAGTATGGTTCGGGGTAAGTCACAAGCATACTTAACTCTGACCCGCTTGCGTTCCGGCAGACACCTTCTGAATGACGCCACTGAAATTTCAGTTGGACAATGCTACCTTCCATCATGAAGTCTGCTCATGGTCGGGGGTCACGAAGCACATGCGGGACGGGCTCCCCAGATACAATTTCGACAGGATGGCACCGGTGCAACAGCCTGCTGAGACAGCGGTGGTAGCACCATCACAGGAACTCCCCAAACCACTCATCCCCGTCGTCTGCCACTTCAACAACCAGGTACGAAATTTCAATGTGGCGGCCCAGGTTAT
Organism: Pinus albicaulis; assembly: GCA_034641835.2. Lineage (NCBI taxonomy): Eukaryota > Viridiplantae > Streptophyta > Pinopsida > Pinales > Pinaceae > Pinus > Pinus albicaulis. The sequence goes on along the minus strand of CM076576.1, from coordinate 16,234,571 downwards.
TTCTAGCGGTGCTACCCCATTTCCTTTATTTTCTGAATTTTAGCTCACTCGCTCTACTTCGCACCCCCGTACCGCACCGCTCACCTCCCCCATCCCCACTATCCTATTTACCTCCACTGATCCACTCACGACCCCGATGGGCGAGACGAGCGGGCCTAGAGATCCACCCGAGGCCCCTCAAGCTAAGAGGGCCCGAACCACCGAGGCAAATCCGGTGGTGGACTTTACTGCTGATGATCCAGCACCGCCCCCTAGCACAGGGGTGCTGATTACCGAAGAACCCCTCATCAACCCATCTGAATTCATTAATATGCGCTTTCCACACACCCCCACCACACTATCCACTTCTCCATCCACCGTCCCTCTGCCTGCCACTTCATCCGCCCCAGATAATTCCTCGGCTACGGTATCCGACCCCATTATCCAGGAACTCATGGGTGGGGACTGCGGGGCTGAGGTTGACTCTGGTGCCCCCACAATCATACCACCAATCGACCCGGTGGACGAACCCCACCCTCCTTTCACTGATATATTCCAACAACAGCTGCACACCGGGTCTGATTCTGCTGAGGTTCCGCCTGAGGCCACAGTTCCTCCATGACCGGCTCACCTTGATCAACAAGAACCGCCGGATCTGAATATGGTTGACACTGCACATCCAGAGGCCATGCCCTTCTCACCTCCTGGGCATGTCAATGGAACAGTTGCCGGTGGGCAACCGTTGCCGGAGCGAATGCCCACGCAGAGCGCTTCTGGGACCACCACCTTCCAGCCTGACAATCCAGCTCAGCTGTATCTACTGATTCAAAGGGCGGCCTAGCAGGCCAAAAGATTACATTTGGGACTCCAGCGGCAGTATGCCGAGCAGCAACACTAAATTGCCACGCTTACTGAACAGCGCGACCAACTCCAAACAGCATGAGAGCAGATGGAAGCAATGATCACCAATGTCACCCGGATGTTCTCCGAGTTCTGGCCCTCCATCCAGCCTCGTTACCCCCTGCTGCCTCCTGAAATCACTGCGGCCAGCCTCCCTGAGCAATCTATCCACCTCTGCATCGCTGTTCAGGAATTACACCGGGAGAATCATGAGCTTCGTGCAGCGTTAGCAGCCCATTCAGAGTCGGCCGAGCCCGAGGTCGACTATTCAGCCCAGGTGGCCGCCAAGCAGGGCCAGGCAACTCAGATGCAGGAAACACTTCATTCCATGGCACGTGAGGCTCGGGACCTCCTGCAGGGCCTTCAGGAATGCTCCCTATCCCTCACTGTCAAGACGCAGCCGCTTTCAGCCCAACACCAGCAGGTTTCAAGGGAAATTCAGGAGGCTACGGACCCCGCAAGGTTAGATCAATTCTACGCCCAGGCTGATGACCTTGAGGCACAGCTCCAACACACAGAGGCTTGCTCGGCGGAGGCCAAACGCATCATTCGAGAACTCCGGCCGCCCCTTCAATCTAGCGCCCGGGCCATACAACAACTCGCAACAGCAGCCGAGACCCAGATCATCACAATGTTTGGAGTTGTCCCAACGCCCATTGAGGAAGCTGCTGTCACCAAGCTCGCTGAGGACACGGACTCGCTCATCCAAGGGCGGCAGCAAGCCGTGTCGGCTTTTACTGAGCTCCGAGCTATAGCATTCCAAAGGGTCCCGGAGTTGGGGCCCTTGTTTGAACAGTCGCCTGAAGACGCACAGCAAGGATAGGAACAAGCTGAAGGCGCACAGCGGGAACGAGCACAGGATGAAAGCACACAGGGCGAACAGGGCGCGGGGTCACGCAGGGCAATGGAGGTAGAAACCGTAATTTTTGATTGAATCGGGGACGAGTCAAGGAACTGTGGTCGGGGCCTGTTGGGGCCCTTGTTTTGAAAAACCTTGTTTTGAATGTTTTGAATTTGAAACAACGACCAGATTTTGGGGTTGAGGAATGAAGACACATAGAAGCTGCAACCAAGTCGCAACCACATCAAACGGCGGAGCTACCCAGGTTGCGATGGAACAGACACATAGCGGAGGAAACTAGATGCATAAGTGCAGATAAGGAGAAGATACAACAAAAAGAACGCAAGCGGAACACACAGATAATCAGAGAAAATCTAGAAGCAGTTGAAGAAGGACATAAGCAGAACTAACAGTCGCGACAGTGGGTGAATAAATAGCAGTCACCCGGATGAAACATGAGACGATTCCACAGCAGAAGAGAGAGGAGAGCGACTAAAGGAGAGAAAACACATGCTGCAGCAGGAATCCAGTGCATGGATGAGGTCTCTGTAGTTCCTAGGGTCTATTGATGTAGAATCTCTGTTCTGCAAGGCATATGTATCAGATCCGTAAGTCCATTATAAAGCTATGTAACTGGGATTTGGTCGAGAGCTTAATACAATTGCAGGTTGCTGTCTATTTGTGTGATTCACACGCATGTGTGTTGGTTGAGATGCTTTAAAATTTTCATTTGCTTAATATCTGTATGTTCTCTGAATGATGTTGCGTGTGTGATTCTATCTATGCAATCTAACCACTGATGAGAATGAGTTGCGAATCTGTTCCTTGCCACTGGTCTATTCCCCTTCTGCATGTGGTCGCGGCACGCCTCGGGTGAGACTCTCTACTCTCCAGATTAGGGTGATAGTGTCGGCGTGATCCTAGACTACAACGGATTCCTTTGTTGGCCACAACTCCTGAACCTGGGTCTTGCCCGCGAGACCTGATCACTTGCCAATACATGTCAGATTGAAATCATTGGTGAAGTCAAAAAATTTGTGATGGTTCAGAAAGTGGTAGTATGGATGAGACCCTTAATCAAAGTGTTGATATCAGCATGTGAACTTTTGGTTTTTTTAAACATCTGAAGTTCTGTGTTTGGTTTAGTTTTCTAGTAGTAGGCTAGTACATATTTTAAATTTATGAAAACCAGTAATACAAAATTTTATGTCACAAAAAATATGAGTGAAAAAGATAAATTATATTATTTCTATTTAAATTTTATATATATATAAGGGAGTTGTCTTTAGTCCGACTTTTTGGAGTTTCATGTGCCGGAATCCGGTGAAAAAAATTGAGGTAAAATCTTGGTTTTTGTTATTTAAACTGGTTTTTTTGACTCTATATATGGATTAAGCACCCTCCAAAACCTCTACAACACTTCGATTGTGTAAGATTAGCAATCAAATTTCTCTTTTCAATAAATTCCTGCCGGATTTTAGAGAAATTATACCGGAAAAAGCCACCGTAAAAGCCTTCAAAAAGTCGCACTATAGACTACTCGATATATAAGTGAAAAAGATAAATTATATTATTGCTATTTAAATTTAAAAATAAAATATTAAAAAAAATAATTTTATCTAGGAAAAGTTTACAAATACACGAAAATTAATTTACAAATATATTTAAAAAATATTATAATTGTGAAATTATGACTTTGAGAGAGAAAGGAAAATATTGCCAACACTATTGGGTGGAAGAATTATGCCAAATTCAACAAGATTTTTTTTCTGATTGCAAATTCATCATAACTAAATAGTTTCAATTTTGACTATGGCAATGGAGTTGGGCATAGAGTCCTCAATATGAGCATTAGACTTGATTTGCAAATTTATTACAAAGAGCTTCATAAATTTTTTGGGGATGAAGATCCTGCTATAAAGACAAAGATGTTAAAATATAGAATATTTAGAAGAAGATATCATTGATATAAGAAGATTAAAATATTGTTATTCTTTTTATAATCATGATTTTTTAAATATAAAATAATTATTGATTTCAAATTAGTCTATCTTTTGTCCATGGGTTTTGTATAGTTATTTCAAATGAATTTATAGTTTTTCTGTGGGTCTTGGATATATGGTGATTTTCCTTGATGTGGAGTCACTGACGGGTTCAATTCCCTGGGCTAATTCCCTTGGCCAATTGGAGTGATATATTGGGCATGATGAAGATACAGTCTAAATAAACTTAAAAAATAATAATAATAATCTATATTTTATTAAATAATTTAGTTACATTTATTTAGATTAGCATTTTATTAATTTAATAATTATTATTACAATTTTTAATAATTATTATTGTTAATAATTTTATTAATCTAAATTTAAATCTTTTATATTTTATTTTGGGTTTCATATTTTCTTACTCAATTACCATTTTAAAAAAAATTGTTTTGAATTTTTATAATTTAATTGTTACTTTTATTATACATATATTTTTGGATTTGGAATCAATTTTTAAAAATTACATATTATTTGTTAAAATATTTTATATAATAAATGATTCATTACAATTTAATTGTGCTCAATCGTGCTTTTTAACTTAATAAGGAATAGATGTTGTAATGTTAGGTATTGTTGTGCAAAGACAATTAATATATATATATATATATATATATATATATAGGTTAAAATACAATAACTTATTGATCTATAATTTATGGTATTCATGTGGAATATAGTCTATTTAAAAGGGGAAAGCCTCTTAAAAAAAAGAAAAAATAAAAGTCTAGATCTATCTTAACTCCTTATCTACCCAACCCCAAAAATAATCAAATCTTTTTTCACTCTAAAAGAAATTTGCACCTCAAAACATTTGACTCTCTTAACACTTAATAAATTTGAAATATATATATACTCTAATTTGATATTAACTTGGTTGTGATCTTAAAATTGGATTATATATATATATAGGAATGTGAAATATACATTTATAATGTAAATATAAACTCAAAATATAATAAATAAATAACTATTAAATATCACATTTAAAAATAATTTAAAAAGTAAATATTAATTCAAAATTTAAAATTATCCACTTATTAATTAAAACAAATATATAAAAGGTTTGTGTCAAAATTTTGAAACTAGTATAACATATCAGTTAATCATTAAAGAAAAATATGAGAGGGGTTTAAATTTTCAAAACTCTTTACAATATGTTGTACAAAATTATGTTTTCTTGGAAAACATATACATATATGTGTCATCTATCGAGGCGACAAATTTTCTTAGATGCTCAAAAATAGTTGGAGTCCAATAAGAGTATTTGAATCTTATTTTTGATGGTGGAAATGGATTCACACTATTAGAAACCCGTGGGATACCCAACATCTTGAAGTTTGACAAATGTAACCTGGATTTATATAAATTTATACAAGATTTTATCAATATGCAGCATTTTATCAAAAATTTGAGAGAATTTCCATGATTTTCCAGGAAAATTTAAAGCCTGATTAGACTAAGACTATACATACATTTTCAAATAAGATAACCATCATTACCAGTTGCATTGCCCTGAAGTTCTTCATTTATGTCGGTTGCATTGGGTATGACGTTTACATTTTTTTTCTCTGCTTAATATTTGCAATTTTATTTTTGAGTCTTTGAATTTATCAGCGATGGGCGCACTGTCATTCCGCACACATTTTTACATTTTTCCATGAAGATTTATGACGACATTATTGCCTCCCTACATCGACGTTATAGTGCCCGGGGATTGAACTTGAAACCTCTCCCTCTATAATTATTTAAAAAAAATAAAAAAAACAAAAAAACAAGCCTCCTCTATTTTACGAAACCGCTCACCTTCCCTTGAGGTGGAGTGGACATACATGGTACAAAGTGTGTGTGTGTCGGGTTCTTTTATTCAATGTGTATGGTGGGAATATCACAAACCATGTGCTACATACATGGTATGAGGTATGTACGAGTGTCGGGTTCTTTATATGATGTGTATGGTGGGACCAACATGACCAATGTGTTCAATCAGTTTAGATGTCGATTTGTCCAATTACTTTAATTTTTCTCATGTGTACGGTGGAACCAAGTCACAATCCACGTGTTCAATCAACTTAAAGATATAGAACATTGTGGCTACTGAGATTAAACTTGAAACCTGTCCCTCCTTCAAAAACCAACCTCCTCTATTCATTAAAACCACTCTCCTTGTTGTTTATTTGCTCGTTGAAGTGTACAGTGGACACGTAATTTTTTCACTCGTAACATGCTTAATGTTTCCATGTTTGTTTACTCATATTTCTTATAATTAATTAATTACATGAAACTGAAATCAATCTATATATTTTTATTATTAATATCAATAATAAATATTAGTACAATGGACATCATTTTTCAATTGTAACCTGTGTACTTTCTCACTTTTAGTAACTAATGTAGATTCATCTTAACCCTGGATTTACCAAGTGTCGAGAGGGATCAAAATTTCATGAGATGTAAACATGTTTTAGAGTGAAAAGAGATTTGATCCCTCTCCGTTCTTGGTAGATCCAAAATTAAGATGAATCTAGGCTGATATATTATAACAATAAACCATTACAATATAATATATTATAACATTTTTCCTCTAGTCCACTTATGAAACCCTATGTTTCATACTTTGTTGTCAAGATATGAAGGTGTAATATTTGGAAAAGAGAAAGGGTTATATTTTAGGTAAATAAAATTGGTTTTGTAATTTTTGAATTTTTTAGTTTTAGGTTAGTAGTTTGAGTAGGAGGGAGTGTAGTTTGTTTTTCAGTTTATTCAGGTTTTTCAGTGTAGTTTGTATTCATTCATATTCTTCATTTCTCGAAAAGTAAAAAGCATTTGTTTGATGCACTTAGTTTATTTTCTGCATTTATAACATTAAAGGAACTGAAAATAAAAACTTGCATTTGCATGTAGGATTGTGTGTTTTTTACAAAAAAGGAACATTAGGAAATCTGCATTTAGTTTTGTGCTAAATGTTTTCTTTTGTTCATTGATTTGTTTGCTCACAAAATTATTTGCTCTCTTCCCTTTGTAGCTAGGTCTTTCATTGAAAAACTAAAAGTGAAAAGTTTGCTTATCATTCTTAGTTTGCATTTAGGAATTTCTACATACATCATCGTGGTACCATTGAAAGGAAAATTTTTAAGCAAGATCAACATAACATTAATCTCAATTTACCTAAAAATGCATTGGAACCATAACGATAACATTTAGAAGGTCTAGGCTAGAGACGTGTTCCAGCATCGTAAAACATAGCAGTTGTCGTTAACTTTTCTGCGATACATTTCGAGTGTGATATCTCACCCCACGTACATAAGTATATCGTAGCACGTCCCTCAGGGCGGTGTTACAGTACGATAAGTATATAGGTGGTGCTCTCACTGTGCGGTTTCGCATCAGACAACGCTAATACGGACTTGGGCATCCACGTACCTTCGAGTATATTTGGGAGGACAAATTTTAGGTGCTATCCATCCATAGTGAACCAATTCGGCCGCCTTTAAATTGTGATACACCGAACACAGCATTTGGGGAGGTTTCCTGCCCATACTTCTTGGCTTGCCAGGAGGTATTCTGCAATTCACAGTTTACTGGTAAACCCTTTTGCCTAGCATTACCCTCTTTTTGTTTATTTATTTTTGGTTAAAATTAATCAAAAATCATGGAAGAATATAATCCTATCCACCGTCGTTCACGTAGATTAGCTTTAAAACCACCTTCACCACCAGAAGTTACTTGTGGTAGGCGAAGGCGATCAAAATCTTCCCAACAGTGATGTTGATGTTGTGGATGATATTACTTGATGCTTCATGATGGGTGTTCTTTCTCACTTTCAAATAATCTTGTTATAGCCTCTGCTTGATGCTTTTGTTGCTATGGTCATGTCAGGCATTAATTAATTGTCTTCAATGTTCAATGTGTGAAGAGTGAAAATGTTCCCTTGATGCGGTTTAAATTCAAGGACAATAGACTGTTGTTATGCACCATGTTTCCCTAGCTCGTACATATTGGAATATGCCCAAAATGATTCTGGAGAGTGATATCCATTCATGGAAGGATATTTGCACTCGTCTTTCATGGAAGTTTATTTTCACTCGTCTTTCATTCTCTCATGAACCGAGTGAAATTTCTTGGGGAATTTCTAATCAACAAGTTTTAGGAGTTTGTGTCAGATTTGGGTAGACTCGTAGAATGATTAGGTTGTGGCTGCTATAAACTCTTTTTGTCAACCCATGGATGCATGGGTTAAATTTTCACTTGATTTGCAGTTTCCAATGATTTGACACTAAGAATCATTGGCTGACTGTGGTGATTCGCTGAATTCTTTTCTTCTTTTTTGCCCCTTTCCCTTAGATGTTCATTCATGGGAGGGGAAGTTCCAGTGAATGTATGATTTGTGGTGTGCATTTATCTATTGGTTTACTCTTTGGTAACATCCCATGACTGTTATTTCAATGGAACTTGGTTAAATAACAAACAATAAGTGCTATGTAGGAGTTTTAAATGTTTGATACAATAACTAATTTTGGTTTATAAGATCCCAAATGTGCTTTTTTGGGCCTAAAACTTTACATGGCACCCGTGTGTTTACAAATCATGGAAAAAATTTGAGTCTTTTTATTTATTTCATGGCCATACTGGACGTGTTTCACTATGGAAAGGAAACTATGGTCAACAGGAGGACAATGTCTTAAGGGATTTCTTTCCATTGATAAGTAAAAGAATCACTAGTAATTGACTAGTTTCCTTCCTCACTTTTATCATGGAAAATGATAGAGGATATGTTTCAACTTCTTATAACAAATTCTTTACAACTTAAGGGAGAGGTGTTTTGGAAAGGATGATTAAAGTTATTGTAATATTCTATTGTTTTGCTTAAATCTTTTAAGTGTTCATTAGGTGATTTGGAGATATGAATTAATTTAGTGGAAATTTTTATATATTTTACATTTGAATGATGTTATTTGTTTTATAGATGATGACTCATGATGTTATTGTTTTGTGTATACTGATTTATTTTTGCTTTTGGGCTTAGGCCTTGGCACAACATTTTAATAAAAAATTGCATAATGGTTTTTGTGAACATTACACTTATTTTACTTTGAAAGCTACTTACAAATCTAGTAATTCTCAACTCTTGGAAACTATTGATGCAGGTTTCTAGATCGATTTGAAGTTTTAATTCTGGAATATTCAGTGAGATGTCAAAAGCTAATCCTGGGAAAAAACTGTCAAGGCAAATTGATGTATTATCATACTTTAAAAAGTCTCAATCCAAGAATACACATTCTCTTCATGCTTCAAGCTCCTTTGAACAATCTGTTACTGAGAGAGATGTTAACTCTTGTGAAAATGCATTTGATATCCATATGATGGATGAAATAATAGGTTCCTCAAGTGATCAGGGTGAGATAAATGCATTTTCAACAAAAAATAATGATGAAAATGTTAAAGATATTTCCTTGGAAGGTGACACAAACCATTCATGGAAAAGGAAAAAAGGCCATTGGACCATAGGGAGAAAATTCCAAGATGATTGGCTCTCAATTTTTCCATTAATTGAAGAAATACCTTCTACAAATGAGGATTTACGAGAAGTTAAATGTCTTGTGTGTAGTTGGAAAAGTTGCAAGGTAGTGAAATTTCAGATGAAGCTAGATACAATACAAAAGCATGTAGGAAAGGTTTATGAAAAGAAAATTGTAAATGGTAAAGAGAAATCTATTGTCATATGGAAATATTTGGAGGAATGTCGACATAGCCAATGTGTGGAAGAATACAAAAAATATTTAATAAGTAAGAAGAAACTTGAGGCAAGTGGAGGAACCATCATATCTCAATTTGAAAAGACGATGGAAAGAAGTTTGTTATCCAAGAAGATAAAATTGAGCACTGTATTTCACATCTTATGTAAAGGTCGTCCTATGACAGATTATCTAGATTAGATGAAATTTCTATCTTTTCTTCACGTGCCAAAATTTCCATCTTCTCATTGGTCCATAACTAGTGGTTGGGAATGGGCAAGATATCTAGCTCAAGTAGAAATTTATGATTTGAAACAGGAGATTGCAAATGCTAGGTTTTTGGCATTGTCTTTGGATGAGGTTACGATTATTGATAATACTTCATGGATCTGCATGAGAATTTATATGGTTAATGACCATATTAGGCATTCCTATCTACTTGGGATTAAAAAGATGAGAGAGACTTCTACAGCTGAAAATATTTATGAGCTTGTTCTTAATACTTTGAAAGAAAGTGGTATGGATCATTTAATTATTGCAAAAAAGTTGGTATGTGTTGGAGCAAATGGGGCATTGGTAATGCAAGGACAAAGGAATGGTCTTTGTGTTAGACTAAAACTATCAGCCTCTCCATATATGATTAATATTCATTGTATGGCTCATAGGATGAATCTTTCATTTAAAATAGTAAGCAAGTTTCCATCAGTTTCAAAAGTTGAAGATCTTGTACGTGAGACTCATGCATACTTTTCTCGTAGTCCTAAACGATATTTAGAGTTTCAACAATTTGCAGATGGTGTTACGAGTGGAAAAAAACTACTGAAAGATGTTGATACAAGATGGATCTCATTAAACGGACTAGCTCAAAGACTATTTAGTGAGTTCAAATCTTTGGTAGGGTTGATGTATGAAAATCGCTACAATGTAGACAAAGCTCAAGATCTTATTTTTCGACTAATGGATATAGAAACATTATTGACATTGGTTGGAATTATTCCTACACTACATGAAATTAATTTCCTCGTGAAAATGTCTCAGAATCGTACAATGTATATTGCCGAATACACGAATGCGAGAAAGTCAGCATGCCTTGCATTGGATAATTTGTATATGATGCCAGACTCTTTTATTGGTCCAGAGTTTACAAGTTGGACTAAGATCATCAATATAGAAAATACTGGAATTTTTTTTACATTTGATGAAAAATGGATACTATGTATCACAATGCGTGGGTATATGGTCCCCTTTCATTATATTAGTAAGATGGGATGAATCACCAAAGATTTCCCTGTGTCAAGAGACCAATTTGATAATATTGTGATCTCAGTGAGACAAAATTTGATAGAAATTTCAAGATCACTATCATCAGATACAAGAGAACGATTTCCTCGAGATGAATTGTTGGAGGCCATGTGTGTGGTATACCCTCAATATTGGAACAATTGTCAATGTCCAAGAAATTTAAAAGCTGATTTTCAAAAGAGATTAAAATTTTTAGTAGACCACTTTTGCAAGAAAGTCTCGATACATGGAGAACAGCTTGAAGGTATTTTAGATTCATCAAAATTGTATCAACAAGGTGGACGCTTTGCTGAAACAATGTGGAAGAAATATCCTTTTTTGGAGAATCCTAATGAAAACAGTGTTATAACAAGATTATGGAATACTTTAAGTGCTAGCCAATACTTGCAAGAAAACATATCAGAATATTTTAAATTAGTAGATTTGTGTCAAACCATGATTTTGGGATTAGTGGAGGATGAGAGAATGTTTAGTGCACTATCATTTTTGAAGTCAAAGTTGAGGAACAAGCTTGATAAACATGTGGATACATGTTTAAGATTATATGTAATAAAGTATGACGTTGACAATTTTCCATATGAAAGAGCACTAGGCGCTTTGGCGATCAGATTGTAATAGAAGGGGAGAAAACAATATAACAAATTTATCTAATGAACTTGATACAGAACATAATGTTTTGGAGGCTCATAATGATAGTACATCTGGAGAAGATCATGTTCACAATGTAGAAAATGATGACGAAGATGAGAACTGGGAAATTGAAATACCCTAGGACTCTTATTTTGGTATACATGTTCCGTTGATCATGCAAGATTAATATATGTCAAATTCAGGTAAAAATGGGTTCTATATTTTGTATTTTTCATTGTAACATTGCAGCTACATTTCTTTCATGCCTGTTATTTTAAGATTGATGTTTCATATTTAATCCTTACATGTTTGTTTCTTATTTGTGACAGGAAATGAAGCTGGATTTGATGATTTTGGGACCTATTTCTTTTCACATAGATAGTGTTTGACTAGTATTAAATGATAAATAACTAATTTAACAAGACTAACGTAAAGCATCAATGGGCTTATTCAAGTACATGAAACTACCTTGATGTTTGGCTTTGACATCTTGGAAATTTTAATGGTATATATGTTTCTTGTGTTTGGGGAATTTTGCTGAGTTTCGAGTTTTATATTTTCTTGTAAAATAATTATTGATATTTGGAAAATGTGTGATTTTATATTGGTATTGGAAATGAAGCTAGTTTTGATCTTTGATTGGAAATGAAGTCGGATTTGATGAAGTTGGGACATATTTCTTTTCACATAGATAGTGTCCTAGTATTAAATGATAAAGAACTAATTTAAGAAGTCTAACGCTAAGCAACAATGGGCTTATTCAAGTACATGAAATTGTGTTAATGTCTAGCCTTAATATCTTTGAAAATTTTAGTGGTTTGTTTGTTGCTTGTTTAGAGGATTTTGTTGAGTTTGAAATTAGTCCCTTGAATGCTTATGGTTCTAATATCATGCATAGATCGATAGATCGATAGATCTAGTTCTATTATTATAATCATTATTGTTTTCTTTATATATTTGGTGGTTTGATGAAAGATATTTTATTTCCTTTCACTTTGTGGCATGATTTTGACATCTTCACCTTTTAGAATATAGTAAAATATTTTTCTTATTATAGATTTTTCTTGGAAAAGAATTATTGAGAGTTGGGTGCAAATGCACGATGTTGTGTAGCATTAGTGTGATAAATATGGGATAGTGCAAAGCATAGTTTTGAATATTAGTCTAAGTTGACTCGTACCTAATCAACTCAATCAAGTTGATTGTTGGTTGAACGGTTAATTGTTGGTTCAATGGACAGAAGATCCTGCAGGCACAAATACCAAAGGGAAAAATGGAGCCCATCATGGGGTACTCTTTGTAATTCTCCACCACTGCTACCTTCCATGCTTCCTCAAACTCCTCTCCAACCTCAATATCAGTGCTAGTAGTAGCATGAGCAACAACACTACGCTTAGCAGAACTAGAAGAACGTGTTTTCCAAACTACACGAGAAATACTTCCCTCACGAGTCACCATGTGCCATGCTTGGTCTCGGTGGTTCTCTTCCTTATACTCCTGGTTCAACTACCATATTTTCATTGGAACCAACACCCTGAACTCCACTAGACAACGATTCAGCATTTTGTAGTAGTGATTCGCTATTTGTACTAGTGATTCGCCATGATTTTATAAGATAATATAATCTCGTGAGAGATTCGCCAAAAAATTATATATCCATATTATATTATTAATAAAATCGCCTTCCATTTTTCCTATGTATCATGGGGATTCGCCTATTTATTATATATATAAATTTAGGGGGGTTCTTAAAATTTTCCCTCGTTTCAGATCAGATTTCAGTTTGCAGAAAAAGGACTATATTCAGTTCAATATTTTCAGCCATAGAAAATGCATGTTTGGGATTGGCCCAATTGATCAGGCTACTAGTCAACAATGTTCTTGACATCTCACGAGGAGATGCCATCCCCAAGTGAAGCCGATGTTAGCAACCTATAAATATAGGATTCATAATTTTAACTTAACTGATTATAGTCTTGTAAATATGTACATACTTTGCTTTCTGCAAGTTTTATTCCCATATTTTGTAAAAAAAATCAAAAAATCAAAAAATGAAAAAGAGGGTAAAAAGTCCTAAAAGAAAAATCAAAGGACTTAGAAAAAATGATATACCCCAAAAGAAAAAAGATGAATAAAACATGAAAGTTTGCAAGTCTAAATGCCACTACTTTTACTTTTTGCAGTTGATTATGGCAGAGTTTCAATAAATTCCATAATCCATGATGAGTTGAACAATTTAATCTTGACTTATCATGTTTCAATTTACTTGTTTTAGATAGAAAATGAAGAATTGTCATACAATTTAATCATGACAATTTAGTAGTTAGGTAGAGAAATAAAGAATCCAACAGTCTAATCTGGATTCTTGGATGAAATAAGTGTAGAATTAGATAGTTTACTATTTTCATAGAAGAATAAGAGGTTGTAAGGTTACTAGTTCAAATGCACCTGATTAAAATAGAAGGAAAAAATGTTAGAGGATATGATTGGGTAGGTAGAAGAAGGTGGGAAACATCATTGTAAATATCTTTCACCAGGCTATAAATAACTAATTTCCCCTTCTCGTAGCAATTTGATATTCTATACTATCAGTCAAAGAGGCTCAAGGCATTTCCTTGACTTCTGTTGGGACCGGACCCAAGGCTCCATGACTGATTAGTTGAAAATGTTAAGTTTCTATATTAATCCCAGAAATTTTCATCATTTACCCCTTCATGCACTCATCACCATCTAACTTCATAAGTGAGAATTATTTTCTTACTTAAATATTACATAAAGTCCCATTTGATTAACTTCCTTCATTTTACAAAATATAAAACCCTCAAAAAACATGATATACTAAGTAAAAGTGAATGAGTTATGAAAATAAATCTTTACTCTAATTTTCACTTTCCTTAGTTTTATTTATGAATTTTGAGTATTCATTGTCCCTTTTCATATTAACACTTAACATATTTTATTAACTCCCTATCAAATATCCTCGTCCTATTAATATAACTTTGTTTTATTTAATATTCCAAAAAGCCCCCTTATTATATGCTTTTGTGTCAAAGATATTAATCACATGTTGAAATAACATCCCGAAATTACCCCTTTGACAGAAAACTACCCTAATAAAATACCCCTGCTCTCCTATAGTTTTAGAACTTTAAATAAATCTAAAATTATATAATAAAGATAAAATAACATAAAAATGCGCATTTTTATATACTGTGTATTAAAAATAGCGCAGAAAAAGAGTACTTACATTCCCATTTCCTGCATACTTTAACCTAAGGTTAAGAGCCTTAAGCTTTTTCCCTTTCATGATATATGAAACCTCTTGTTTCATATGAATATTAAACCTTGGTTAAAATCCCATGCGCATTTCCCTATATATAAACCGATGATTCAATACATACACTCAGCACCCTGGGGTTCATTCCAAACCCTCCGATCATTTTTATAATCCTAATCCAACGATCCGCATTGAGCGCAATCAACCAGCCTCCATCCTCACCATTTCTCATCGCATTTATTTCAAACCGTTGATCATCACTTACCAAATCAATGACACATATCAAAAAGCCCGGTCCCACCTTGTTTCCTCGCAACTTTCTGAAATATCTCGACCCTTCGCTTCATCCATCGCAATCTGATGACGCACATTCAATATCGCATAACAAAAGTAACTGGGCAAAGTTTGTAAAAAATTTTGCGATAAAATCCCTTTCGTGAAACCACCATCTACTACGTGTCTTATTTTAACCGGATCCCGTTCCAAAAGTGAAAAACTACTTACCGCTCAGGAGCAATGCGATAAGCACTAATGGTTTTGCTTTCAATGAAAAAACCACTCCCACCATTTAATACGTTTATAAGATTATAGAAAAGATTTAAAACTTGGTTATAAGTCTTATTAACGTTATATGTGTTGTTTAATCGTAAAGAAATCTTCTTTGCCCATTCTTTCGAGCTTATATCCCTGAGTTTTTAAGCATTCAATTCTAATCAACAGAAATCCAAATTTGACAAGAGAAGCTTCAGAAACCCTGTCAAAGCATAAAAACGCCTGCGAATTAAGGAAGCTTGAATTCATCTGTAAACCCCTTTAAAGCCAAAATCCTCATTTTGCAGTCTCTTTTTGAAAACAAATTCTGAACATAGATTGATTAAAAGAATTCTTTTTCACATTTGTACCATTCAGGAAACCCTGTTTCCTATATTAGCCCAGTTTTCATCTCTCAGAAGCCTAATTTGAGAAAATAAAACTCAAAATAGATTATCCTTAGCCAGATTTGCTCAATTATTCCTCTCTTAAAGTAAATTACTCCTGCAAACAATCTAATCTTGCAGAAGTAAGCCTAAGAATGCCTAAAAATCAGAGTTAAAACCTCCACAGACAGATCCCATTCCACAAGAATTTCAAAAAAACCTTCAAACACCTCCCTGCAGACCTGAACAAATTATTTTATTTTTGCATGTTATCGTTAGAATATGGATTTGGGTCGATAGTTTTAATACTAGTTGACCAAATTGTTTGCTCCAAATTCTCAGATTTTAACCCAATATCTTCATTCAACAAACAGTTTGCATACAAAGAAAGAAAAAAATCAAGTCAGAGAGAGATCAGAATGATGAAGTTTTCACAGTAAATGGTAAAATTGAAATCAGAATTCACAATGACAGTAAAAACATAACAGTCAAAGAGTATCAGTGGTTAAAGTGTATCAGGTAAAAGTCAGATTGAAAGTTAAAAAAAAGTTACAATAGCAGTCAAAGGTAAACGATAAAAGTAATTACAAAGGTAGTAAAATGGTAAAAAGAGATGAAAATACTTTCACCGACAATGAATTTTATCCAAAGTGAAAGTAAAACAATTAAAAGAACAAAAAGGTGAAAAGATGAAAACACAACAAGAAGGAACTTTTTTGCAGAAATTCATGTTTAAGCCATTGTGTTGCAGAAACTATTGTGACCAATCCAAGATAAATTTTGCAAAAATGAAGGATTTTTATGTTCTTAAGAGTTCCATATACAAAAGCCTCTCTCACTTTTCTAACAGCCATTATGGATTGGGAAATATTAAACAATATTGGAGAGCACTTTTTGCAGAAAATTCCTGTTAAGTCATCATTTTGCAGAAACGATTGTGGCCAATAAGAAATACATCATACAAAAATGAAGGAGGTTTTTGTTCCTAAGAGACCCATATACAAAAACCTATCTCATTTTTTTCACAATTATTTCATAATGAGAGATACATGCACATCTTTACCGGTTATTTTTCAAACGCTGTTTTACGCATCATTTTGTAGAGCCTATTGTGAACATATGGAGTGGAATTTTAGGAAACTGAAATAGGTTTATCTCGCAAACATATTCATCCACAATAAACTCTTTCAATTTTTACATATATATTTCTGATTGAGAAATAAAAATATATCATTGGACCCCAAGTTTGAATAATTGCTGGAGTAGAATGCACAAAGAAAGGAAATAGTTAGTGACTTGGATGCCTCATCATCAAATAAGAGTTGGATCAAATTTGAATTATCCTCTTAGTAATCACCTATTGATAAAAAATAGTGCAAAATAGATGCATTAGTTTTTAGTGTCCTTTAATTAAGTTCTATTTATGTAAAACAGTTGGAGATATTTTGTAAACCAATCTTGATATTTTTCAAGATATTTTAGTTTAGAATTTGTATAGATACTTCACCCTTTGAAGTATTTTGGGTGGAATAAAAATTTTCAAGACTACTATAGACATTTTTTTGGATATATTGAATTTTGTGTGAATCGATTTGTAAAGCAGCAGACTGGAACTAAGTCAAACAGACATCATAACTCAGGATTCTTGTGTTGATCAGATAAGTCAAGTATTTTCCTGTTTTCACTGTTTATCTTTCAAAGTTCCATACATACATTTAAATGTTTTCTGTCTTTAATGATTGATTAGGAAAGCTTAAACAGTATTAGTGTTAAAAAAATCCCTTTTTTTTTGCTAGTTATTCACTGTTATGTTTTTTGCTGATAACCAGACTTAAGAATTCTTCAATGCTCTTAGTCCCTGTTTGACCCCTTTCTTTCATCTTCATTTCTGTAACTTAAGGATTATTAATTTACCTTTTGTTAATATCTTTCCATTTCATCAAAAATCCTATTCAAAACCCCTTTGAAGGTCATCTACCTTTCCCTTAGTACATTTGATATTTTGACCTTATTTCCTAGCTCTTCTTGCCAAGAAGTTGACTCCATAGCCCAATGGTCTGGTAGATCCCTCTGTGGTTTACCTTGAAGTACCTTTTATTCCCACCAAAATTTCAAAACAAACCAATTTTCCAATCATACCTAGCCTAAAATATTATAACAAAATCAAGATAAATCTTCAGGAGAGATCCCTCTCCAGAATTTAGGAAGGCTAGATCCTAGATTTCAAAAGAGGTTCTTGGTTACCTCGGACTATTTCTCTTGAACCTGGAGAAATTACTGAGTGATAACATAATGGCGACTCCACTGGAGAAGACTAACATTTTCTTCAGAAATATTTTACAGGTTTAGATATGATCTATGATGGTGGACAATGATCAGACACACAAAGGTTAAAATCATACACCTGGCAATTCCAAATCAATTTCACAATCAAGACTCCACTGGAGGAATGAACCTCAAAGAAAAATATGTAAATATTAGGCTTTCAACTTGAATCTTAATCCAAGACATCATGTTATTTCTCATTAAGAAATTTTTTCAATGTATATAGTATTTTATAGAAGATCTTAGATTAGCTTTTAGTTATTTTCCTTTAAAAATTGTAAATAATAATTCTTCTAATCTCTTTGAGAAGATTTTTTCTGAATCTAATGATGATCATTATCCAATTAAGAAGCCTAAAATAATAAAGACTAATATTACAATCCCTGTACATATTCCTATACCATATAAAGTTCCAGATAGATATAAGCCCCTTATTTTACCTCCTATACTCCATGATTTTCCTAAAAACTACTACAAACATCTTCCTAGATTTGATGGAGAGAATGGTATCACTGCCCAAAAACATATTCAAGTTTTTGAGAATTGTTTGGATTTATTTGAGATTGATGAAGATGATGTTAAAATTAGAATTTTTTCTCTTTCTTTGCAAAATAGAATAAAGAGTTGGTTCAAAAATCTACCTGTTGGGAAAAATACTGAGAGGGGGGGGGGTGAATCAGTATTTAGGGAAAACTAAAACTTTTTACTTTTTCATGCTCTAAAACCCATACGTGACTTTTCTGAAGCCAACTAGCGTATACACGCGGATATCCTTCATAAAACTCGCGTATACACAGAGATCTAATTATGCCATTAATTCTTCACTTATATCATTCCATCATTCATTCATTAGATGTTCTATAAACAGTAAACATGTGCAGTAAGAACAGAATAAACCATCACACATAAGCATCACACATAAACACCAGGATTTTAGGTGGAAACCCAAGTCGGGAGAAAACCACCGCTGCAGTTGCTCAGCCTTCAATATTTTATTATAGAGAAAACATCTTACAACATATGTGCTGGCGCAGCCTCCTACCAGCACGCAGGCACCCACCTGCGCTGCTACTGCCTTCCGGAAGGAGTCTAACCCCCGACTCGCTCCCTTCGGAAGGGAGCTACGACCTCTCGATCTGCTTTACTATCCTCACCGGAAGGAGCTACAACTCCCCGACCGACACAACCCTCGTGTTCTAGCGGGGACCACGTTTTCATCTCACACGGGATCCAAACAACTTCAACAGAGCACAAATTGCGGTGCCTCAAGCCATCATATTTTCGTACCCGGACCCACTCCATACATTTAACCGCGCTCACACATCATCACCGCATAGCAAGAACACAACAACAATGTATATTTTTAATGCGTACTCTTACAAATCATTGAGTTCATATCGTCGCTTTTCCCTCACTGCCATCACCGATGTCGCGTATACACGCGTTTACGTTCACAAACCGTTGCTCACTCGCACATACACACACAGAGCCGACCGCCCGCGCATACGCGCTTTCTCTTTCGGTCGAAGCCGCGTATATACGCGTTCCTCTGCGGCGAACTTGCGTATGGTTCTTCAGACATTTAGGTCATTGCAATTCTTCAGAACAGATACATCACACAGATTTAACCCTTTACTTCAGACAGATGTTCGCCTTATCTCAGATCTAATCATTCCATAAATAGATCTAGCAAATACAGATACATTTCAGATCTAGATATCCCGCTTCATCATTTCTTCATAGCTGCATCATAGATTCAGATCTATCATCAAACCTTTACCCTTTCCATACAGATATACTTCATAGAGAAGTATTCATTCAAGCTCAGACATCTTGCTCCCACACTCATGATTTGCACAATGAATTTCTTCTCCTTATATAGGTTTACCCTTTTTCAATACCATGAACCAAAACCACATTACTTCCGATGGTATTCCTGGACGGGGTCATTTAGACGAATCATTACCCAATACAATGGGTCAATACCATGGTGGTTACCCCTGGTTTTGCAATTTATGATCACTTTTTCCCATACGCGACTTGGCACATTATTTACCGCGTGCATACGCAACTTTTACTAGACAAATATGTGTATTCCTTGAGACATACTCTTTTCATCATAGATCTAGCACATATTAAATTCCTTTCTTCATTACCTTCTGTACTCTCTGTAGATACATCAGATTTACATCATTTAATAGATTCATCAAGACATATTCTATCAAGCACAACTTCATCAAGTAGGCTGCCATCATCTTCATCAAGTGAGTTGCCATTCAAGGACAACACTCTATCAAGTGGGTTGTCATCAAGGACAACACTCAGCATCATATCATATCACATCAGATTTACATCATTTACCAAGTCCATCAAGTCAAGAATAACTTCATCAAGTGGATTGCCATCAAGGACAACACATGTCAACAATCTTATGTCTTCATCTTCATTCAGTGGGTTGCCATCAAGGACAACACTCTGCATCATATTGCCAACAATCTCCCCCTTTGGACTTGATGGCAACCACGATGGTGTTTGATCATCACAACAGATAGGTACATTAAGAATACAATGACACCATGTCACTCTCCCCATTCTTTGACACCATTCTTTCTCTTCATTCAAACACCATGTCACTCTCCCCCTTTGACATCAAGGGCAAAGGGCGGATCAAATCCAACACAAGGTTTTTCTCCTCCTGTAGAAAGAAGCGCTCTGCAGATCTGATGTATACTGAAGTGACCATGCTCCCCCTGAGTTCATGCTGAATCTTCAAACATAATTTTCAATGAAATACATGACTCTATGACCTTCCTATCACCAATGACTCATACTTACATCAAAGATCCAACCAAGTGGATTTACACATTTCAACTCAGCTACCCAACCAAGTGGGTTTACAAATTTTGACAAGTCCTTACATGACTGAATATTACAAATTTACATCATGGGTCTTCAACATGACCTTTTTATCAAACTACAAATATAAATTTACATGACCAATACCATAAAGACCTCAAGAAAGAGATCATTTTTCAGAAACACCATAATGCCAACAATGCATTATACTCAGCAAGGCCAATGCTCCCCCTGAATCTGTGCATCCAAGCATCCTTTCCATATGACCAATGCTCCTCCTTAGTTTATGCATCCTAAACACAGAGATACTAAACAGCACTGCAGCTATGCTGAAGAAAGCTGACCCCAAATAGAAATTTGTCAGCAACCAGACATACGCGGTTTTATGTGCATGAACTCGCATATATACGCGACTGTGTTTCAGGAAATCCACGTATCCAATACCATCTTCTATATTTTAACCAGATCTGATCCTCTGTGAGAGAAAGACAGTGTTCAGCTTCTTTCTGAGATATTTGAATGCTTCCCTGGAATACAGATAGATAGAACAGTGTAGTTGTGTCTTCAAGCATCATCCAACGGTTGTAGCATAAGCTCATTAGTAACCAAGAGTTCAGATTCTTTGCAGCTTCAATACATTCTTTCCAAGAGAAATTACCATACCAAAACAACATCTTCAAATATGTGTCAATCATCCATGTGGTCCAATATCATCAAGATCTTCAAGATTTAACATGATGTAACATATGTAGGGAAAAAGGTCTCAACCATAGTAACAAACTATGTATGAACTATTCTTATCTCTGAATCATAAGACTTCCAATTTCATCCAACAGATAAACTTCAGCAAGCAGTAAACAGGGCTCATTCAAAGTCTCATCATAATAAATCATATACCAGGTCATCATCATTTGAGCATGAGTATCACAATAACCAATGAATAAGTAGTCATAGTGCCAACAATGCAATCATTAGTATTCAACCTGCTGCTCCCCCTGAACCAGTGCTCTTCCTTAACTTGTGCAACCTGAACACCTTCAACAGCAAGTCATCAGCAACAATCTCTGTATGAACTGTCCTTATCTCCGAATTATAAGACTTTCATCTCAGCAACGCATACTCTTCATCAAAAAGCAAACAGGACTTATCCATAATCTTCAACAAGTGAAACCATATATCATTTCATTAGTATGAGTATAACCAGATTAATGCAAACAATACAATAATTATCAGTCAGACTGATGCTCCCCCTGAACCTCTGCTCCTGATCTTCAGCTATCATCCCAATTTTCTTATCATAAATGCATACGCGATTGTGTCTGCTGTAAATAGCGTGTATACGCGACTTTTGTTCATCGAACCCGCGTATGGAAAGTGAAGCATAGAAATTTTTCACATTCCTTCATCTCCCCCTGAACTTGTACTTCCTGTACCTGCCTTCTTCATATCAGATGCTCTGTCAGAAATACATATAACCAGAATAATCAAATCAACCATGAGTGTCATCATACATTGCTCCCCCTGTGACGATACATTACTAAATCTCATAATGTATCCCACGTCATTCCTGCAGTCAATAAGAGAAGTAAGCTTCAGAAGCGGATGACTGCAGTAGGGTCAGAATTCCCTACGTTTCTGATTGGTCCTCCTTCTTTTTCCAAATTTGCTTGAACTTCCTAACTATGTGCTGAAAATTGTCCACTTTCTCAGATTTGTTCAACCTGCATTCCTTTTCTACATGTCCATACTTGTTATAAGAATAACATCTCATGTGTCCAGAGAAATAAGCATAAGAATCATAATGAGTATTTCTAATCTTCCTCCTTTTACAATCAGCTGCTTTATGTCCATACTTGTTACATGAAAAAAAATATCCCTTGAAGAAACCAGAGTACCTTTCTATGTAGGAACCGTTTGTTTGAGGCTGAAATGATCTGCTCCTGCAATTTGCTGCAACATGCCCATAATTATGACATTTAAAGCATTCAATATTATTGACTGATTTCCTTTGAGATTTCATCATTGTTGGTTGACCTTTTGTCTCTTTCAACACTTCAGGTTTTGCATTGACATTCTCTGAATTTTTAGCACTTCCTTGTGAGCTAGATTCTCCTTTAACAGTTTCATGGAAACCAAGACCAAGTTTGATAGTAGGAGACCTTTGATTACTCAGAATATTGTCCAAGATATTAGTACTATCTTGAAACCTCAAAATTTTAACCTTTTCTTCTAATTTACCTTTGAGAATGTTTACCTCAACCTCCAAGGCTTGACATTGCTTCGTCATGCTTTCTTCTTTCCTTCTTCCAACTTCTACTTGATCCTTCATATTTAGAATCTCTTCTTTCAACCAATTTTCGTTTTCTTCACATGTTTGTTGCAGCTCTTCATTCTTCTTATTTGAATTTTCCAAATCTTCTTTGAGAGAGATGATTTCTGCTTCAAGTCCTTCCTTTTCAAATGATTGTAGAGGTTCCTCATTCTTCTTACTTGATGCTTCAAGATCTGCTTGTAGAGAGATGATTCCAGCTTCAAGACCTTCATTCTTCTTGCTTGATTTTCGAGATCTGCATTTAGATCGTTGATTTCTGCTTCTAGACTTTTAATTCGATTGGATGCATAAGTATGAAACCTTTGATACTTTTCCACCTGTCCTTTCAGAATTTCTATTTGATCTTTCATTTGAGAGATCGTCTCTTTGTAGATAGATTCTTGCTTATTAGATGAACTTTGTAGTTCTTCAACTTTAATCTTGAGAGCTTCTTCTAGATCCATAACTTTACTTTCACTATCTACACCATTGCTTGCACAAAGAAGATTACAAGGACCCCAATCACTACCTGATTCATCTTCTTCAATTTCTGCTATACATGTTTTCTGAGATATCTCCTTGCTTCGAGTAGCCTTCTTCTTTTGCTTCTTTGCCATGAGTACTTTTAGATCATGGTCAGAATCTTCTTCATCTTCACTGGACACTTCATCATCATCTTCATTTGCATAAAAACTCTTCCTCTTTTCAAATTGTTTCCCTTTACCATGTTTTTCTCTATAAGGACATTTAGCAGCATAGTGACCAACTTTTCCACACTCAAAAAATTTGAAGGGAAGCTTACCTTTGAATCTTCCAGTACCTAGTTGGAGTTTTCTCATGAAATTCGCTTCTTCTTCTTCGGATATATAGCTGGATTCTTTGACAACTTCCTTTTCTTTTCCTTTTGCAGATACCTTAAAAGCAGCTTCTCTGATTTGAGAAGGACCTCCTTGTCTCATTTCAAAAGTAGTCAGAATACCATGTAATTGAACAATAGTAAGAGTTTGCAGATCTTGCCTTTCTTCAATAGCTGAAACTTTAGAATCAAATTTTGAAGTCAAGGATCTTAAGAATTTTTCCACCAGAGTAGTATCGGTTATGGTTTCACCCAAATTTCTCATCCGATTTACAATATCATCTAGACGAAGAAAGAAACTGGCAACACTTTCATCACTATGCATCTTCAAATTTTCATATTCAATTCTAAGAGTTTGGAGTTTTGCATTTTTTACCTTTGTATCTCTTTCATAGCTCAGAATGATTTTGTCCCATATTTCTTTTGCTGAATGTAGCTGCATCACTTTAGCAAATTCTGATTCAAACATGCTTCCTAACAAGACATTTACTGCTTTGGCATTGATTTCATACTTCTTCCTTTCTGCTGCATCAGTAGGAATACTTGCTGGGTATTGATAACCTTCTTCCACGATTGCCCATACATCTGCACCAAGACTTTGCAGATATGCTTTTGTTCGTACCTTCCAAAATATCAGATTGCTTCCATTGAATAGAGGTGGCTTTAGAGACATTACTCCTTCAAGACTTCCCATTGCGACGGATCTCCTTCAAGCGATCAAGCTTCTGCATAAGAACCTGCTCTGATACCAATTGTTGGGAAAAATACTGAGAGGGGGGGGGGGGTGAATCAGTATTTAGGGCAAACTAAATTTTTTTACTTTTTCATGCTCTAAAACCCATACGCGACTTTTCTGAAGCCAACTAGCGTATACACACGGATATCCTTCATAAAACTCGCGTATACACAGAGATCTAATTATGCCATTAATTCTTCACTTATATCATTCCATCATTCATTCATTAGATGTTCTATAAACAGTAAACATGTGCAGTAAGAACAGAATAAACCATCACACATAAGCATCACACATAAACACCAGGATTTTAGGTGGAAACCCAAGTCGGGAGAAAACCACCGCTGCAGTTGCTCAGCCTTCAATATTTTATTATAGAGAAAACATCTTACAACATATGTGCTGGCGCAGACTTGACCAGCACGCAAGCACCCACCTACGCTCGTTTACCAGCCTCTCCTGGAAGGGAGCTCCAACCCCCTGACTCGTTTACCAGCCTCTCCTGGAAGGGAGCTACGACCCCTTGATCTCGTTTACCAGCCTCACCTGGAAGGGAGCTACAACCCCCTGACTGAAGGCTACAACCCTCAGCACCTCTATGGACCACGTTTCATCGATTTTCACACTGGATCCAAACAACTTCAATAGAGCACAAATTGCAGGCCTCGTTTCATCATATTTTCAGACTGGACCCACTCCATACATTTAATCACAGTCACACATCATCAACAGATAGCAGTAACACAGCAGAACATTTCAGACATTTCTTACCACAGACTTCAGCAAACCCTAGTTTGCACACGCGCTTTCCTTTCACTGATGTCGCGTATATACGTGCTTACATTCACATAAACCAGCGTATACTTCTGTACATATTACAGAGCTAATTTCATTGCGCATACGCGCTTTCTCTTCAGCGAAGCCGCGTATATACGCGCTTCCTCTGCGGCAAACTAGCGTATGGTTCTTCAGACATTTAGGTCATTGCAATTCTTCAGAACAGATATATCATACAGATTTAACCATTTACTTTAGACAGATGTTCGTCTTATCTCATATCTAATCATTCCATAAATAGATCTAGCAAATACAGATACATTTCAGATCTAGATATCCCGCTTCATCATTTCTTCATAGCTGCATCATAGATTCAGATCTATCATCAAACCTTTACCCTTTCCATACAGATATACTTCATAGAGAAGTATTCATTCAAGCTCAGACATCTTGCTCCCACACTCATGATTTGCACAATGAATTTCTTCTCCTTATATAGGTTTACCCTTTTTCAATACCATGAGCCAAAACCACATTAATTCCGATGGTATTCCTGGACGGGTTCATTTAGACGAATCATTACCCAATACAATGGGTCAATACCATGGTGGTTACCCCTGGTTTTTCACTTTATGAGCGCTTTTTCCCATACGCAACTTGGCACGTTATTTACCGCGTGCATACGCGAATTTTACTAGACAAATCCGCGTATGCCTTGAGACATACTCTTTTCATCATAGATCTAGCACATATTGAATTCCTTTCTTCATTACCTTCTGTAATCTCTGTAGATACATCAGATTTACATCATTTAACAGATTCATCAAGACATATTCTATCAAGCACAACTTCATCAAGTAGGCTGCCATCATCTTCATCAAGTGAGTTGCCATTCAAGGACAACACTCTATCAAGTGGGTTGTCATCAAGGACAACACTCAGCATCATATCATATCACATCAGATTTACATCATTTACCAAGTCCATCAAGTCAAGAATAACTTCATCAAGTGGATTGCCATCAAGGACAACACATGTCAACAATCTTATGTCTTCATCTTCATTCAGTGGGTTGCCATCAAGGACAACACTCTGCATCATATTGCCAACACTACCTAATGCTAGCATCTCAAATTTACAGCAGTTTATCAAAATTTTCCTTGATAGAGGGATAATCAAAGTTAATCATTTTGTTATCATGGAAGAATATAATCAGTTAAAAAGACATCCAAATGAAACAATACAACAATATTCTGACATATTTAATCAAGTTTATTATTCAATGCCAGAAAATATTAGACCTTCTCATGATTTAGCTCTCTTGCATTATTTAAGTGCCTTTGATCCAGAAATAGAATTTCGGTTAAGAGAAAGAGATCCAAAAACACTTGTACAGATGCAGAACATTGCAGTTGATGTAGAAGTTAATCTACAAATCAGAAAAGAAAAGTTGAAAGAAGAAGAAGAGGAAAAGAAAAACATTGCAGAGGTAAAACTCAGCCTTTTGGTAAGAAAACTAGATGAAAGAACACAGGAGATCACTATGAAAGATGAATTTTTTATTCAAAATCAACATGAAGAAATAGAAGAGGTTGATAGCCATGAACAAATTCCTCTTAATTCAAATTATCATAGATCAGAAAATGAATTTATAGATCAATATGAGGAAGAGGAATCTACTGATCTAATGTGTATGTTTGATGACATTCCTTCTTTTGATGATTTGCCTAAGTATGATCATTATGATGATAGTTATGTTCTCCAAACTCAAGCTAACTTTACAGAGCAATTAGAAGCTAGTTTGGAGGATGAAGAAATGCAGTTTCAACAAATTGAAGACAGTGATCAGCCAATACAGATCAGCCATGAGAGTGAGGAAGAAAGTGAAGAAAATGTGGAAATAAGTAAAGATTCTTTACCTCTTTGTTTTGCTTCATTTCAGTTCATTAGAGAAAAATTTCATGCCATCAATAATCAGCAATCTTTAGGAATTGTGATTGACAACAAAGAATATAATGAAACTATTGATCAAGATTTTTCAGTTTCACAATTGTAGTTATCAGTTCCCATTGACATAAATGATCAAATGACACGAGAAATTTCCATGCCACTATGTTTTGAACCATTTCAGCTTTTAAAGTAAATGTGGTATAACATATTTAAAGAAAAGGATGAGAAACTTGTTGAAGTTTATGAAGTCTCATGGAAACCTATATGCCATAGGCTGTAACCATTTTCCCAAATTTTTCAGGATCCAATAACAGATATATTCAATATTGAAGGCATTCAAAGCATTCCTCTATTAACTAACTAGGATTTTCATAATCAAGATGATAATGATTTCAACAGTCAAACATTACTATCAGTAGGAATATCATCACAAATCTTATCTAAAAGTTTGCAGGGACATAAAGATGAAAATAACATTTCATATTCATGGTATGGAGGCCATCTAGAACAGATGTATTATTGTTCAGATTAGTTAAACATCAGTGTATATATTTTGGAAGATCCTTTTGTACAGTTTCTAGAGTCAACAAAGGAAATCAAGTGTTTCCTTATCCTCTCATTTGTTGACAAGTTTCTAATAGGTTTTAGAAGTACAGTTTTGATAATCAACAAGAAAATGCAACAAAATCTAGCAAAGTACATAATGCTTGAATGGTTGCATTGGCTATTTCATTTTACCTAACCAGCAGTTGGATAGCTGATTAGAGTAAGTAGGTAGGATTTTAGCTTATTTCAGTATTCAGTTTCTAGATATTTTTGGAATAATTCATTAAGATTTAAAGATAAGGAGAAGGTCCTAAAGATATTTAAGATCTAATCATTGGTTTGAGAATTGCGGTATGTTTTTTTTAGTTTCAGATCAGATTTCAGTTTGCAGAAAAAGGACTATATTCAGTTTAAGATTTTCAGCCATAACAAATGCATGTTTGGGATTGGTCCAATGGATTAGGCTACTAGTAAACGATGTTCTTGACATCTCACAAGGAGATGTCATCCCCAAGTGAAGCCGATGTTAGCAACCTATAAATATAGGATTCATTTTTTTGACTTAACTGATGATAGTCTTGTAAATATGTACATACTTTGCTTTCTGCAAGTTGTATTCCCATATTTTGTTAAAAAAATAAAAAAAATCAAAAATCAAAAAGAGGTTAAAAAGTCCTAAAATAAAAATCAAAGGACTTAGAAAAAATGATATACCCGAAAAGAAAAAAGATGAGAAAAACATGAAAGTGTGCAAGTCTAAATGCCACTACTTTTACTTTTTGCAGTTGATTATGGTAGAGTGTCGATAAATTCCATAATCCATGATGAGTTGAACAATTTAATTTTGACTTATCATGTTTCAATTTACTTGTTTTAGATAGAAAATGAAGAATTGTCATACAGTTTAATCATGACAATTCAGTAGTTAGGTAGAGAAATAAAGAATCCAACAGTTTAATCTGGATTCTTGGATGAAATAAGTGTAGAATTAGATATTTTATTTTTTTCATAAAAGAATAAAAGGTTGTAAGGTTGCTAGTTCAAATGCACCTGATTAAAATAGAAGGAAAAAAATGTTAGAGGATATGACTGGGTAGGTAGAAGAAGGTGGGAAACATCATTGTAAATATCTTTCACCAAGCTATAAATAACTAATTTCACCTCCCCATAGCAATTTTGATATTCTAGACTATCATTCAAAGAGGCTCAAGGCATTTCCTTGACGTCTGTTGGGACCGGACCCAAGGCTCAATGACTGACTAGTTGAAAATGTTAAGTTTCTATATTAATCCCAGAAATTTTCATCATTTACCCCTTCATGCACTCATCACCATTTAACTTCATAAGTGAGAACTCTTTTCTTACTTAAATATTACATAAAGGCCCATTTGATTAACTTCCTTCATTTTACAAAATATAAAACCCTAAAAAAACATGATATACTAGGTAAAAGTGAATGAGTTATGAAAATAAAGCTTTACTCTAATTTTCACTTTCCTTAGTTTTATTTATGAATTTTGAGTATTCATTTTCCCTTTTCATATTAACACTTAACATATTTTATTAACTCCCTATCAAATATCCTAGTCCTATTAATATAACTTATTTTTATTTAATATCCCAAAAAAACCCCTTATTATATGCTTTTGTGTCAAAGATATTAATCACGTGTTGAAATAACATCCCGAAATTACCCCTTTGACATAAAACTACCCTAATAAAATACCCCTACTCCCTTATAGTTTTAGAACTTTAACTAAATCTAAAACTATATAATAAAGATAAAATAATATAAAAAGACGCATTTTTATATATTGTGTATTAAAAATAGTGCAGAAAAAGAGTACTTCATTCCCATTTTTCGCATACTTTAACCTAAGGTTAAGAGCCTTAAGCTTTTTTCCTTTCATGATATATTAAACCTCTTGTTTCAGATGAATATTAAACCTTGGTTAAAATCCCATTAACCCTTCCCATGCACATTTCCCTATATATAAACCTATTATTCAATACATACACCCAGCACCCTCGGGTTCATTCCAAACCCTCTGATCATTTTTATAATCCTAATCCAATGATCCGCATTGAGCACGATCAACCGGCCTCTAGCCTCACCATTTCTCATCGTATTGATTTTAAACTGTTGATCATCACTTCCCAAATCAACGGCGCATATCAAAGAGCCCGATACCACCTTGTTTCCCCACAACTTTCCGAAAGATCATGACCCTTCACTTCATCCATCGCGATCCGACGACGCACATTCAATATCGCATAAAAAAAGTAATCAAGCAAAGTTTGTAAAAAATTTTGCAATAAAATTCGTTTCGTGAAACCACCATCTGCTACATGCCTTATTTTAACCGGATCACATTCCAAAAGTGAAAAACTACTTACATCTTAGGAGCAATGCGATAACCACTAATGGTTTCGCTTTCAATGCAAAAACCACTCCTACCATTTAATACGTTTATAAGATTATAGAAAAGATTTAAAACTTGGTTATAAGTCTTATTAACGTTATATGTGTTGTTCAATCGTAAATAAATCTTCTTTGCCCATTCTTTCGAGCTTATATCCCTGAGTTTTTAAGCATTCAATTCCAATCAACAAAAATCCAAATTTGACCAAAGAAGCTTCAAAAACCCTGTCAAAGCATCAAAATACCTGTGAATTAAGGAAGCTTGAATTCATCTGTAAACCCCTTTAATGCCAAAATCCTCATTTTGCAGTCTCTTTTTTAAAACAAATTCTGAACATGGATTGATTAAAAGACTTCTTTTTCACATTTGTACCATTTAGGAAACCCTGTTTCCTGTCTTAGCCCAGTTTTCATCTCTCAGAAGCCTAATTTGAGAAAAGAAAACTCAAAATATATTATCCTTAGCCAGATTTGCTCAATTATTTCTCTGTTAAAGTAAATTACTCTTGCAAACAATCTAATCTTGCAGAAGTAAGCCTAAGAATGCCTAAAAAACAGAGTTAAAACCTCCGCAGACAGATCCCATTCCACAAGAATTTCAAAAAAACCTTCAAACACCTCCCTGTAGACCTGGATTTCATTAACAAATTGTTTGATTTTTGTAGGTTATCATCAGAATATGGATTTGGGTCGACAGTTTCAATACTAGTTGACAAAATTGTTTGCTCCAGATTCTCATATTTTAACTCAATATCTTCATGCAACAAATAGTTTGTATACAAAGAAAGAACAAAATCAAGTCAGAGAGAGATCAGAATGATGAATTTTTCATAGTGAATGGTAAAAGTGAAATCAGAATTGACAATGACAGTAAAAACATAACAATCAAAGAGTATCAACGGTTAAAGTGTATCAGGTAAAAGTCAGAGTGAAAGTTAAAACAAAGTTACAATAGCAGTAAAAGGTAAAAAATAAAAGTAAATACAAAGGCAGTAAAATGGTAAAAATAGATAAAAATAATTTCACCAACAATGAAGTTTATCCGAAGTGAAAGTAAAACAGTTAAAAGAACAAAAAGGTGAAAAGATGAAAACACAACAAGAGGAACATTTTTGCAGAAATTCATGTTTAAGCCATTGTGTTGAAGAAACTATTGTGACCAATCCAAGATGAATTTTTCAAAACTGAAGGATATTTATGTTCTTAAGAGGTCCATCTACAAAAACCTCTCTCACTTTTCTAACCGCCATTATGGATTGGGAAATATCAAACAATATTGGAGAGCACTTTTTGCAGAAAATTCCTATTAAGTCATAATTTTTAAGAGATGATTGTGGCCAAGAAGAAATACATCATACAAAAATGAAGGAGGTTTTGGTTCTTAATAAACCCATATACAAAAACCCATTTCAATTTTTGCACAGTTATTTCAGAATGAGAGATACATTCACATCTTTACAGGCTATTTTTCAGACTCTGTAAAACTCTGTTTTACACATATTTTTACAGATCCTATTGGGAACAACTGGAGAGGAATTTTATGAAACTGAAAGAGGATTATCTCACCAACATATTCATCCACAATAACCTCTTTCAATTTTTACATATCTATTTCGGATTGAGAAATAAAAAGATATAATTGAGACCCCAAGTTTGCAGAATTGCTAGAGTAGAATGCACAAAGAAAGGAAATACTTAGTGACTTGGATGCCTCATCATCAACTAAGAGTTGGATCAAATTCGAATTATCCTCTTATTCATCACCTATGCATAAAAAATAGTGCCAAATAGATGCATTATTTTTGAGTTTCCTTTAATTAAGTTCTATTTATGTAAAATAGTTGGAGATATTTTGTAAACCAATCTTGATATTTTTCAAGATATTTTAGTTTATAATTTTTATAAATACTTCACCCTTTGAATTGTTTTGGGTGGAATAAAATTTTTCAAGCCTACTATAGACATTTTTCTAGATATATTGAATTTTGTGTGAATCGATATGTAAAGCAGCAGACTAGAACTAAGTCAAACAGACATCATAACTGAGGATTCTTGTGTTGATCAGATAAGTAAAGTATTTTCCTATTTTCACTGTCTTTCAAAGTTCCATACATACATTTAAATATGTTCTGTCTTTAATGATTGACTAGGAAAGCTTAAATAAGATTAGTGTTAAAAAGATCCCATTTTTTTTTACTAGTTATTCATTGTTATGTTTTCTGCTGATAACTGTACTTAAGAATTCTTAAATGCTCTTAGTCCCTGTTTGACCCCTTTCTTTCATCTTCATTTATGTAACTTAAGGATTCTTAATTTCCATTTTGTTCAGATCTTTCCATTTCATCAAAAAGCCTACTCAAAACCCCTTTGAAGGTCATCTACCCTGCCCTTAGTACATTTGATCTTTTGACCTTATTTCCTAGCTCTGCTTGCCAAGAAGTTGACTCCATAGCCCAATGGTCTAGTAGATCCCTCTGTGGTTTACCTTGAAGTACCTTTTATTCCCACCAAAATTTCAAAACAAACCAATTGTCCAATCATACCTAGCCTAAAATATTATAACAAAATCAAGCTAAATCTTGAGGAGAGATCCCTCTTCGGAATTTAGGAAGGCTAGATCCTAGATTTCAAAAGAGGTTCTTGGTTACCTCGGACTATTTCTCTTGAACCTGGAGAAATTACTAAGTGATAACACCGCATCAGGCAGCCAGGAAAGAGATTGTTGATGGTCCTCATCCCTCACCTGTTTCTGGCCCCATTCACATCGAAAGGCCCAATACTGAGCCTGTTGTACGACCACCTTCTAAAGGCATACTCCGGAAGTCTTCCTATAATCCCAATGCCTGTGCCGTTCAACATTATAGTATTGTTGAGGATTTGGCTCAGGCACCATCCACTATGTCTGTGTTGGAAGTACTTCAGAGCTGTCCATCACAACATAAGGCTTTATTTTCTGTTATTGGAGGGGTTGACCCTGCTGATTCTAGTCTTATCACTTTCGATTTCGAAAATTTCATCTCATGTATCCCTCACCATCTTGCACTGATTATTCAATTTTGGATTAATGGAAAGACTATCCATCGAGCAGTTGTGGACGAGGGTACACCTACGTGCATCATGTCTTCTGCCTGCTGGAAAGCCCTTAATTCTCCATCTCTCAATCAATATCCAAATGCTTTATAAGCTTTTGATGGAAGATAATCTTGTCCTCTTCGTGTTCTCGCTAGTTTACCTATTATGTTAGAAGGGAAAATGGTTAACTTCAAGGTTGAAGTCGTTGACGCCAAACTCAATTACAATCTTATCCCCGGTCAAAGTTGGACTCATGCCATGCTATGTGTTCTGTCCACTCTCTTTCGTGTTCTTAAATTTCCACATGAAGGAAAGATCATCATTGTTGATCATTTGTCATTTTTCACTTCTACGTCTTCTGAGAGTAATGTTCCATATGTCGATCATATTCCTATGCCTTATGAGAGCATAGGACCGAGTCTTTTCAAAGATCCTACCCTTATGGGTATTTTTTCTCTTCCTCCACCCAACACTACTCAGGTCAACATGATCTCCAGGTCTTCTGATCCGTGGATCATTATTTCCCCTGAGAATATTGATTCGCTTGGTGAGGTGATGCTGTTAAGCCCAATAGAAATTGATTATTGTAAACTTATTTCGACTTTGGCTCCTCCTACCCCTGATCATGCTCCTTTGAGTATGTATCTTGACACGTATTCTCAATCTCCTTGTCTCGGTGCATCGGATTATCCTGATCCCCTAAATGAGATATTCCTCACTGATGAGTCCATCATGTAAACCATGTCTCTTGAGGATCCTCCTTGGGACGATAATCATCATCATTCCTCATTTATGCCTGACCTTGGTGCCATGTCTATTTGTCTAGAGAAGTTCTCTTCCCAAGCTCCTTCCCATCCGCTTCAAATGACCATCTTTACACGTGAAGTCTTTGCGAAAGGTAACCTAGGAAACATAATGCAAACAATGCATATTGACATCTTCGTTAAATCGGGGGTTGTCGAGAACATCCACATTGGGGTGGTGACCTATTCTCCTGTTGAGATTGAGGTCTATACTAGTCTCTTCCACGAGTTTCACGTTGTTTTCGCTTGGTATTATGAAGAATTCCCGACATTGATCTGAGCATATTTGTGCACAAGATCCCTACTTATCCTAGTGCAAAGCGTAGAAAGGCAGCCACCATCAAAGGAGAAGTTGAGAAACTTCTTAAAGATAGTTTCATTTATCCCATCCCCTTGATAGAATGGGTTTCTAATATTGTTCCTGTAGATAAGAAGTAAGGTACTATTCACATCAGTGTGGATTACTATGATATCAACCGTGCTTGCCCTAAGGATAACTATACCACTCCTTTTATTGACCAGATCATTGATGAATGTGCTGGGAGTGAGATCTTTTCCCTTATGGACAAGTTTTCTGGGTACAACTAGATCAATATTCTTATGGCTAATCAACACAAGACCGCCTTTATGTGTCCTTGGGGTACCTTCACCTACAAGAAGCTCCCTTTTGGCCTTAAGAATTATGGGGCCACTTTTCAACGGGAAATTTCATACGCTTTCCATGATATTAAGTGCATTGTTCAACCTTATCTGGATGACCTTCTGGCTCATTCTACTAAGCGTAAAGACCACCCAGATCATCTCCGTCAAATATTCCTACATTGTAGACATTATAACATTCGGCTCAATCCGCATAAATTTGTCTTCTGTGTCAATTCCAGTAGACTCCTAGGGTTTATCGTCTCTAAAGACGCAATTCGTCTCGATCCCCTCAAGGTTGAAGCTATTGTCAATATCCCCTCGCCTTCCTCTTTACATCAGCTGCAAAGTTTGCAACGGAAAGCTAATTTCTTGTGTCATTTTATACTGAACTATGCTGAACTAGCCAAAGGATTCACATGATTACTTAAACAAGGCATCCCATTCCTCTGGGATGAGATCACCCAAAAATCCTTCGATGCACTGAAGATTTTTCTTATCAATGCTCCTCTCTTTCATCCTCCCAATTATCATCGCGACTATTTCCTCTATTTGGCTACGAAATTTAGCACTATTGCCATGGTTCTGGTGCGAGACGATGACGATGGTGATGAGCACGTCATTTTTTATTTGAGTTGCGACCTTCTTGATACTGAATGACATTACACACATGTCGAGAAATTGGCATTGGCATTCATTCAAGTTGTCCAACGTTTTCGCCATTATATCCTATTATGCACTATAACCATGATTTTTTATTGCAACCCTATGATTTACATATTGAATCGACAATTGTTGGGGGTAAATACTCAAAGTGGATTGTTATCCTCCAAGAGTTCGATTTGGAGTTCACTACCGCCAAATCGAAGAAATCATTGGTTTTTGTCGATTTGATTTTCTCTTTACCTTCCAACTCTTCTCCATCTGGTTCTGAGGAACACATTCCAGACGACACTCTTTTTCTTATTAGCACCCTCGACCCATGGTACGGTGATATCATCATCTATCTCAAGACTTCTACCTTCTGATCTGAGTTGATGAAGGATGCTCGTCGAAGCATCTGCCATCATTCGCAACATTATTACATAGTCAGAGATACTATATACCATATCAGTGCCGACTCTATTCATCGCCGGTGTTTAATCTTTGAGGAGGTTGAAAAAGTCCTCAATGACTGACATTCTGGCGCATGTGGCAGTGATATGTCTGGATATTCTACTGCACAAAATATTCTTCATGCTGGATATTTCTGGCCTACCATTTTTAAGGACTTCATTGTTGTTGTCTGCAAGTGTCATGATTTCTAGATTTACCAACGCAAGTTGCACACATGACCTGCTCACCTTCATCCTATCATTACTGTTGGCCCCTTTTTGAAGTAGGGCATTTATTTTATTATGTGTAACCCTCACTCAGCTAGGGGGAATGCTTATATTATCATAGTCGTTGACTACTTCACTAAATGGGCCCAAGCAATGTCTACACTCACAACTGACAGTAAGACAACCACACAATTTTTGTTCAATCATGTCAGTACCAGGTTTGGTGTCCCTAAAGCCATTTTTACTGATCATGGTTCTCATTTTTGCCACTACATGATGGCTGAGTTGACTTCTAAGTTGGTTCTGCCACACGACAGCTCAATGTCGTACTACCCTCAGGCTAATGGCCAGGTTGAAGCCGTGAACAAGGTTCTAGTCAAATGCTTCAGTGTATGATTGGGATGCATAAGTCCAACTGGAATCTTATGTTGTTTTCAGCTCTTTGGGCTTACTGAACCTCTGTAAAGGATGCGACTGGATTCACTCCATTCCAGCTTTTTTATGGTCTAGAAGCTACCCTTCCGATTGAATGTGAAATCCCTTCTCTCAAGATATTTGTTGAATTACTGCCTAACACCTCACCAAAAGAAGAATGTCTTCTCTATTTAGAGAGGCTTGATGAAACTCGTCACTTTGCTGCTCTTGCCATAGAATCACAGAAAAAGTGGGTCAAAGCTCATTTTAATTAGAAAATTCCCCCTCATACCTTTGTAGAAGGATACCTCGTCCTCTTATGTGGCCAAGCTCATCTTACGTTGGGCGTAGGAAAATTTGAACCCATGTGGCATGGGCCCTATATCATTAAGCGCATTTTGCAGAATGGGGCTTATGAGCTAATTGACTATGAAGGTTATCCTCTAGATCAACCTATAAATGGGTTGTACCTCAAAAAATACTATGCATGAGTTTCACGTGCATGTTCTTTTGTACATAAGTGTGTTTTTCATTTTTGTACATTTTTGGCTTGGTGTGCTTTGCGAGCAATTTTTCCTTCTTATTATTTTGTTTCTTACTGTGTAGATGTCTGCCACTCCTTATGTTGGTTTCACGAATGGTGCCTCCTGCAGTACCTGGAATTTGTCTTCCGCAGCCTGGGTGATTTATAATCCTAATGGTGAGTTGATATACCTTCAAGGTATTTGTCTAGGACGAACAACGAACAATGTCACTGAATATAGTGCTGTCATTGAACTCTTAACCAAGGCCATTGCTCTCGACATTCATGCATTAATTGTTAACCTAGAATCTCAGCTTGTTCTTTAGCTTAATGGGCATTATTCTATTAGAAATCCTTACATTTTAAGGTTGTATTTGCATGTTCATTTATTAGAAAGGAATTTTGATTACATCACGTATCATCATATTCCTAGAAGAATGAACGTGTTAACTGATGCAGTAGCCAATATTGTATTAGATAGACATTTGTGTAATTTGTAAAAGCACCATCATCACATAATGAGATTTATATAGGAAAATAGGCATACATATCTATATATATATATATATATATATATATATATATATATAGTGTTTTCATCCACATGCATCATAATTTCGAAAAATATGTGTGTTTTGGTTACATCCTGAGACATCATGTATCTAAAAAAATATGCAGAAATAAAATCCTAGGAATCTAATCAGCATGATGCTCATGGTAACATGTCACTGCACGCACAAGCTACCTCAATAAGTGGTGGACATGGCTAGATACCCCTGCAGTGTGCCTATGGTATGCACAAGGAACGTTGTCAAATCTTGTGTAATTTGGGATCCCGCTGGTGAGTCCCTCGAGGTTACATACGATATCCTCTTCCTCACTTCCCTCACAATGAGGGGCAGCCTCAAAATCATGCGGAACTCTCTGTGCTATTGGAGACACTCCTGCAAGTATTTCTGGGCCAACATCTGCAAAACATGGATGAACATCATAACACATATAATAAAAAATCATAATAATCATCAAAATAAATAAAAATGAGTCTTACCCAATGCTTCATCCCAATCCTCTCCTTCCAGGAGTGGTAGATACAGATCACCCATGAAGTCAATGCCAATATAAGGCCATTCCTCTACGACAATGAGTTTTCGATGAAGCTAGTCAAAGAATTATGGTATCCACGACATATGTTGACCACCTCCCACTCTAGGCATCAACGTCACCCAACGGATCATTCGTGGCTCTTGGGCTAGTGGTGTTGTGACTATTACCTCCTGGCGCTGTAATATTGGCAATCGTTCCAAGATGAACGGTACCAAGATGGACCCATAATCGAATTGTTTCAGCTTGTCGTTCTTGCATTTTGTCAGTTGGTGTTTCAAGTTTATTGTTACGGACTCCACCCAATTGAAAATGGTTGGGGACATGCAATATACGGGAAGTAAAGGTTTTGTTTTTGTGGCTTCATGAGGTGCTTGAGATCTAGAAGCTCATGTGATGGTGTGCAACACTACCTTTAGTGCCAAATCGGGAATGGTTGAATATCCACTTTCTCGCTCTTTGATCCTTTCCTTGCCCCTTGACAAACCCTGTCTATCAGCATGCTCATGTTTTCCATCGTAGGTCGGGTACCTGTCAGAATTGGTTTTTCTCCCCTCCTTGATAATATATTAATGAATTATATGTCAGAGACTTCGATCTCTAACTCCTGATCATGAATCATAAATATTTCCTAATCAATGTTCCACACACTGATCAGGTACTGTAGCAACTCCGGTTGAGCTCGAAGACACAACGCTATGAAGAATCTTAGAAGCCTGTAGTCTCTTCGGGCATTCATACATCTTTCGTTTCCCATGGCAAGCTCATCTTCCTCATAGTATTCTCTTTCTTTCCATTCGATTGCCATTTTTCTTTCAATTACCTGCAAAATCATTATTGGGGCTTTCATTAGTTGAATTATTCACTTTTGAAAGGTTTAAAATGAGCATTTTAGTATTATTTAAAAGAAAAATTGGTGGCCATGGTTGGAGTGCCTGTTTTAAAAATAGTCGCGCCCATTGGCGAATCCCCGTTAAAATTCAAGGCGGGTTGGTGCAACTCCATGCCCGGAATCCGTGCCAACCGCTGCGCCCACATTTGAAAAAAAAATCTCCTCAAAAATATGAAAAACTAAAAATGTGGGCAATCGAATTTGGTTTAAAATGTAGGCAAGGATAAGAGCTCTTACCTGGAGAAAACGGATTCACGATTGGTCTCCTAGATTGTCCATTGCCAGCTCCACAAGATAATAGTGAAAAATGGTAAAATGCTCACAAGTGGTGAAAAGGTGAAAAGTAATTTATTTTTACTTTCTGTCATTTTATAACCTTTTCAAAACCCTAATTAGGTTTTTTGAGCTTATGTTTCGATTATTTTAATATTTTATCTCGAAATATGGGTTTTTCGTGCATTTCTTGTGCAGCAACAAGTCCTTAAGATGATGACGATGAAGTGACGAGTTTTATTTTATTACTTTTTTGGACTCTGTAAAAACACAAAAAATTCACCCCTTGGAGTCATCTTTCATCTCTTTTCTGACTCTCGAAAATTGAAAAGATTGCCGAGACTCTTGTCGTTTTGAACTCGTTAAAGGTTGCGAAGCATCATCTTCCCATAATACGTTTACCCCTTTTTTCGGGATGGGACAAATTATATACAAAAAAGGAATACCTTAGCCTATCGCGACTAAGAGGGTCTCTTAGAAATTATTTTCTACCTTTCATATCTATGATACTACATATGAAAAGGGCTCTACTGGAGTTTTCTTTTCCGCTTCTTTTCAAACTCTCTAAACATGAAAATATGTCGAGTTATTCCTTTGTCAAACTCGTTAAAATCTAAATGACATCGGAAATCCTCACCATGATGTAACCAAGTTCCTCCTTCCTAGGGCTTGTAAAATGTATTAGGATGGATTTTTCCGAAGGAAAAACATATATGACAAGCATATGATATCCCCTTCAAGCTTTTTTCCAAAAATAATTGGGGTACTCACGAGAAATGGTGGGGGAAAAATGGAACCAGTTCTCAGTATTTCCGAAAGTATGTCACTCTTGAACATGACACTTGTCTGCAATTCATGTCGGGTTGGGGACATCCCACTTCATCATTTTTGCCTCCGTGGGTTTGGGTTATCTATTCTAACCTCTCATCTACTCTTTTCCACGTCATCATGACCTTAGATCCCTTGATGTCAAATACTGCGAAATCCTAGAATAGTGTTGTCGATATGTTCAAGAGGATTTTCCTTCTGCAGTTTTCAACCACTGATCCTCTGTTTAGTCCTGATTCACTATCATCTTGTTCCTCTGTCTTGTGTCGATGATGTGGGAAACATTATCGCCCTCCTTCGACTAGATCACTTCCTGTTGACTTCAGCTCATTATCCAAGAAGCTGATATAGAGACTCCCTTTCGGTACCTTGGAGCTTGCATGCCTCAATGGAAATTTCTTCGCATTCGACGACACGTCTTCATCATTGGCCTTCGATTGAGTGATTTTTTAGGTGTTCAAATCAGCTCACTGTTCACATTCCGTGGATTGTACTAGTTGTACCTTGAGAGCCATTGTCATTATTGGTGGTTTCTCTCATTCCTGTTAACAAATTTCATCATTGGCTAGTAATCAGATGAATTTCTCGCATGTTCGAATTCATCTCACTCATTCACATGCTTGAATTTGTACTTTTTTGGGTTGAGATGGAGCGCAAGACCCTGGGTTTTGTCTGATAGAAATCCAAGTTGCGAGACAATTTGGTTTATCATGACTATATGCATGACTCTTCTGATTGGATGGCTGCGACCATACGTGAGTGTATTTAATGATTTTTCTTACTGGATGGTTGCATCCATACCTCAGATCTTGTTATTGTATGTACTGTATTATGGATGGTTGCGCCCATACCACATATTCATGTATTAGATATATCATTTGTACTTTTTCTTATAGGTCTTCCAATGACAGCGTTTGGTTTGGGCATGTTCTTGTAAAGAATTTCACCCCTCCCTCCCTCTTGGACCTCATGCTTTAGAGGGCATCTATTATACATTATTTTGTCATCGTCCCTACAATCCCCATCCCTAACATTGGAGGACCATTTCAGTGAATTTTTTATTTTATTTTATTTTCATACCTTACTATAAGTGTCATTGCATCCCTTGGCATGTTAAGAACATTTCCTCTATTGATTATTCCTCAAGCAGACTCTCAAAAATATGTGTTTCTAGGTCGGCGGTGATAGGCAGTTATGCCCTCACACCCAGAGAGAAAGTAACACTGGGCCTCCCACCCATTGGTGCTCTGTCTGAGTGTCTCACATGCACCGAGCTATTTTTGGAATGTTTTTTAAAATAGAAACGAATTTTCCATTCCTAACTACTTCATGAACGATGTCATCATGGTTTGTTCGACTGAATAACGTTGAAATTATCTCTTTGGCTTCTTGTTTCCTATAATTTTGAAACTCCCCAAAGGGATAGGATGTCTCTTCCACCTTATGAGGTATCCCAAACCATCCACTCATCTGCTATAAATACCTCTTTCTCACATTGTTTTAGCTAGCTGAACAGTCCTTACTATAGCTGGTGTGAAGAACAAGGTAGAGAGGAATCTATTTTCGAGAGAGAGTTTAGGCCATTGCCTCATCAAGTCCGATCTTCGATGAATGCTTGAGATGCGCCCGACTGAACCCGTCAAAGGAGGCTGCAACATTGTAAAATTAATTTCTCTTATATTAATACATAATTCTTTTTTTGGTTATAATTTTGTGTTTATGCGAAATGTTTTATTCTCCTTAACCAATGAAATAGCTTCAAATGAAAGTATGTTTTCATATGTTGTCACCGTTCACTTGATCTTCATGCAGGCACATCGAATATATCACTGAAATACTGCAACATGTGAAGACGAAGATCAGAGGATGCTGCTGCAAGCTATGATGAAAGCATTGGAATGAGGTAGGTCATCTATCCCAAATCATTTTTCTTTTATAAGCTAGGAGTCCGAAAGTCCAGCATGTTCCCTTGTTGCTAGACCCACCCTAAGGATAAAGGGGTCACCTCTGTCCACAAAGGGGATTTACCTACACAATAATAGGGATCATAACAATCCATGGCGAATACATCTCACATGAAGTAGAAACATAGTTCTCGCAACATACATAAAACAAGGATCTAAACAACATATTACAGCTCACAAAAAATTATAAAAGAGGCACATGAAATAAATACTGCATATACCTCAACCCTAGAATTTGGCTAAATAAGTGGATGCTCAACTGCTGAATTTGGATGCACCATCGAATTCGTGGTGTCGAGAGGCATAAAATCGACTATCTACACTTAGGAATCTAACACCGTCACTCCAAGCTAGAAAATGGCTGAAAAATTGGAAGCTCTGCTACTGTAGTAGACATCGCCATTGGATTCCTGTTGACGAGAGGTGTAAAATTGACATAAAAAATGTCAAAATCTGACTCCGACAAGTTTGGGACCTCAAGGAATATTTTTGATGCCCCTCAAGATTCCCTGGGCAAGGTTCTGCCCCTCTGGATGCTCATGGTTCTGAACCTGCAATAAAAAAATATTATTCATTGAAGAACTTGCCAGTTTTCTCCACGTTCTACCTCGGCTTTGCTCA
Source organism: Pinus albicaulis (assembly GCA_034641835.2). Classification (NCBI taxonomy): domain Eukaryota; kingdom Viridiplantae; phylum Streptophyta; class Pinopsida; order Pinales; family Pinaceae; genus Pinus; species Pinus albicaulis. Next base: position 16,191,717 of record CM076576.1, on the reverse strand, counting down.
CGGCTCCATTGGTCTCCCTGTTCCCTCATCTCTCATGCATTCTCCATCATTCTCCATGGTTTCCTTGAACCATTTAAATGATATTTTATAACAAAGTGTGAGGGTGAATAAGACAAAGTGTGAGGTTGGAACTTTGGTTGGCATAATCATATTAAGACACTTGTTTTTGGGAGGTTTTGGGTTCAAATCCCATTGACTCCAAATATTCTTTTAAAGATCAATTTTAGTTTTAATATAGTTTTTTCAAACTATATAATATATGGAATTCGTATGCCCATATTGTAATGACTCCCAAAAACATGAGAATAAGACAAAAAATGGAGGCTGAAACATCCAAGGACACTTGGGCATAATTTTGGGTGCCATTTGGCACCATGTGATTGGGCCATGTGGCAAGCCCTCATTGGTCAACATCATATGCCACCTCTACCACCTACTTGCCATGTGTCGACTTGTGATGCTGCTACATCACCTTTTTGTGGGTCCACCTGTTTTGTTGACTGGGCTACCACATTTGCTTTGTGGGTTCCACTAGGCCTACTACATGTCATCCATACAACCTTCCACATGTCAAAGTGTTGACTTTGACTTGTTTTTTTATTGTTTGGTACAAAATTCAAACTGCAATAACTTTCTCATACAAACTTGGATTTGAGTGTTGTTTGCACCATTGGAATCAGTGCGACGAGAACTAAAATCTTGTCCTAGTTCAAAATAATTCTGACCACTTTTATTTTTGACCATTTATGAGCCCTCTTGGTCTCCTAAGTGTGTCTAGATCCACCTCGATCACCAGAACCTATAGTCATAAAGGATTCATTACCAACAATTATTGTCAAGAATTCAGAAACCATGTAAACCTCATATTTAAGAAAAACATCGTGAAAGAATAAAAATCTAACAGCTAACTTTATGATTTTCATACCTGCGCTCTGTATATAGCTTGCAGTTCTTGAGCTATAACAATAGATAATTGGTGAAGACGAGACCATTACCAGTGACGAGCAAGGAGGAGCCACACCAATGCAGTGATGTCCCAAACAAATCCATCGAGGAATGTCAAATACTTCAGAGGAATCAACTATACAGTGTTAGGGTTTAGGTTGGGTCGATCAACACCGTTGCATGGAAACGACAGATCTCCACCATCCACCTAGCCCAGTACCTTACGATGTGGCTACCATATGAAAGTGATGAGGTGTCAGCAGAGTATTAGTCAATGGTACGGTGGCCACATGGGCACGTTAGAGACAATGTGCAGGGAAAGTGGCGGGTCATTATGATCAAGTAACCATTTAAATTTATATAGTTTAACCATGAAAAATACCCCACGATATCCCAAGGTGCCACATAAACTGGCACCCATGAAGGTTAGGGAGTAAACATATCGCAAAGGGTATTTTACCAAGCTAAATTATGGTTTGGTACGATTTAATTATGAAAATTTTAATGCATAGGTCCATTGGAATATGGGAATGCAGATGTGAATTAGAATTTATCAAAAGAACTTAGATAAAGTGGTAAATACCTTTTGGTTAACAATCACAATGAGTATCACGGTCCTTACAGTGACTAGTGTACATGATATTAAACCCTTTCTCCCCTAACACCATAAGTACTAGAGGAAAATATAGCATGGAGCTTAATACTTTATAATATGTGTGAACCTTGATACATATTTGGACATTGACTTTGAGGTAAAAGTATGCAAAAAAAAAAAAAAGGCTAGCGCAAGGCAAATGACACATCTATATGAAAGTTAATCCATTTATGCATTCAAAAACATATTTTAAATTAAAAAAAATCTTGAAATTGTATTGTCGCATTTTGGTGAATTGAGGTGAAAAAAGATATTTCGTATACAAGTTAGAGTACACTTATAAATAAATATATATATATATATATATATATATATATATATATATATATATATATATATATATATATATATATATATATATATATATATATATCTATATATATATATATATATATATATATAGATATAATTTAAAGAATGTTATGTTATTAGATATATATTAATAACTTTAGCATGACGATTTAAACAAGCCTAGATCTTTCTTAACTTTGGATCTACCAAACAATGAGAGGGATCAAATATCTTGAGACACAATCTCAAGAGATTTGATTTCTCTTGGTGCTTGGTAGATCAAGAATTAAGATGAATCTAGGTTGGTTTAATTCCCCCCTTCAAATAAGTTATATTCCACATGAATACCATGAGTCAATACCATGTGTTCTCAATACATGCATAAATAACATGGGTCATTTTTTTTATTTTATTTTTATAGGGTTATCTTAATTTGTTATTTTTACCTTATTTTTTCTGAGTTAAAATATTTCTAGTATCATCCTTAATTTTCTGTTAAAAAACACATCTCATTTATCTATTTTTTTTAATTTAATTTAATTAATCATTTATTTATTCAAATATTTTGACTTGAACTTAACGATTATTATATATTTTACTTTAATTAATCTATTAAATTGACCCTTTATTTTAATAACTAATTACGTCATAAGGCGTTCTTATTTGAAAACAACTTTCCTAATTGACACTCTACACCATTTGTGACCGTTCGATTTTATGTTAGACGATTGAAACAATATCAACCTTTTGATGGGAATTTTTGTTAGTTAGGGTAAGTTTTCGTGAGTTAAGATTTTGGCAGCCATATCACTCTCTTGACCCTAGCCCTTCTATTGATAAGTTTCACTTCTGGCAGCAGACTAGAGTACAAAGTGCCTTGGAACACATACAATAATGGGTGCCTCTCAGAGCAGGAGAGGAGACCTAGAGAGCTCTGATTCTGAATTAGAAAATGAGGAGTTTTCTCCTAATTCAAATGGTTTCCATTCTCCCACTAGTAGCACCCCAGGAGACCATAGATCGAGCCCCGTTATCAATGCCCTTAGTGCAAGATTTACTTCGTTGTCTCTTAACATCTTGCCTCAGGTGGACAACGATGCCCTAACAGTCAAATTGTATCGACATGTGAGAGGCAACTCCAAAGAAGCTAAATGTGTAAAAATTATATGCACTGCGCATGCATATGTCCAAGATTCTCCTGATCGCACACTATTTTAACTTCATGCACAATACACAATCTATTCCACCATTGATCATCACATGCGGAAATTAAATAAATTGCATGCACACATTGAAACCATAAAAATTCACGCACATTAACACAGTTGTTTTAACAGGAAAGCCTGAAGCTAAAAACCCCAACTATCTGTATATAATATATGTCATAGATATCATGTAATAATCCTCATACAAAGCTTATCACAAGCTCTCAGTACAATCCAATCGCTACACACTAATCAGGCCCGATCTTGCAAATCCATGCACCGATCTTTGCCAGCCTTTAGCCTACCTCTACTGCGCAATCCCTACTGAAGAATGGCTCATAATGAACTCGAATCCATCCTATATTGACCACACAATCCTCATTGGCATCTCCAACCACTGTGTGTTGCAAATCATGCAACACTATAGTCACAACTGATAGTCACACTGCTCTTTCACCTACCTCTTCACTGGTCTCCACTGAAACTGTCCATGCACTATATTTAACTAATGTATTCTTTAGTTCATAAATGAGTTAATAATTAGTGAATTAATTAATAATTAATTCACACCACTCTCACTAGTGTATCAATCAGTTAGACTAGATACAACTAGCTCAACTATGTTTAACTTAGTTAAACTGAACACAACTCCATTAACTTCCTCAATCAACTCCACCAAACTCTCTCACATGAGTTCTAACTGAAGTATCCATGCAATAGCTCCACTTAACCCTTAGGAATAGCGTAATTCCTTGTGTCAGCTCCTGTGCCACATCTGTGCACTTAACTGAAGTGCTCCAAGAGAATAAGATAATGTTTATAGTCCAAATATTATTAAGAGCTAATAATATTCGACATATCTATTTTTAGACTGGCAATCTAAAAATAGATTCCGCCAAATATGTCTAAAAATATAAGTCCATCTATTTTTCAACTTGACCAACCATCCAAAAATAGCATCCTGCAACTCATAGAATATGATCGACATGTCTAAAAATAGACATAGTCTAAAAATAGACTTTGCGACAAAAATCACCTGTGTGGGCCCCACCTAGTTTAGGTGATCACTTTCCAACTAGGATCAGGAATGATGTTTCAGGGTGCCTCCTTCACTGTTTCTTGTTGCAATCTTCAAAAAAATGGGCCATCTCTGATAAATTAGTGAGCTGCAAGTTTTTCTGAGAAGGCGATGAAGACGATGATGGAATAGACGAAGAAGAAGGGGATATCAAGAAGAATAGCTTCAAGAGTTGGTTGCTGAAGGTGGGCTCAAAGGTTCGGTCTTGAATGGATAACCATTTATAGATTCAATTTTTTGATGAGCAGTTGAGTGTTGATTTTGTTAGCCAAGGAGTCTGGGCCATCAAGTTTATGAGCCCAGAAGACCACAAAGACTTCGTTGCTGAATTTCAAAATTGTATGTTTGAGAATACTTATCTTCTCGAAGCCACAGTAGAGAACAAGGTCAAAGTATTTGGTAAGGATTTTCTGGGTTGGGCCAATCCTGAGGCTGCTGATGACTCTTTCTGGGAGGATGCAGAGGAGGAGCAACCCCAATTCCAAACCCCTCCGGACAAGAATTTGAGAGAAGAGTTCGAAGAGGTGGCCACAGGTGGTATCCAGAGTTTAACCATGGGTGCCCTAGACCACAGTTTCTTGGAAAGCGAGTTTGGCGTTGAGGCTATCAAGAATTTTCATTATGGGATTCAGGGCAAAGGCATGGTTGTCCCCTTCAGGAATGGGGAACTAGGAAGCCAGGGTTCTTCTTCTTTTTCTACTCCCAAGAAAGCACTGCTAATGAGTGTGCAAACCAACATGATTCTTATGAGCCCTGCAAATCATGTAAGGCCCCATTCCACCAGTATTCACTAGCTTCATATCGCTCTCTCGACCCTGCCATTGCTCTCTCGACCCTGCCATCGCTCTCTCGACCCCTAGCAGCGATGAAGAAATCGACCCCTGGTAGTGATGAAGAAACTGACCCTGCTCTCTCGACCCCTAGTAGCGATGAAGAAACTGACCCTTCTCTCTCGACCCCTAGTAGCGATGAAGAGCAGCGATGAAGAAACTGACCCTGCTCTCTCGACCCCTAGTAGTGATGAAGAAACTGACCCTGCTCTCTTGACCCCTGGCAGTGATGAAGATACAGGTAGAATTAAGTTCATATTCAGGCATAGGCTATGATGTTTAGGATTGTTTCCTTCTCGGAACTTGGCGAGACGTCTTCTGATTGTTGCCTAGATGATGGTATAAATTCTATATCCACTCAATTTTAAATCTAAAATACCCATTAGTTTCTGCAATTCCAGTTCCATTTTGACTATTTTAATAAAGAATGTTGATTAGTAATTTTAAGTTGGTGTTGGGAGTGTGATTTAAAACTTATTTTATTTGATTAAGAGTTTGTTTCCTTATGAGAATTGTTAAATTTTGACAAACTACGCATGTTGTTCAGGCTTCAGCGCTTTAGTGTTATTTGCAGTCACCTCACTAGACATGCTGCTTGATGACAGCCACAAAGTTCGAGTTGATATTCTACTCATTGTTGAACTAATAGGTAGCTAAACCAGATGTCCTTTAATTTTCATCCTGGTAAAAATGCCAAAAATAGCCATGAGTTTCATGAAGCATTTGTTCCTCAACTTCCCCAGGATGATTTACATAGACTTCTTATATGCACCAATACAAGCAACTTGGTTTCACTTATTGAGAAAAATCTATCATTTTTTTTCTCATCTGAAGTTCAATACCTAGTGTTCTGTATGCCATACTTTTGAGTGGATGGAATTATGTCTAAATATTACCATATAGTTGGAACTTGGAAGGGTCTTACAATTAGTCTCTACTTTGAACTACAGGCATATGTACAAGAAACCGATATTCACAAGAGGACAATGTTGCTTGTCAATAAAGCAGATATTTTACCAGTTCATATCAGGTTTCTCCCTCAACTGTAAAATATCATATATTTGATGTGCAGTAGATATAAAATAGTGAATGTAATATTTGTGAGGAAAAAGTGATAATTATTATTTTTTTTGAATTCACAAACAAAAATGGGAAAAATATTTGTGTTCACAAGGAATTTTATATCTAAAGCTGCTTCAGCTGCTTTAGAGGGTAAAGATCATACGAGCTATTCAAAAGGTTTAGTGAATCCAGAGGAGTTGCACAAATTAGGTGTTTCTGCTGAGGACATCAAAATTTATGGTCGAGAAGAGCTTTTGAGTCGCTTGCAAAAAGAGGCAGAAGCAATTTCAGCAATCAGGAAAAGCTTCGACTGAAACCAATAAGCAGGGTCAGCCAATTTTAAACCAATATTCAAATTTTGATACAGCTTACAATGAGAGTGATGTATTGATTAGTAACCCCAAGGTGATAGATTCTGGTGCTAGGCGTGTGTTTGTAGGGTTTTTTGGCTATCGTAATGTGGGTAAAAGTTCCACAATAAATGCATTGGTTGGACATAAAAATATTGGTGTCACATCAACACCAAGAAAGACTAAGAATTTCCAGACACTTATAATTTCTGATAGGCTCATGTTGTGTGACTGTCTTGGTCTAGTTTTTCCCAACTTTTCAAGCTCCATACATGAAATGGTTGCTTCAGGTGTGTTGCCTATTGATCGATTGACTGATCACAGGGGTGCAATACAAGTTGTAGTTAATCGAGTTCCTAGAAGTAATTTTGAGAATATTTATAGAATATCTTTACCTAAACCTAAACCATATGAACTACAGGACAAGCCTCCTGTAGCATTTCAGTTTCTAAGGACATATTCATAGTCCTGGGGATATATTGGGACAGGAGGCTTGCCAGATGAGACATGTGCAGCCCGTCAAATTCTGAAGGACTACATATATGGGAAGCTACCTCACTTTGAATTACTACCAGAGGAAACATGCAGTGGTGAAGGTGAAGAGACCAGTTCCACCTCTCCAAAACTGAAAATAGAAGACTTTTCCAAATGAGACACGTGTAGCCCATCAAATTCTGAAGGACTACATATATGCGAAGCTACCTCACTTTGAATTACTACCAGAGGAAACATGCAGTGGTGAAGGTGAAGAGACCAGTTCCACCTCTCCAACACTGCAAACAGAAGACTGTAGAATGAGAGCAGAGGCTTGGACAATTACTTTGATAGCATGAAAGAAGGCCAGAAAGATATTTATTATATTGCTGCAGACAGCATCACCAGTGCGAGAAATTCACCCTTCTTAGAAAAACGTATAGAGAAAGACTATGAGGTACGACATCATTAGATAATTGCCACATTTTGTTATGGGAACTCATGATTCATGGTTGTCTTACTGGACATCACATTTTGTCTTTCAGGTATTGTTCCTTATTGATCTAATTAACAAGGTTTCCATTCAAAACCTTAAGTCTTACAAGGACAAGCAGTTTGTGGATATCACCAAAGAAGACTTGGATTTGGGTAATTGATTATTTTACGTTTTATATGCATGCTTTAGGCACATAACATATATTCTTGTCTCTGTTTTGTCTATGTAGACAATAGGATAAAGGTTGGATAGACCCCATTTAATTTCTTTAAAGTGTTGGAACAAACCTTATTTTATCTCCACTGTTATTGTTGCTGGAGACCTAATTGTGATTCCATCGGGGCATGATTGTTGTACAGTATAGAAGATTCTGAAGTTGAGATTGAATCATCTCTGATCTGGTCCAACTGTCTGTGCTTGCAAGTTACTCAACAAGATTTAGAAGACACGTTCCAACCACCTTTTAAGAGTTGTGTGGAAGAAGGGCATTCAAGTTGTATGATGTGCTCTTACAACCAAGTAAATGGAGTCCCAACATGTGCACATTATGACCTCCTTTCTCAAACAGCAAGATCTGATTGGGGATTTCAAGGGTATGTTGATCTTGTACAATTTTATTTGATCTTTACTGAACTACATACTTTGGGGATATGCACTATACAATACTATTTTATGCATAGTTGAAAATGGCCAAGTTGCTGCACTATAGAGACAAAAACCATTCAGGTATATTACTTCTGATTGCAACGCTGTTGCAATCATTTATAAGAATCAAAGCTATGCACAATCACCTGAGGATGCAGTTGCTGATGTTCTAAAAGATGGTAGGAATAATAGTGATTTAATTCCAACATTAGAGTTTATATTTCTTAGTGCATTTTAAGATTCCTTGCTGAATTAGAGCTTGCTTGTTAAACATAATTCAAGTATTGGAATACTTATCTAGATTTTGCTAGCTAAATAGCTTATTTGATTGGATCACTATACCTTCTCATGGAACTTGTACTGTAATCAACCCCATGTTATGTCTGTTCACAGGCATGGATATCAACTGTGGAACTTATTTGCATAGGCACACAATATTTGCAGTGAAGAAAGGGAAGGTCAAGGAATCATCAATTGACCGAGCCCTTTTCAACTTATTCTCAATATGAATGTGTTTTAGGCTTTTTGATGGTAATCCTAAGCATCAGAAGTATGGTGATCTGGGGCCCCAGAATGTTTGTTCTAACGATCATCGATACCTTGCATTAGAGGCTGCTAGACAGGGGATAGTACTTTTGAAGAATATGGATAATATTTTACCATTATCAAAATCACATATTACCTCTTTAGTAGTCATAGGACCTAATGCAGATGCTCCTAAAACATCAATTGGAGATTATCCAGGTTTGCATTCAAATTTTCATGCTTTTTGTGAGGGATTGCAAATGATGCAAAAATCTCTGTAAAAAATTTCATGAGCTTGTTGTTTTCTTGTTGGTATTCTAGGCATTCCTTGCAACATGATAACTTTAGTTTCAGGTCTTAAGAATTACATCAAGACAATAATATACACCCAGGATGCCATTCTGTCAATTGTACTTCCACTGAGGGCTTTGGTGAAGCAGCAAGTATTGTAGTGAAGACTGATGTTGTAGTTATGGTGGTTGGATTGGACCAATCACAGGAAAAAGAAGATCATGATTGACAAATTTTGACTCTTCCCGGAGAACAACAGAAATTAGTAACTGAAGTTGCAAGTGTCTCTAAAGGACCAGTGGTGCTTGTCATCATGAGTGGAGGACCAGTTGATGTCTCTTTTGCAATAAAGGATCATAAAATTTCTAGTATTTTGTGGGTTGGCTACCCCGATGAAGTTGTTGGCCAAGCACTGGCTGAAATTATTTTTGGAGATTACAATCCAGGTAACTGTGCCCCTTCAATTTTCAATTTTCACATTTTTTTCTAGGCATAATGTTTGAAATTAGGATTTTATGAAGCCAATTCCAAAGGTTAATTTCCAATTATAGCAGGTTGGAAACTAAGATCATTTGCTGCAAAAGTGCCAACCTTCCAAAACATTGCAGGTGGGCAGTTGCTTATGACATGGTACCCTCAAGCTTTCATAAAATTTCCCATGAACATCAGGGACATGCGTTCCCATTCTTCCACAAGATACCCAGGCTGAACATACCGGTTTTATACAGGGGAAACTATACTTGAATTTGGTCATGGATTAAGTTATTCAACCTACTCTTATACTTTTCCTACATCAACACTGGATCACATTATTATGCCAGCTTAATAATTGTTTTCGGAGAATATTTTAGTGTATTTCTATGACTTCAACTTATCATTTATTAAAATGAATGAGAAATTCTCTTTGTGAGTGAATAATTGTTTTCAGAGAATATTTTACTATATTTTTATGTATCATTTAAATATCTTCAATTATTGATATTAATATGCTTTTTTACTGAAGGATCATGAAAGATTAATCTCTTGGGGATACATATAGCATGTCGTTCATGCATGGAATAATATTCTTGGAGATCAACCCAGATGACCCCATTATCCAAAGTTTGAACATTAGTGATCATTCAAGTTGTACAGATACTGATCTCTGTTTCTGTAGTATTGTTCAAATTAGTCTTGACTGGTGCGTGGCTTAGTTCACTAAACTTGTTTCTTAAGAGGTGTATTTGGATTAATGACTAATTAAGAAATTTTATTAAAAAATGATATGAGTAACAAAGTAGTTTTCATATTGCTTTGCGGACTGGTCAGTGAAACCAGTTTTCATATTGCTTTGTAGACTGGTCAATGAAAATATGATATTTTCTAACTGAAATAGGTGTAGTGAGACAGAGGTGTAGAGAGGTTGTTGAGGTTATTGAACTTGCTGAAGTGAAAGTTGAGGGCAGACATCGATTTCACTACAGATATCTTGCTTAGCAATTATTTGATCTCTTTAACAATCTTACAACGTTTTCTTTGCAACATTTAATGATGGTGCAATTTCTAGTTATATAATTTAATATTAGTATTATTCTTTAACGATTACTCTCACTTTTATTTTAGTATTATTATTAAAAAAATAATTTTGGATGTATATTTCTGTTAAAGGACTCACAACTCTCGTTTGTAATCATTCAATTCTTAAAGTCTCCAAGGATGGATGGAGTGTTCACCGGAAATATTGGACAAGATTAAACTTCCTCCACATAGTTTCTTCATAAAAATTCTCTTAATATTACATTAATCATTTTATTTTATTTATTTTTTATTTTGTTTTATTTTATTGATAGGAGATTAAAAGAGGTTTGCATATGAAGGGATTTTATCCCTCTCAACGCTTCATAGATTTGAAGTTACGATGTATATAAGATAGTTTATTTTCCTCTTTTAAATAGATTAGATTCCACATGAATACCATGAGTCAATACTACCATGGGTTCTCATAAACATGGAGCTCAAAAATCACCATTAACTTGATCAAGTCATGTTTACCTTATTATTTTAGTATATGTAACATAGGATTATTTTTATTTTTATTTTGACCAAGTAAAAGTATTTATAGGACATTATGTTACCACATCTCTACCATATTGGCACAATAAATGTAAAATACACTATAATATAAAATGAAAAAACATACAAAGTGTCATTATCTTTATCATTTTATATATTGATATATATGAATACATTAGGATATAATAAAATAACTATAAACTTATAATTATATTCTCAAATTGGAGGCTTTTGTGATTCATGATTTAAGTAAAATTCTTCTAGAAAAATCACATTGGGAATATATATTATTTAAAACAATTCATTATATTTGTATTTTATTTATAATATTATTATAATCAACCTAGATTCTTCTTAACTTTGGATATATCAAGCATTGAGAATAAACAAATCTATTTTCATTCTAAAAGAGGTTTGCACCTCAAGAAATTTGATTCTATGTTGGTGAAATAGATAGATATGTTAAGTAAAGGATTTAAGAACATATCACTAACATTAAACAGTGTTGGTCCCATTCCTCTGCTCTTGCTAAGCTTACTGAGAAAACAAAGTGTCATATATGCATTGAAGACTTTAGTATCCTAGCTACGATGGATATCTATTATCATAGAAAGTTTAGAGAAGCCATAGAGATTGGAAAAAAATCACTCAATCTGAACAAAGATGATAGCTAAAAGATTAATAAGAACTAGATACCTTCCCTTTCTTCCAATTTGGCTTCATCGTGACTCATTTCTTCCCCTCTCCCTTTATGTTGTTCTTTTTTATTTTCCTTTGTTTTCTTTTAGTTTTAATTCTCGTTGTGATTTTTCATATATTATTAGTCTTTGTATTAATATATTAACAATTTTCTTTAATTTATTAATATGTATATATTTTTATATTAAACTTTGATTATTATTAATTTTTTTCTTAATTAATGATAACTATATATATTATTTATATTAATAGTTTTCATTAATGCATTAATTTGTATTATTAAAGCTTGATTATTTTATTTTTATTTTTATTTTTTTTCATGATTTATACATCTGTATGTGTTATGTTTAACATTCCTACCCTTTTTATATACTATCTTTTTATTAATATATTTATTTTATTAGATTATTTTAAATTATATTAATTACATTTGACTTATTTTATTTTATTTTATTCTTTGTTAATATTTGTTTTCTTTTTCTTTATTCAATATTTTAATGTATTAATAATTTTATTATTACATTTATTTATTAAATTTATTTATATTTATTATGTTATTTTAACATTATCAATCTCATTCTTGCTAATTCCAATTATCTTTGTTTTGACTAATACTAAGAAGATAATGAACATTGCAAAGATTAGAACTAATTCTCATGAGTTTCATAGTGAAATACAACGTTGGAAATTCCCCAAAACACCTTGAGACAAAAGAACCTGCCACCTTTGTGATACTAAGATGGTTGAAGATGAAAAGCATTTTCTCTTAGATTTCCTGACTCTTACTCACATCCGTTCTCATTTCCAAAACATTTTCCACGCCTCCAACCTTGTGTTGAAGCCTCAAAAATCGCTGCTTCAAACATTGGGGGATAACCACCCGGTTGGGACCTTAGGATAGCTCCTTTTCCGTTTGGTATGGTGGCTCTGACTGGATTGATAGGACCAGTTTCCTAATAATTTAAATGGGTTGGTGATTGAATGATTGGGTGACTGGAAGATGGGACTAAATGACTGAAATAAATTATCTAATCTAATTTATAACTGATAAATAATTCTAAAACGAACCCGGGTATCAAATGTGAATACAACTTTAAATTGTTTCAACTAACCAATAACCATGAAAATGTATTATAGCTTAATTGAAATATGCAGTAACAAATAAAGATAATTTTTTTTAAGAAATTAAACAGAGTTATAATAACATATTGCATTCATCATTTTATATATCATTTGTATATACTGTAAAAGATAAATATTTCTACACACTCATAAATGATATGTATAAAGAAATATTGTAAAACAAGTACATATAAATGATAGAAAATTTAAAAGAGAATATCCCATAACATAAGAAATTAACAGTGAATAGATAAAAATACCATATCCATCTTGATACTTTCCGATGCAATTCGATATCCAAATCCAGCATCTTCAATATAAAACAGACTCCAAGATATAGAAATGCAATTCTTAAAGGAAATTTTGCATAGAACCACCAGATGTGATCCTTTATAAAAATATAAGAGTCAATGGAGTACAGAAATGTAATCTCCAAGTCAAAATATTACAAATTTAGGACCCCTTTCTAAAATGCATGAAAGGAGTTTAAATAGGTACTTAATAAAACAAAATAACTAAAACTATTCCTACAATATATCTAATCAAAAATCTAGAAACAAAAATGTGATCTTGAAGTGAATTGATTCATTGATTACCACCTGTGGGATTTTCAGGAATAACTTCTATATCCTGGTCTTCCAGAACATTAACTTGGGGATTATTCTGTTGTCCTATTTGTTGGGAAAATTGTTCATATTGGCTCAATAAATGAGGAGAAACTATAAGCTCAGCAGATTCAACTACTTTTTTAGTAGCTTCCTCTCTTCCAAGTTGAGAATATTGATTATTGTTTATATCTCCTTTTGGTGCCTGTTCAGTAGCCTTACTATTTATGTCTCCTTTCTCAGTATGCACGTTGGTATCAGTATCTGTGCTTTCTTTTCCTGTCTGGGCTGAAGACTGCTGATCAATATGTACATCAAGTTTAGCAGTTGTTTCTTTCTTTTTAGTATCAACTTTGCTGCTAATGTCTTCTTTTTGTATAACAAGATTAGTTCATCTTACTTCTTTCTATGTCTGTATGATGAATTTGTTGGCAGATGTTTCTGCTACTATTTTGCTAGATGTATTCTTTGTTTCCTTCTGTTGTGATTCATTCTCCTGCATAGGAACTCTTAATTGATTCAGAGGAACTTTGAGTAATCTTTGGCTTCTAAATAACATAAAATTATTCATCTCTTCAATCTGGAATTTAGACTTGGCCAAATAAAAAACTTGGGACAAATTATCTATAGAAACAAATAAATCATCGAACATATCTAATTCGTGTTCAAACCGAGCAATTGAAACAACAGTAGTAAAATCAAATGCCACCTTCCTTGGGTCATATTGTCCCCCTGGGATTGTTGAAAGTTTAAGATTGGTTAGCTTACCAACTTATTTTTCAGCATGAACAAAATTATTGAGAGTATAATCACCACATTTAAAAGGAAAAGTAGGCCACATTAGCTTCTTGATGTTCTTCAAAGTCCTGGACATGCTTTCTACTGTCAGCTGATATGCAATTTCTTGCGTTAACAGTTTATCTAGAACATACAAAGGAAGAATGTGTAGTTCTACAATACTTCTGAAAACTATAATATATGTGAATCTTTCTTCTCTGAACCAATCCCCAATCAAGGATAAATCAACCTTAGCCTTCTCAGAAAGTCTAGGAGGGAATCAACCAAAAATAGTTTGATAGATCAGGATAAGAAAACCATGACAAACTCTGTAAACATGGCTTTTGAAATGCCCCTTCCACAAGAACTTGTGATATATATTAATAGGGGCGGGATCTTTAGGGGTCCATTTCCATCCTAAAATGGAAAATTTAGAATTGAAGCATAGGGCGTCTAGAATATAAGCATAAAAATAAAAAGGAGTAGTATTTCCTGTGTTTTTGTCTTTCCTATACTCAAGAATCCTATTGGCTATCTTGTCAGAAAGAATGACAGCCCAGTCCATTATCTCAGAATTTATAGCAGAGTGTATTAATGGCACCATTTGTATAGAAAACCTAGCTGAATTATCATTACTAAAAAATCTACACATCATTGATGCGGCGTAACAGTATGGAGGCGAAAGAGACTCCACAGAGTACATACCTAATGTCTCGTGTTTGTGCTTTTCGGGAGCCCTTCTCCATTCTCTAATCGGCTCTAACTGATTTTCATTATTCGCAGCAAATTCCTTGATGAAGTCTTTGTTGTAGATTTTCTGCGGGTCCAGGAGGTGATACATTGCTTTAATGTCCTCTGCTTTGAACGACCCAAATTTTGTTCCAGAAGCTAAAACAAAGGTTCTATTTTGGATAGCCACATTATCAATTACCCACCGAATCACATCATAATATGGAAAAATGTTGGCTCGAGCTGCAATTCAGTGTAGAAATGAATTAGCTAGTGCTTGAAGGGAAGCTTCCGAATGAGAGTCTAAATCATCCTCATCAGGAACTCATGCTTTTGGCACGGTTACCTTAGGCTTTTATTTTTCAATGAGGTTATATACCTCTTCCCAAGATAATTTTCCCAGACCTTGGCACGACGTGTCTGTAACCAACTTGATCTTAAATAGTTTCTCTTTAGGTGCCATGGTGAAAATAGGGGCTTTTACTGTGACAGCAACTTTTGCCTTCCTAGATATCTTTGACATTTTTGTATCCGAAAACTTTTCCCTCACTCTGCGAATGAAAGGATTGGGTTTTCTTTGGTTCTGCAAAGGGAAAAATAGTTTGATCGTGGTAAAAATGCAAATGAGGAGAAAAACTATATAAATAATTTATTCATTGTTTTCCATTTTTTATCTCCGTGTTTAAAACATAAATGCCCTCTAAAGAGTCACACTCATGCATTCATAATAGAATAAATCATAATTATGCGTTTTATTTTCAATTAATGGTAAACGTACAATCGGAGACCGGTATATTTTGAAAAAAGAATATAAAATTACCTTTTTGAATTCTTGCGATGTGAACAATAAATAGTGTATGGGCATTAAATAATAATCGCATCGGGAATTTTCAAAGGTACACAAAATAACATAATATTTTTTCTGCCGATTTCCGATTGCAATGATCGCATCAGAGATTTTAAAATAGAGCAAATTGTCAATGATTTTCTCCGATTTCCGATTGCGATGAGGTGGGGTCCGCCGTGTCGGAGTCTTTCAATCAATCAAATATAACGTTTGTTTCTCTGAAATGTGATTGCGATGAAGTGCATCGCATCGGAGTATTTCAAAGTAGATATGATCACTTAACACTTTTGCGATTCGCGATTGCGATATGAGTTATCACATCGGAGTTTTATTATAACAAGTGCATGAAAGATAATTCTCCGAAATGTGATTGCAATGAATCGCATCACATCGGAAGTATGTAAAAAAAATATGAAAACTTTAAAGATCTCTCCAATTTCCGATTGCGATTAATGTACACATCAAATATTTTTAAATATAAAAACTTTATGTAATGTTTTGATATGATAAAAGCTTTATATCTCATTAGATGTGAAATTATTTCAATGTTGTATTTGTTTATACACACTTGTTAATAAAGATATGCAATATGTCTTTTTATCAATGAATTCTTATTTCTAATTAAAAAATGATCGGATTATTTCTAAATATTTTATTTCTATCTAGAAAGAAAGATAAAAAGGGGACCTATTTCTAAATGAATTTTATTCTAAAAATTTGGAAATGGGGAGGGTAGTTGTACAGTACAACAATTGGCGATTCACTGGAAGAAACAGTTATCTTTGAAAAATAAAATGAACACTATATTTCTAGTAAGTAAAAATTTCTAAAGATAATGAAAACTATCTTAGGATAATTCAAATAAAATCTAACTATGAAAAAGAATAAAAATCACTTACAATTTATTTCTTATTCTTTCTAATTTTTGGGTTATCTCAAGCTTTGATTGGTTGATAATAATGAAGTAAGTGGACTTCTCCAAGTTTAGCTTTTGTAATATACTCTATTGTCATAGGCATTGCCTCTGCTGCCAACAAACGTTCATAGTCTCGATAGGGTTACCTTTTAACGATCAACCATTAATTATCCCATCCAACTAAGATTATGACTCTTTAAAAATAAATTCATAAGACATATAATCTCATGTTTTTGTCTTTTATTTATTTTTTAATTTAAGAGCCATTGTTCTGGTTTGGTAGCTAGTTAGTAACAATGCCATTCACTAGTTGTAATTAAACTGAACAAGTTGGCTCGTGATGAGACCCCTTGTCTTACTTTTATAAGCCATTACCTTGTTTTGGTATGCAGTGTTGGTAATGTCAGTTTTATTACTTCTTATGATCATGGTAAGCAGGCTCGTGATGAGACCTCTTATCTCTTAAATTTTGCCATATAATTTCTTAGAATTACATTCTAAAAAATCACAACCTAAATTGATGGGGTGAAATAGTTGTATCCTTAAGAATCAATGGATGACAATTTTCAGAGTTTTTTTTGTTTGCTAAAGTTTGAAAAAATCTTTACTTTTTAAAGATAACCTTTTTCTGCTTAATAAACTTATAATGATTTATATTTTCCTCAAAGTTTTAAAAGATCATGCAAATGTTTTAAACAAATTTTTAGAGTTTAACATTTTATTTTAAATTATTCAAAATTTTAATCATTTCCCTAAAAATTCTTATTGACACAAAATAAGTATTTATAACATTCTTCCTAAGACAATTTTCTAATAGTAAAAAGTCAATCAAAGACTATTAACAAACTTTATTTACAAAACAAACAAAAATTGTATAAAGGAATATGTACAAGTAAGAAGGGGTTACCTCCTTATGAAAAGAATTTCTTTAGGACAAGCCCATTTACAAGAAGAGATTCTCTCTTTCCTGTTGAATCTTGGAGTATGAATGTATATGAGCCTATCTTTTCAGCAATCTGAAATGGTCCAAGCCACATTTTCTGAAATTTGGTATGCTTACCTTTTCTTCATGTGCTTTATCCCATTTCAGAACAAGATCACCAATTGACAATTTTTTTGAGCCGGTGGAACTTGAATCAAAAGAAGATTTTACAAGTTGTTGATGTTTTTCATGAATATCTTTTACTTTCTCTCTATCTTCTTCTAATTTAAGGATTTGATCAAATCTCAACTGAATGGATGAGGAAGGATTTTCTTCAATGAATTACACTAGGGCTAATGATGGAAGAGCTAGATTTGATGCTATCACAGCTTCTTTTCCATAAACTAAATTGAAAGGTGAAGTTCCTATAGAAGCTTTAAGAGTAATACGATCAGCCCATAATGCAAAGATTAAAGACTTGTGCCAATTCTTTTGATTTTGATCAATGGTCCTTTTAATGATTTTAATGAGATTTTTTTTAGTGGATTCAGCTAAACCATTACCTTGTGGATAATAATTTGCTGAATATTTAAATTTAAAACCTATTTTAATTGAAAATTCCATTATACTATTACCAAAAAAATAAGATGCATTGTCGAAGACCAGAGTGTTAGGTACACCAAACCTGGTAATGATGAATTGATCGATGAAATCAATAATTGCATCAGAATTGGCTACCTTTAGAGGGACTGCTTCTACCCACTTTGTGAAGTAATCTGTTGTTGTGAGGATGTATTTGTGCTGTTTGGAAGAATGAGGTACTATCTCACCAATGATATCAAGCCCCCATTTCTCAAATGGTTGCTCAATGTTTACTGGCTGCAAAGGAAAAGCTGGCTTCCTTTGTCTTCCACTAGCAGTTTGACAAATTTTTCACTTCCTCACATAATCCTGAGTATATTTAAAAAGGGTAGGCCAATAATATCCAGCATGGATGATTTGGTGAGCTGTGGTATCACCTCCAAAATGATCGCCTACTGGTCCATCATGTAATTCCTGCAATACCTTTTTTTCTTCAGTCTTTTCAAGACATCTTAATAGGATTGAATCATAATTCTTTCTGAATAACACATCATTAATGATTTCATATTTAGTAGCTTCAATCTTAAAGCACGTTTATTTTTATAGCTAAGATTAGAAGGAGCATACCCATTTTTCAAGTAAAATATCATATCATCATACTAAGATTCAGAATCTGTAACACTTATTTGACTTATTTGAACAACATTTTCTGGATCTTGATTTTCTGGTATGTTATGAGCTCTTGCTAATAATCTGCAAAAACCTTGAACTCTAACAATCTTTGCTGGCTTAATATCAATATCATATTCTTGCAAAGCTGTCACCCAATTAGCCCTTTTTTCTCCTACATCCTTTTGAATTAGTAATTGTCTCACTGCAGAGAATGGGACAATAATTTTTTTATGTGTTTTTAAGAGAAAAGGTCTAAAATGTTTGATTGCCTTAAACAAAACGAAGGCTTGTTTTTCTACATCAGAATAATTAAGCTCAGCCCCTTGCAAATTCAAGTTGAAGAAAGAAATTGGTGCTTCAATTTGTTGATCATTGAGTTGTGTTAAAACAGCAGCATAGGATGTTTCAGTTGCCAAAGTATACAGAATAAAATATTTAGAAAAATAAAGAGTATTTAATGCAGGTGCATTGATGATTGCCTGTTTGATTGCATCAAAGGATTCTTTTTTCTTTATACCCCCATTTGAATACTGAAATTTTCTTAATCATATTCTGCATAGGTAAAACAATTTGAGAAAAATCGGGGATGAATCTTTTTACAAAATTAATCTGCCCTAAAAATGATTGCATGGACTTTTTATTATGAGGTAAATAAATATTAGAAATTTCTTTAACTCTATCAGGATCGATATATATACCATATTTTGACACAACAAACCCTAAGAGTTTTCATTCATCGAGAGCAGAGAAGGATTTATTTGTTTTTAAGGAAATACCAAACCTTCTACATCTTTCAAATATTTGTTTCAGATCATGTAGATGATTGGATCTCTTCTTTGCATATACTATTATGTCATCAAGATAAATAACAACTGATTTATTAATCAGACCCTTAAATTCTATGTCCATGGCTCTCTGGAAAGTAGCTCCTGCATTTACTAAACCAAAAGGCATTTTTTGATAAGCATAGGTTCCCCATTTGGTTCTGAAAGTGGTTTTCAACCTATCATTTGGATGTACTAAAATTTGATTATATCCTGAAAATCCATCAAGGAAGGACATGAGTTCAGAACCAGCTACCTTTTGGAGAATTTGTTCCATGGTTAGCAATGGAAAATTGTCCTTTTGACATGCCTTGTTTAAATTTCTAAAATCAATACAGATTCTAATATCACCATTTTTCTTCCTAACAGGTACCATGTTGGAAACCCAATTAGAATGCCTTACAGGAAAAATGATTTTGGCTTTCAAAAGTTTATTGAGTTATGTTTTGATTTGATCTTCAATATTTGGATGAATCTTTCTTAATTTCTATTGAACAGGCTTAACATCATATAGCATTGGAATTGTGTGTCGAATCACAGAAGTGTCATAAGTCTTTAAGTCCTCATGATTCCAAGCAAAGAAATTTTTATATTTACTCAGAAGTTTGATGAAAGCAGATCTTTCTTCTGGAGTTAAATTGAGTCCTATATTAACATTATGTGTTTTAGAGTTAGAGCCAAGATTCACTAATTCAAACTTCAAAGTTGAAATTTGAAGTTTAGCATTAGTAACTTTCCTGAATCTGTCTTTAATATCATACAGATCCTCAAGTTTAACAACAGATTTAGGAATCGGATTTTCATTATTTCTTGAAGTAATTTGCAGATCATGATCATCTTCATCAATAATTTGTTCATCATAGGATTTCTCAGAAGTTAAGAAATTCAAAATGTCTTGTTCATGGTAGAATACTCTCCAATTTGTGATATTATCTAGGACAGATGGGCGAAAAATCAATTCTACTAAAAATATATCAGGACTGCAATCTTTAGTAGGGAGGAGTTTGGATGCAACATTAGCTAACAAATCAGCTGATGTGTTTTTATTTCTAGGAATAGAAGAGATATTAAATGCTATAAATTGAGTGGTAAGGTCTTGTACTATGGTTTGATAATGTTTAAGATGTCTTGAAAGACAATGGATGGTATTCCTCACTTGTCTTATGACAATTTCAGAATCTCCATATACTTTCAAGTATTTTACATTTAACCCTATGGCCTTATAAAGCACTTGAATCAAGGCTTCATATTCAGCAGTATTATTAGTGAACTCAAATTCTAATCTACATGATAGCATCGTTTTCTCTCCTCCTAGATCAATTAGGATGCATCCTGCTCCTACTCCATCACTATATTTTGATCCATCAAAATATAGTGACCAAAATAGAGTTCTATCTATAGGTTTATCTACAAATGAATCAGAAATATTAACAATTCTAGATGAATCAGATTGCAAAAAAAATTCAATTTGAGAAACAAAAGTATTTACAGAAAAGGGTGATTGTGGTCCAGTAAAATTCCGAAGGAATGACTCAGCAGAATAACCTCTAAGGATATTGTTGTTGAAAGCTACAGGTTCGTTCGGTTGTTCAAATTCAGTTACAGTGTGCGTCATATGTTTTTCTCGCTCGATTTTGATTTGATTTGGTTTCCCTTTGTAGGGAAGCCACATATGTGAAAAATCAGTCGTGATATAACCATTAAGTTTTGTAGACCAGTCCCTGCTTAAGACTAACCCATAGAATTCAGGAATATTTGCAATTAGAATATCAATTCTTTGGACAATCCTAGGATCGAAAGCTAGTCTAATGGTAACTGAATTTATTTCTCCTACAACTTGAAATTTAGAGCGATCCAATTGTACAATGTGAATAGCAGAATTTTGTGGTTCAATATTCAATTTCACATAGACTGAAGTATGCATTATATTAGAGGATGCTCCAGAATCAATTAAACAATTATGAAAATTCTTATTGTAGATTTCATAAGTCAACAGAAATGGAGGTGTCTGAGAATTTGATCTTTCTCCAATAAGAACAGTATCTGTGGCATCCACTTTGTCTGGTGGCTTACCAGGCCCTTTAGCTTCTTTGGCTACTACAGAGGAGCAATAGGCGTAGCATTTAATTCTTTTAATAACAGCTTTTGTTGATGTTTAAGTTTGATGAGTTCATGTAATGAGATGTTTGCTCTAGTATTTTTCATGTCCTCAACAATATTATAATCCATCGGATCTGATACCACTAGAGTCTTAGATGATGATGTGGGAGGATTGGAAGATGATGGTTGATTCTCAGTGGGTAAGGGAGAAGCTCTCTTTGCAGGAGTTTTGTCTTTGGTACTCGGAGTTGTAGTTTTCTTCTTTGGAACAGGTTGAATAGGTTCCGATATAGATTTGCTTCTTGTACTCACAGGAATGGCTTCTTGTTCTAGTTCCTGTCCGAATTAGGGAGAATGAAATCCCACATTCCATGTAGTTCAGCTATTTCTTCCCTTTCATATTCTTCATCTGATACTGGAGCAATATCTTCCTCTTCTTCGTCTTCTGATTCTGCATTGGAGATTGAATTGGGAGGTTTTGATTCAGCTTGATTTCTCTTGAAATTTCTAAATGGTATTTTTGTAGAAGTTTCTGCTACTTGCTTTTTTATCTCAACCATCTCATTGGACATGGTTTTAAGAAATTTCTGTAAACCCTCCATGTCATATGGATCTCTTGGTGTCTTTTTCTTTGAATCATCTTTAAAAGTGACTTTCTTTGATTTAATTTCCTCAATAGCATTTCTCTTATCTAGAGCAATCATTTATTTTTCAACTAAAACAGCTTATTTCATATTCTCAGCTAAAGTCGGTTTTGCAACTCTATCTACAAAAATTTCTATGTTTGAGGGAAAAGCATTAATATACCATTCACTTCTAACATTTTCACTAGGTTTAGATGTTACAGGGATCTTATTCAAAAGTTTATTAAATCAAGAGTTAAAATCTTTAATGGGTTCTTTTGATTGTGTCTTTAAATTGGAGAGATCGTTGATTAGAGTAGAAATCGATCTATCATCTCCATATTTAGTCAAAAATTGTTCTTCGAACATATCCCAATTTGTAATAGAATCAGAAGGTAAGGAAAAGTACCAGGATCCTGCTGCCCCTTGAAAAGTATAGGGGAATAACCTGACTACGACATCTTCATGCTCTACTTGATTCAAATTTATAGAAAGCATAAAGTTATTGATATGTTCTTCTGTTGGTATACCAATATCTGGACTAAATTTTGGTAGCCATTTTTCAGGATGATCAAGTATATCAGACAAAGGTGCAGCCATATTTACAGCTCCTAGTCTAGTCCATGGTCTCTGTGCCATTGTTATGATGATGGTAGAAGAACTAGCTGTGACAACTAGTGTATGAGTACTAACAGTTGAAGTACTAGAAGAGACAATTGGTGTTTGAACAGATGTTGTTTGAGGAGATGATGATGATGAGACTACTGCACTTTTCTAATTTGGAGCTTGGGAAACAGATGATTGAATTTGCGATGAAGAACTAATATCACTATCTGTTTCCAATGGAGTTCTTCTTGTTTTGACTCTGCTAGGTAAAGGAAATTCTTTTGGGGAAATCCCAAGTTTTTCACTTTGTGACCTAGTGAGAGGTCTGGAAGAAACAAACTACGAGGCAACACTACCTTCAGATATTTCAGATTCTTCTAATGATAATGAGAATCCTTGAAGTTTATGAACTAAAGCTTCAACTTCAGGAGATTCAGGAGGTGGATTATCTGATTGATCTGAGACTTTGGTAGTGGGTGTTTGAATACTTTTGTCAATTTCTTCTCTAGTGATTTGAGATGTGGAATAAATTGAAGGTGATGAGGGTGTTGTGCTCTTAGAATGGCTTGCGGATTTGGATTTATCTGCCATTCATAGCTTTGGCCCTCCTTCTAGCGCCAAAAATGTTGAATTCTCGAAAATCCTTGCTTCAAACATTGGGGGATAACCACCCGGTCGGGACCTTAGGACAGCTCCTTTTCCGTTTGGTATGGTGGCTCCGACTGGATTGATAGGACCAGTTTCCTAATAATTTAAATGGGTTGGTGATTGAATGATTGGGTGATTGGAAGATGTGACTAAATGACTGAAATAAATTATCTAATCTAATCTATAACTGATAAATAATTCTAAAAATAACCCGGGTATCAAATGTGAATACAACTTTAAATTGTTTCAACTAACCAATAACCATGAAAATGTATTATAGATTAATTGAAATATGCAGTAACAAATAAAAATAACTCTATTTAAGAAATGAAACAGAGTTATAATAACATATTGCATTCATCATTTTATATATCATTTGTATATATTGTAAAAGATAAATATTTCTACACACTCATAAATGATATGTATAAAGAAATATTGTAAAATACGTACATATAAATGATAGCAAATTTAAAAGAGAATATCTCACAACATAAGAAATTAATAGTGAATAGATAAAAATACCATATACATCTTGATAATTTATGATGCTATTCGATATCCAAATCCAGCAACTTCAATGTAAAACAGAATCCAAGATACATAAATGCAATTCTTAAAGGCAATTCTGCATAGAACCACCAGATGTGATCCTTGATAAAAATATAAGAGTCAATGGAGTACAGAAATATAATCTCCAAGTCAAAATATTACAAATTCAGGACCCCTTTCTAAAATGCATGAAAGGAGTTTAAATAGGTACTTAATAAGACAAAATAACTGAAACTATTCCTACAATCTATCTAATAAAAAATCTAGAAACATAAATGTGATCTTGAAGTGAACTAATTCATTGATTATATGTTGCGTTTGATGTGCTCAGATGGCAGATTTTGAGCATTTCTTTCACTTCTTCTGGATGACTAAGCTTTGAGTGTAACTGCCCTGTATATGTGGCATCAGAGAATTCACGAATAATGCAATCGATGGAATTTGAAAGAAATTTAATCGTTGTTTGCTGACTATGAGGCTTGATAAGGTAGGTCCACATCATATCCCATGACATTCCTTGCAGTTGGCTAATTTGTTGATTCTTATTGATTATTTCTTGTTTCCATCTGTAATCAGTTTCCTTTACCCTAGGTAACTTGTCTGGGGTACAATCTGAAATCAAATTGATTGCATACAGGCTATTATTCACTAGCCGTGTTACATTGTTCATCATACCTTTAGCTCTAGATGTAGCTCCTTTCGCTTTGATTAAACGTTGTTCCCATTCTGCAAAAATAATTTCCTTATGTCTTTCCACAATCCTGGGAATATTTGCTTTTCTTTCCGACTCTGAGTCTTGCCATAAAAGAAATTCAGAAAATTTTCATTAGCTTCATCAAATTCAAGTTTAAGACTGACTCCTTCATCTATTAAGGAAGATGTAATTTCACACAAGGATTCTACTTCTACAACCTTTAGACAAAATTCATTTAATTGTTGAGACAATAACTTGCTTGTCTCCAGGGCTTCATTTTTGAACTGATCCAAATTAGGATAATTCTTAAACTTGTCCAATCTGGATTGAAACATCTTCTCTTGCTCAATCTTTGAAGTCCTCTCATTTTACAGAAGAGCTTGTAATTTTGCTACCTCTTGGTTTAGCTGCTGTTGTTTTTCTAAGGTCTATTGATCAATCTTTTTCTTTTCAACAACAAGTTGCTTTTCTAGCTATTTGGATTTGAGCTCTTTATCCTGCAATTGTTGTTTTAACTGAATAATTTTCTGCTAGTTCTCTGTAACTTGTTCTTCCAACATAGCTATTTGCAAATCTTTTTTTTTCATTAATTGTGTAACTTCAGAGGCCTTGTCTATAGTTGCAGCACTATAGGCACCTGCGTATTGAGATAATTTAGTGAGATCCTCAGATGGATTCACCCCAGCATTTTTATAAACAATATTCATAAACTCCACCTGTGATGTAAAAAGTGCATCCTGATCAGTTCTCCTCCTTTTCCTTTGTTTTCTCACAATAGCCCTATGCTTAGGACTGTAAAATACATCCAGAGGAGGGATTTCTTCAATTTTCAACATAATTTCACCTGTGGGATTTTCAGGAATAACTTCTATATCTTGGTCTTATAGAACATTAACTTGGGGATTATTCCATTGTCCTATTTGTTGGGCAAATTGTTCGTATTGGCTCAATAAATGAGGAGAAACTATAATTTCAGCAGATTCAACTAATTTTTTAGTAGCTTCCTCTCTTCCAAGTTGTGAATCTAGATTATTGTTTATATCTCCTTTTGGTTCCTGTTCAGTATCCTTATTGTTTATGTCTCCTTTCTCAGTATGCACGTTGGTATCAGTACCTGTGCTTTCTTTTCCTGTCTGGGCTGAAGACTGCTGATCAATATGTACATCAAGTTTAGCAATTCTTTCTTTCTTTTCAGTATCAAATTTGCTGCTAATGTCTTCTTTCTGTATAACATGATTAGTTCCTGTTACTTATTTCTGTGTCTGTATGATGATTTTGCTGGCAGATGTTTCTATTACTGTTTTTCCAGATGTATTCTCTGTTTCCTTCTGTTGTGATTCATTCTCCTGCATAGGAACTCTTAATTGATTCAGAGGAATTTTGAGTAATCTCTGGCTTCTAAATAACATAAATTTATTCATCTCTTCAATCTGGAATTTGGACTTGGCCAAAAGAAAAACTTGGGACAAATTATCTACATAAACAAATAAATCATCGAACATATCTGGTTCGTGTTCAAACTAAGCAATTGAAACAACGGTAGTAAAATCAAATGCCACCTTCCTTGGGTCATATTGTCCCCCTGGGATTGTTGAAAGTTTAAGATTGGTTAGCTTACCAACTTCTTTTTCAGCATGAACAAAATTATTGAGAGTATAATCACCACATTTAAAAGGAAAAGTAGGCCACATTAGCTTCTTGCTTTTCTTCAAAGTCCTGGACATGCCTTCTACTGTCAGCTGATATGCAATTTCTTGTGTTAACAGTTTATCTAGAACATACAAAGGAAGAATGTGTGTTTCTACAATACTTCCGAAAACTCTGATATATGTGAATCTTTCTTCTCCGAACCAATCCCCAATTGAGGATAAATCAACTTTAGCCTTCTCAGAAAGTCTAGGAGAGAATCGGCCAAAAATAGTTTGATAGATCAGGATAAGAAAACCGTGACAAACTCTGTAAACATGGCTTTTGAAATGCCCCTTTCACAAGAACTTATGATATATATGAATAGGAGTAGGATCTTTAGGGGTCCATTTCCATCCTAACATGGGAAATTCAGAGCTGAAGCATAGGGCATCTAGAATATAAGCACAAAAATAAAAAGGAGTAGTATTTCCTGTGTTTTTTTCTTTCCTATACTCAAGAATCCTATTGGCTATCTTCTCAGAAAGAATGACAGCCAAGTCCATTATCTCGAAATTTATAGCAGAGTGTATTAATGGCACCATTTGTATAGAAAACCTAGCTGAATTATCATTACCAAACAATCTACACATCATTGCTGCAGCGTAACAGTGTGGAGGCGAAAGAGACTCCACAGAGTACATACCTGATGCCTCGTGTTTGTGCTTTTTGGGAGCCCTTATCCATTCTCTAATCGGCTCTGACTGATTTTCATTATTCGCAGCAAATTCCTTGATGAAGTCTTTGTTGTAGATTTTCTACAGGTCCAGAAGGTGATACATTGCTTTAATGTCTTCTAATTTGAACGACCCGAATGTTTTTCCAGAAGCTGAAACAAAGGTTTTATTTTGGATAGCCACATTATCAATTACCCACCGAATCACATCATAATATGGAAAAATGTTGATCTGAGCTGCAATTCAGTGCAGAAATGAATTAGCCAGTGCTTGAAGGGAAGTTTCCGAATCAGACTCTGAATCATCCTCATCAGGAACTGATGCTTTTGGCACAGTTACCTTAGGCTTTTCCTTTTCAATGAGGTTATATACCTCTTCCTAGGATAATTTACCTAGACCTTGGCACGACACGTCTATAACCAGCTTGATCTTAATTGGTTTCTCTTTAGGTGCCATGGTGAAAATAGGGGCTTTTATTGCGACAACAACTTTTTCCTTCCAGGATCTCTTTGACATTTCTGTATCCGGAAACGTTTCCCTCGCTCTGAAAATGAAAGGATTGGGTTTTCTTTGGTTCTGCAAAGGGAAAAACAGTTCAATTGTGGTAAAAACGCAAATGAGGAGAACAACTGTATAAAAAATTTATTCATTGTTTTCCATTTATTATCTCCATGTTTAAAACATAAATGCCCTCTAAAGAGTCACACTCATGCATTCATAATATAATAAATCATCATTATGCGTTTTATTTTCAATTAATGATAAGCATACAATCGGAGATCGGCATATTTTGAAAAAATAATTTAAAATTACCTTTTTGAATTCTTGCGATGCGAACAATAAATAGTGTATGGGCATTAAATAATAATCGCATCAGGAATTTTCAAAGGTACACAAAATAACATAATATGTTTTCTACCGATTTTTTATTGCGATGATCGCATCAGAGATTTTAAAATAGAGCAAATTGTCAATGATTTTCTCTGATTTCCGATTGCGATGAGGTGGGGTCTGCTGCGTCAGAGTCTTTCAATCAAACAATATAACGTTTTTTCTCCGAAATGCGATTGTGATGAATCGCATCGCATCGGAAGTATGTAAAACAAATGTGAAAAGTTTAAAGATCTCTCCGATTTCCGATTTCGATTAATGTACACATCAAATATTGTTAAATATAAAAACTTTATGTAATGTTTTGATATGATAAAAGCTTTATATCTCATTGGATCATAAATTCTTTCAATGTTGTATTTGTTTATACACACTTGTTAATAAAGATATGCAATATGTCTTTTTATCAATGAATTCTTATTTTTAATTCAAAAATGATCGGATTGCTTCTAAATCTTTTATTTCTATCTAAAAATAAAGATAAAAAAGGGGACCTATTTCTAAATGAATTTTATTCTAAAAATTTGGAAATGGGGAGGGTTGTTTTACAGTACAACACCTTGCTGACTTGGTAAGTCAATAAAATTATAGTGATCTTGGAGCATTTATTTCCCTTATATTTTATCATAAAAATAAAATATTAAAGAGACTCAACTAATCCCTTATTAAGTTTTCATAGACTGCATTTGTCTTAGTGGATATTATGTAGAAAATCCATGTAGATTCAATTGATAATTATATTATGCTAAAACATTATATTTGAATCTACTCTACCAATTACGAAAACCAATTTAGATCTTGAAGTCACAAAACATGAAAGAGAAAGAATTTCAGTTGCACAATACAAAGATTTATCTGGGAAAAGCCTCAGTTATAAACCCCGCTATCTGTATATTCCATAAGCCAAAGAATATGAGAAGATTACAATGCTTTTCTCTACACCGAGAAACCTCTACAATGTCTCTATCTTTCTCAATGATTCCCAGACAAGTCTGGTTCAATACCTAACCAATTTCTGGCTTTCCCAAGTCCTTATTTCCTTACGCAGTTTCCTTGGGAAATGAGGCCCTATTAATTAAATAAATTCTCAATCCATACTATGTTATCCATTAGGGGCCTTCCTCTGACTACATGCACCACATGTACAATTGGGATAATTATACAATTTATAGTCACATTGTCCTTGAACTCCAACCTCAATTGGATCTTTCTCAAAACTGACATGCATGACTTATTTATGAGTGAATTATCAGTAATCTAATTGATCACGGCATGTGAATTAAATATAATTTCCACTCTTTGACCTCTCTCCAATTCCTCCATAAGATAGAACTAGTTAAATTGACTTTGATTCAGATAAAATGAGTTAATTTGTTACAACTCAAAATAAACTCAACCAGAGCTCCTATAATGCAGGCGGCACTCTACATGCCTCTAGTTTGACCCTCAACTAGAATTAACTGAACTAACTAAGTCATCCTAAGTTAGTTAACTCATATGAGCTGACTTGGGATTACAATTTTCTTCTAATTTAATCAAGGAAACATTAAATTAAAATCTTTCTTGATGCCATTTTCAAGATTTCTTGATGTCATTTTCAACATAATAATAATAATAATAATAATAATAATAATAATAATTTTTGTGTTTTGGTTTGTTTTATTTTATTTTTATATTATTTAATAATTTTTTTATTTTTTTTCCTTTGATTGAGTATTGTGACCATTTAACTCTTAATGGTTGTTTTTTTCGTATGTTTTCCTTTCTGACCTTGTTTCTCTCACCTATTTATCCCTCAAAATGTTTTCATATCTCTATCTTGAGGATGAGCCACACTTGTTGGCTTGAAACATCGACAATAAAATGTTTAATGTGAGTAATCTAGAAATTCTTGAACATAATTACTCTTCTCACCAAAAAAATTTGTAGATTCATAGTTAAGATTGATCTAGGCTAGTTTAATTATTAAGTGAATTGAACTTTTGACCTTGCATCAAGGAGTATCTTAACAAAGCACCTAGTCACCATTTATCCAAAACCCTCTAGATAAATATAATTTGAGAGAGTCAAAATATTTTAATTAATATGTTGGAACACCTAATCCTCTATGGGTAGGTGTGGAATGCGAAAAGTCACAATGGAGTCCAAGTGACCTTGGAATGTGAAACTAAGAGTCACACCATTGTACTATAAATGTACATCATGTATAATGGAAAAATATGAGCTACACGCTTATCCTTCATTGTGTTGAGTTTCTTGTTGTGTTGTGTGTGTTTATCTTTCCTCATACACCATGTGTGTGTTTAACATGGTATCGGAACTTAAGCTAGGCCTGGACACTTTCAAAATCTTCTGATTGCCATTTCTATGTTTGGCATGTATGCGATATCTACTTCACCTAACCGCTCTCTTGAGCCCTTCTGTCAAACCTGCAGCACTTGTCTACACACCTCACTCGACACCAAATCGACCATCACTTCACCATCATTTCAGTTGGTCTCCTGCGGTGGTCTCCTACGGTACCTACTATCCGAATCAAGTCGAAGATATTGTCGCATGACTGTGTTAATATTCACTCTCCTCCGCTTGCGTTAATACTCCAGGTCACACCACCGGTCCCCTCCTCCATTTTTGGTTGTGTTAATATACCTGCACAATTTTGTAACACCTCTCGGTTACCAAATTCACATGACCGGTAACACCTCCCAGTTGTAAATACTAGTATAACGTGTTCGGCATATAACGTTCCATACCACCTGTTTTCCATTGTTCACCGTGCTCCAACCCTTCAATTACCCGTCGCTCTCCTCCCATCGCATCTCAGGATTTGGGCATCTCACGGGCTTAATATTCGGGAGCACCCAAATATACCGTTTGTATCGTTGGAGTGATCCTGGTCCTTTGGGGAGCTGGCTCGCCTACGCAAGGAGCATCTGTGAGGAGTTCAAAGTTCGAATCCAAATTGAGGCATAGCTTGGGTCAAAGCTGGTGACGCCGAGAGCTCTTGTACCATTGGATTCCGCCAGTTGCTATCCAACTAAGCATTCTTTTGGGACTGCAATTCATTAATAGCAGTTTCAGGAAGAATTCCGTCGGATTGATGAAAGAGACAGATTGTGAGCAAATCCTCCCAATCGTCTTCCTGGCACATCAAATCCTTTTCCAGTTCCGTTGATTCCCCTAGACATAATCTCTTCACATTCAAAGGACTCACCATATTGAAAGTTCTCACAAGAAATTTCTTCGTCGTTTCTGTTTGCTGGAAAATGCTAAGGTGGAGGAGGTGAAGGCCGGAATAGAAAATTGAGTGCACAGTGTGACAGTCCTCAAATGACCTCATCATAAACCAGAGGTTAAAGCCATTGAAATCTCTGGTTAACTGAAAGTATATGTCCGGTGTGTTGAAGCTCCTGCCGATTCGGTTTCAAACTAGGTGCAAATTCACTGCTACAGTTATGCAGACACAAGTTCAAGAGATCGGCCTTCCAGACTCTTCTAACTACAACAGGGTTGCAAATTCACTACTATAGTTCCGCTACAATTCTGCAGACACAAGTTCAATATTTGAGGATCTTGGAGGATCTTGGACAGATGTTGGATTGGCACAAGATTGTGGCTATTTAAAGGCATAACAGCAAACTGCAGTGATAGGTATAACTCATTGATTAGAATTGAAATTTGCATTCCTTTTCATTCAATACGATGATGCTTTTTACATAGATCTCAGAGTTCAATAGTCCATGAACTCAGCAATAGCGTTCACCTATAGTTTGTAGAGCTACATCCATTCAGATTGAGCTACAAATTCTTAAGTTATTATATTCCTGATCAAAGTTTTTATTATTATAGAGTTTGAATCATCTTGATTGCCAAAAATGAGCAAGGGCAACTCAGATCAATGTTTATCCAAACTTTGAACTTTGTGGCATAGAAGTTGGTGGGAAAAGGTGACTTGGCCATCAAAATTCCAAACACATTACCCAAATCGACAATCAAAATAAGGCTTTCCAAAAGATTAATAAGCTTTCACGACTGAAATATGTGAGCTAATCGTGTTATGAAGGAAATTATACTTTGTGTTATGAAGCAACAATGTTGTGAGCACAAAAAGAGGCAAAACGACCCCAAGAATTTCAGAT
The DNA here is from genome assembly GCA_034641835.2 of Pinus albicaulis. NCBI lineage: Eukaryota > Viridiplantae > Streptophyta > Pinopsida > Pinales > Pinaceae > Pinus > Pinus albicaulis. Next base: position 16,159,507 of record CM076576.1, on the reverse strand, counting down.
CACTGCCATAGAGAGAAGTCTACAATCTGGTATGCAGAAATGTGTGGTATGCACAAGTTGATTTTTATATGTGTGTCATTTTGTGTTGTTTATACTTCAACCATCGCTGCATTAGATGTCATTGTTTATATACCAACAAGGTTGAATTGTTAAGAAAATGGCCGAAATGATTGAGGTATTAAAGTTCTTAAAAACTTAGATACACTCCATTGATCATCATACAATAAAAATCAACAAATCCACTCTTGTTGATATTCAAAGTTGTTTGCAAGATGCACATGAGAAGATTGAGTTTCTGCAGTTGGAATCTCAGCTCCAACAAGATGAACTTCAGCAAAAGAGTCATCATTCTGAACCTGTTTCTGTTCAGAAGATTGAGAAGGACTCCCATCAACAGCAAGTCAGTAAAGTTGAAGTTAATTCACATTCAGTTCCTTGTACAAAAGCAGATGTACATGCAGATGCAATAGCTCAGCCTGCACTTCTCAAGCCCATCATCAGACCTTGGGAAGAGCTTGTCCACAAAAAGCACCGAACTGGTCTTGGATATGACAAGGATGTGTCCTTTCATATTCAAGACTATACCAATCCCATCATATTTCAGAGTGCCAGATTTTTGTATGACAGTTCACCTGCAGTTGTTCCAAATCCTGCTCCACAACAATAACAGCGAATTGTAAAATGCCAACACTGTGATCGAGTTGGCCATATGAAATATCACTGTTTTGATCTTCATCCATGCAAGCACTGTGGTCGGCACAACCATTCTTCACACAGATGCTTCAGAAACAAGCCTCCTGCAAGAACAAAGATTCATCTTGGATGGATCGCTTCTTGGCAATGGGCATCAGCAGTCAAGAAGATTTTTAAGACACATGTCAGAATTTGTTCACGGATATTGAGCAAACTTGCAGTTAAGTTTTCGCCATCATCTCACCTTGTCCCTGACAGGGGGGAAAATGGTGGTCATGTACAAGCTTCGACGTCAGATCAAGCGAGCCTGAGCCACGGATGCCCATGAGCATGCCTTTGGTTGGTGGACAACCTTAAACCATCATCTTTGGTTGGTGGATAACCTAAAACCATCACGGGTAGTAGACCTCCCTTCTTTTAGGTTGAAGGTCTCCCTTTCATATATGAGGAACACTTCCTCTAGCAGAAGCCTTCAGCTTCTAGCCAGCTTTGGTTGAGTTCCAGGAAATGCTTCAAAGCATTCCAGAGTTGTTGGTAATCCTAAAACCATCACAGGTAGTAGACCTCCCTTCTTTTAGGTTGAAGGTCTCCCTTTTCTATGAGGGACAATTCCTCTAGCAGAAGCTTTCAGCTTCTTGCCAGTTTTGGAAGAGTTCCAGGAACTGCAACAAATATTTTGTTCCAGTGTTGGTGGTCATCCTTAAACCACCTCTTTTTTCCAACATTTCAGAGAGTTGATTCAGCCCAAGTGTTGCCTTGTATACTTTGCATATTTGTATTACAACTCTCTTCTTGGACTCACACATACCCCTTCGGATTAAGGGGGGGATGTTGGAACACCTAATCCTCTATGGGAAGGTGTGGAATGCGAAAAGTCACAATGGAGTCCAAGTGACCTTGAAATGTGAAACTAAGAGTCACACCATTGTACTATAAATGTACATCATGTATAATGGAAAAATATGAGCTACACGCTTATCCTTCATTGTGTTGAGTTTCTTGTTGTGTTGTGTGTGTTTATCTTTCTTCATACACCATGTGTGTGTTTAACATAATAATTATAATTATAATTTATGTTATTCTATTTTATTTTTTTAATTTAAATTTAAATTTTGTATAATATGATCAGTGAAAATGTTTGCATAACATGAAAAGACAAGACACCATCTATCTCTTCAAACTTTTTAAAATTAATTTATGATAATTAATTTATTAAAACATATTTTTAATTTTTTTTTTTTTTATATAATACCTAACGACTGAATAACAATCAAAGATAAGGAAGTAAAAAAAAAATATAAGAAAAAGAAAAATGATCACTTACCATCATCTTCTAGGTGAGATACAAACATTGTTAAACACCGGAAACCATTAAGATAAATAAGTTGAGGGAATATCAGCACTATATTCTATAATGGCAACTTGAGATCAGGGCTTGCATTCTCATTTATTATGGTGACCCTCCCCACAGTGATAATTCATTAAAGTGGAAATAAGTTGTTCATTCTCATTTATTCTCGTTACCTTCCGAGCGTTGTAACACACCAATGGCATGTAATGATGTCATTCAAACCAAAGCAAGTAGCTTCTCTCGTCCCATAATATTAATGAGTGCAGTAACCACGATAAGGAGATGGTTGGTCAGTTCATAACTACAACTTGGATTCCGGAAAGACCATGAGCGTTGAATCATAATAACTACGCATACAACTAAGATTAGACTGTGTAGGGCAAAGGAAGAAAATAGTTGGTTCCAGTTAGTTGGTTCCATCAACTCCAATGACAAAATGAGGAGAAAATAGTTGGTTCCAGTTATCATAGTTGGTAACATCAGTTAGCCTAGTGGCAGGGCAAGCGACGTGTTTTTACCAGATGGGACACATGTGAACAACGGCTCAAAGCTTCTGTATTTCATTTATGCCACCAATAGGATAGTAAGCGTGTGGGGAAAGAATTGCACGGAATTCAAGCCGGAGAGATGGATTAATCGAGACGGGTTTTGCATGATTACAAGTATCCCGTGTTCAATGCCGGGCCTCCCCTGTGATTGGGAAGGGAGATAGCTTTAGCTTTATGCCGGGCCTCGCCTGTGATTGGGATGGGTACGTACATAGTCTTGCTTGAGATTAAATGGGTAAGCACGCTTTGGTTCTTGAAGCAATTTTGTTTAATTTTCAATTTTATTTATTTTTAATAAATACTGGTATGAATTGCACAAATTATCTTTTGTTCATAAACTTTTTTTTTTTGACATTAGTAATAACATATTTAGTGATCTATTTTAGTATTGATGGCAACCCAAGCATTGGGGCACCGATAACTCTTATCATCTTTGTGCACTTTGAGTGGTACTTTCCAACTTACTAGTTTTTCACAAACCAAGTGTCAATTTCTTTGCACCAATTACACGTGTTTGTTCCAAGTGTCAATTTCTCTGCACCAATTACACGTGTTCGTTTAAGCTCTAAACCAAGTAAACACTCTACCAATTTAAAAACTCGACACTAATTTCAACTTCTGCGATTTCCATAGTTCCAAGCTCTCCAATCTTGGCACTAGTATCCATGTTGTGTTGGTGGCCAATTTCTCTCCACCCATGGGCAATGTGGGCAATGCCCAATCTAATCTAAGCTCTTCCCCTAAACTATACACTAGTGGCCAATGTGGACAATGGCCAATCTTTCCCCAATATCCAAGCTCTCCACTAGTGGTTAAAGTGGCCAATGCCCAATCTCTCCTCCTTTGACATAAATGCCAAAGGGTTATGACAATCTCTCCCTTTTGGTTCAAGATACCAATTGATGTGGGGCTACACATTTTCTCAAGTTGTGCCTTGTACCAAAAGTTGTACTCAATTGTTAAATTTCAAGTTATAGTCTCTTTCCGAGTTGTGCATTGTACCAATGCATAATTTGTAGTAGTAGCCAATCTCTCCACTTCTATCAGTTGGGATTTGTAGCAATTGTTGCACCAATTTCTAAACACTGAGCCAATTTCCAAGCTTCACATCCAAGTTCTACACCAATACACCAATGGTTGCTCCAATGGCTAAACTCTCCCCTTCACAACAATTTCTTGTGTGCGTTTTTTGATTTGTGCTCCACTTAAACTTATGTTGTACCTTGTTTACAACTCCCCCCCTAGTTTAATATGCCAAGAATACCGATACTAATGACTGTTGACATAAATTCTCTTTGCTAGTTTTTCTAGTTAAAATGAGACTAATCATGTAAAGTTTGAAAAGTTTCCATTTCATCATTCTTTTAGTGCTATCAAATACCCTTAAACATGTGCTACTCTTTCTCTTTGATGCACAATCATGTTGCATGTAGCTACTCCTACTAATCACTTATTTCTCCTCTTGTATCTCCCCCTGAGCTCACCCAATTATCTTCTATTTGACATCCTAGCATACACTGCTACCCTTGATAGAATTAGATAGTTGAGGGAGATATCACTCCTCTCTTTTGCCTTAAAGTATTCAAAAGGCTCTCTAGCAAGAGGCTTAGTGAATATATATGCAATGTGTTCCTTAGTAGCACCTAACAATCTGCTCAACCACATGTTCCTTGAGGAAATGATATTCATAGGGGTGTGCTTTGTTTTTTAGTGTATAACGGGGTTCTTGGACATACTAATGGAAATTGTGTTATCACAAACAATGGAAATTGTGTTATCACAAACAATGGAAATTGTTTGATTTTATTTTACCTCAATTTCGCAAGATTGTTTCATCCAAAGAATTACGTGATTCTTCGCAAAAACTACTATGTACTTCGCTTCGCTTGTAGATAGAGATTGAGGTCTACTTCTTACTCAATCATGCCACCAAAGAACTTCCTGTAAAGAATGCACCTCCAATTGTGCTTTTCCCGTCATCCGATTTCCACCAATCAACATCCGTGCAGTTAAAAAAAGTTTCGACCATTGGGTTTTTAGATATAAGAATAATATGTTGTAGCTATAAATGGTTTCTGGGGAAGATTGAAGCTTTGCTACCAAACCAACATCCTACATGATGTTTGATCTTGATGATTTGAGGTATAATAAGCTCCCAATCATTGACCTAAATATAGTATGATTGACCTCTGGTGACTCATCGTCTTTACTTACCTTGCATCCAGTAACCATAGGGGTTTTGACATATCAACATTGCTCCATTCACAACTTCTTTAGCATCTCTTGAGGTATTTACTTTGAGAGACAAACAAACCTTTTTATGATTTTACAACTTGCAAACCAGGGAGAAGGATAATTCACTTAACGTTGACATCTCAAATTCATTTTTCATTTCAACTACAAACTTTTGGCTAAACACATCTATATCACTTCCAAAAATAATGCAATCCACATAAGCAATAATAAACAAAAGAGTTTTATTTTCAAATTTAATATATAGGTTATTGTCTATTATTCTTATTTTGAAACTGTTATGTTGTAAGTACTTGTCAAATCTTGAATAACAAGCTCTTGGTGCTTGTTTCAACCCATACATTGCCTTTTCCAGTTTTCACTCGTCCTCTTGTTTATTTGACATATGGAATCCTTCATGTTGCTTAATGTAAACTTCTTCCTCAAGCTCTCCATTTAGAAATGTTGATTTTACATCTATTTGGTAGAATTTGAAATTTTTATGACATGCAAAAGCTAATAACATGCTTATTGGTTCTAGTTTTGCAACAAGGGAAAATCCCTCTCCAGAATCAACTCCCTCAACCTCAACATAGTCTTTACATACCAGTTTGGCCTTGTTCCTCACAACTTGACCATCTTCATTTAATTTATTCATAAAACCCATTTAGTACCTATGAAATTATTATTTCTTGGTCTAGGAATTTCTTGGTCTAGGAATTACTTCCCATATATTTTTTAATTTAAATTTAAATTTTGTATAATCTGATCAGTCAAAATATTTGCATAACATGAAAAGACAAGACACCATCTATCTCTTCAAACTTTTTAAAATTAATTTATGATAATTAATTTATGAAAACATATTTTTAATTAAATTTTTTTTTTATATAATACCTAACAACTAAATAACAATCAAAGATAAGGAAGTAAAAAAAAAATATAAGAAAAAGAAAAATGATCACTTACCATCATCTTCTAGGTGAGATACAAACATTGTTAAACACCGTAAACCATTAAGATAAATAAGTTGAGGGAATGTCAGCACTATATTCTATAATGGCAACTTGAGATCAGGGCTTGCATTCTCATTTATTATGGTGACCCTCCCCACAGTGATAATTCATTAAAGTGGAAATAAGTTGTTCATTCTCATTTATTCTCGTTAGTGCAGTAACCACGATAAGGAGATGGTTGGTCAGTTCATAATTGCAACTTGGATTCCGGAAAGACCATGAGCGTTGAATCATAATAACTACGCAGACAACTAAGATTAGACTGTGTAGGGCAAAGGAAGAAAATAGTTGGTTCCATCAACTCCAATGACAAAATGAGGAGAAAATAGTTGGTTCCAGTTATCATAGTTGGTAACATCAGTTAGCCTAGTGGCAGGGCAAGGCAAGAACAAGCTTATGTTCCCGTGAGCGACGTGTTTTTACCAGATGGGACACATGTGAACAACGGCTCAAAGCTTCTGTATTTCATTTATGCCACCAATAGGATAGTAAGCGTGTGGGGAAAGAATTGCACGGAATTCAAGCCGGAGAGATGGATTAATCGAGACGGGTTTTGCATGATTACAAGTATCCCGTGTTCAATGCCGGGCCTCCCCTGTGATTGGGAAGGGAGATAGCTTTAGCTTTATGCCGGGCCTCGCCTGTGATTGGGATGGGTACGTACATAGTCTTGCTTGAGATTAAATGGGCACATAGTCTTGCTTGAGATTAAATGGGTAAGCACGCTTTGGTTCTTGAAGCTATTTTGTTTAATTTTCAATTTTATTTATTTTTAATAAATATTGGTATGAATGGCACAAATTATCTTTTGTTCATAAACTTTTTTTTTGACATTAGTAATAACATATTTAGTGATTTCCTATTTTAGTATTGATGGCAACCCAAGCATTGGGGCACTGGTAACTCTTATCATCTTTGTGCACTTTGAGTGGTACTTTCCAACTTACCAGTTTTTCACAAACCAAGTGTCAATTTCTTTGCACCAATTACACGTGTTTGTTCCAAGTGTCAATTTCTCTGCACCAATTACACGTGTTCGTTTAAGCTCTGAACCAAGTAAACACTCTACCAATTTAAAAACTCGACACTACTTTCAACTTCTGCGATTTCCATAGTTCCAAGCTCTCCAATCTTGGCACTAGTATCCATGTTGTGCTGGTGGCCAATTTCTCTCCACCCATGGGCAATGTGGGCAATGCCCAATCTAATCTAAGCTCTTCCCCTAAACTATACACTAGTGGCCAATGTGGACAATGGCCAATCTTTCCCCAATATCCAAGCTCTCCACTAGTGGTTAAAGTGGCCAATGCCCAATCTCTCCTCCTTTGACATAAATGCCAAAGGGTTATGGCAATCTCTCCCTTTTGATTCAAGATACCAATTGATGTGGGGCTACGCATTTTCTCAAGTTGTGCCTTGTACCAAAAGTTGTACTCAATTGTTAAATTTCAAGTTATAGTCTCTTTCCGAGTTGTGCATTGTACCAATGCATAATTTGTAGTAGTAGCCAATCTCTCCACCTCTATCAGTTGGGATTTGTAGCAATTGTTGCACCAATTTCTAAACACTGAGCCAATTTCCAAGCTTCACATCCAAGTTCTACACCAATACACCAATGGTTGCTCCAATGGCTAAACTCTCCCCTTCACAACAATTTCTTGTGTGCGTTTTTTGGTTTGTACTCCACTTAAACTTATGTTGTACCTTGTTTACAACTCTCCCCCTAGTTTAATATGACAAGAATACCGATACTAATGACTGTTGACATAAATTCTCTTTGCTAGTTTTTCTAGTTAAAATGAGACTAATCATGTAAAGTTTGAAAAGTTTCCATTTCATCATTCTTTTAGTGCCATCAAATCCCCTTAAACATGTGCTACTCTTTCTCTTTGATGCACAATCATGTTGCATGTAGCTACTCCTACTAATCACTTATTTCTCCTCTTGTATCTCCCCCTGAGCTCACCCAATTATCTTCTATTTGACATCCTAGCATACACTGCTACCCTTGATAGAATTAGATAGTTGAGGGAGATATCACTCCTCTCTTTTGCCTTAAAGTATTCAAAAGGCCCTCTAGCAAGAGGCTTAGTGAATATATATGCAATGTGTTCCTTAGTAGCACCTAACAATCTGCTCAACCACATGTTCCTTGAGGAAATGATATTCATAGGGGTGTGCTTTGTTTTTTAGTGTATAACGGGGTTCTTGGACATACTAATGGAAATTGTGTTATCACAAACAATGGAAATTGGTTGATTTTATTTTACCTCAATTTCTTGCAAGATTTGCTTCATCCAAAGAATTTCAGTACAAAATGCAAAAACTACTATGTACTTTGCTTCAGTTGTAGATAGGGAGATTGAGGTCTACTTCTTACTCAATCATGCCACCAAAGAACTTCCCAGAAAGAATGCACCACCAATTGTGTTTTTCCTGTCATCCATACTTCCAGCCCAATCAACATCTGTGTATGTAGTTAAAAAAAAGTTTCGACCATTGGGTTTTTAGATATAAGAATAATCTATTTGTAGCTAGCAAATGGCTCTCTTGTGGGGAAGATTGAAGCTTTGCTACCAAACCAACATCCTACATGATGTTTGATCTTGATGATTTGAGGTATAATAAGCTCCCAATCATTGACCTAAATATAGTATGATTGACCTCTGGTGACTCATCGTCTTTACTTACCTTGCAACCAGTAACCATAGGGGTTTTGACATATCAACATTGCTCCATTCACAACTTCTTTAGCATCTCTTGAGGTATTTACTTTGAGAGACGAACAAACCTTTTTATGATTTTACAACTTGCAAACCAGGGAGAAGGATAATTCACTTAACGTTGACATCTCAAATTCATTTTTCATTTCAACTACAAACTTTTGGCTAAACACATCTATATCACTTCCAAAAATAATGCAATCCACATAAGCAATAATAAACAAAAGAGTTTTATTTTCAAATTTAATATATAGGTTATTGTCTATTATTCTTATTTTGAAACTGTTATGTTGTAAGTAGTTGTCGAATCTTGAATAACAAGCTCTTGGTGCTTGTTTCAACCCATACATTGCCTTTTCCAGTTTTCACTCGTCCTCTTGTTTATTTGACATATGGAATCCTTCATGTTGCTTAATGTAAACTTCTTCCTCAAGCTCTCCATTTAGAAATGTTGATTTTACATCTATTTGGTAGAATTTGAAATTTTTATGACATGCAAAAGCTAATAACATGCTTATTGGTTCTAGTTTTGCAACAAGGGAAAATCCCTCTCCAGAATCAACTCCCTCAACCTCAACATAGTCTTTACATACCAGTTTGGCCTTGTTCCTCACAACTTGACCATCTTCATTTAATTTATTCATAAAACCCATTTAGTACCTATGAAATTATTATTTCTTGGTCTAGGAATTACTTCCCATGTCTGATTTTTCTCTATCTAATCCAACTCTTAATTCATGGATTTTTACTAAATGTATCTCTTAGTATTAGGAAAATTTTGAAGTCTAAAATGGGTCTCGTAAGGAAAATAATAAAGTAATAGTTAAAATAATATAATAATAGTTATGAATTTTTAAAGAAAAAGAAACGAAACTAATTTATTTTATTATATTTTAGGCTTATCTCTTTATATGTTTACTCAAATGTCAAGTTTAGATTCATGTTGGATGCGAAATTAAATTCCACAACTAGCAAGTACTCACTCTACATACTTTTGAGTAGGCTTGCATTAAAAAAATTGAAAATACATGAAAAAGGCATGTTGAACACATTTTTTTCATATATTTTCATTTTTTTCGATGTAGATCTACTCAAAAGTATGCAAAGTGGGTAATTGTTGGATTTGGAATTTAATTCTGTGTCCAATGAGTGTTTACACTTGACATTTGAGTAAACCTATAAGGAGATAAACCAAAAATACAATTAAAAAAATGTAGTTTTCTTCTTTTCCCTTCAAAATATTTTTCATTAGGAATGACATCATCATCTTGAATCCTATTAGTTATTTAAAAGTTAATTTTATTAGTACAATTTTTAGGCCCATTTTTTACCTCAAAATTCCCCTAATGCTTTCTTGAGAAAAATCTTTGAGTTCTATCATAGATAACAGTGCAAGATTTGCATGACTAGGAGTGCCTACAAATTTGCTTCTTGTCTAAACTCCTACCCCTTTTCCACCAAGAACTTGATTGTCAGGGTGATGTTTTTGCACATACTTGGATGGATTATTTGGATGTGAGTGTGTTGCCTCTTCTTCCTCTTCTACCTCAAATTCCTCATGATATTCTTCTTCATATTCAATGTTGCTTTGATCAATTAAACCAATATCTCTAGGTTGCTTTTCCTTGTTGGGTATGGCTTTATCAACTCTCACATCAATGCAATCAACAATTTTACAGTGTTTTATTGTAGCATATATACCTTTTATGTTTATTGCATAGCCTAAGAAAATACCTTTATCATATTTCGAATTAATTTTACCAATATTTCTGATCCAAGTGGCTCCACAGACACACACAAGACAAAGAGGGCAGATGAAAGCTCAAAAACCAAAGTGTTCAGATTGCTCTCGAACCAAATTCAAGTTGAAGATCCCGTTGTCTTGGTTGCAACAGTCTGAACGTTTCGTCAAACCGAGTCTGTATGGAGAAGTTAGAGCCAGTCAAAGTTCCAAGGTTGACTTGATGATGTGGCAGGTTAAGGAAGACACAATTTGGAAGTTTTATGGCCATCAGATTCCAGCTAGCTTTGGCCGGATTTTGGGAGAATTTGTGGGTCCCTTAATTTGACTCCTACGGTCAAAAATTGGGTATTTTTAAAATGTTAATTTTGTTTAATAAATACAGAAAAAAAATTAGAAAAATGGGGTGGCGAGCCACCACCCCCGCCACCCCACTGCATAGTTAACAAATAAAATATAATATTTGGGTGGGCGGGCCATGACCCCCACCGGACCCCGCGGGATCTCACCACCGCATAAACAAGCATATGTATGAGGGGGGTCGACGGTCTGTTATCATTCTATAATTTGGAAAGAATAATCATAAAATGACAACATCAAACCACTTTGGAGCCTAGGATCTAGCCCTCCTAGACTCAGAGAGGGATCTCTCTTTAAGATTTAACTTTGTTTTAATGATTTCTGATGTTAGGCTAGTTAAACTGTAGTGAAAGTTGTTTTTTGATTGATAGTTTTGATTGGATTAAGGGATCTCCTTAAACTGTTTCCATGGGGCTAGGGAGTCAACACAGGCTGGATTGTTGCATCAAATTTTCTAGAGAAATTGCAAGGAAAGCTAACTATATTTACTGGATCTTTATAACATAGTGAATTGTGGAATGAATAAAAGTGATTTTAGTAGTGGCTTAAAAACAATTAAGTATTCTTAAACCAGACATCAGAAGAAAAACACTTATATTGTAAAAACAGCTAGAATTAAGGTGCCCTATGCAACAAATCTCAATCTTCAAATTTTTGTTTTACAATTAGAATTTGAATGATACATTGAAAGGAATAATAGTGGAAAAAATTAAACATATTAAAAAAAAATACATCACTAGGAAAATACAACACAAGAATCATGCAAAATGGTCTTTTATTATTGATGCTCCAGCTCCAAAATTGCAATGCTCCAACAGAAAAAAGCTTACAATCTAGGGTCCAACCTTAAAATTGAATAGAAATGTCTTATTTAAACTAATTCTTAGTGATTATTGTATTAACATAGACAATCTGTTATTTATTACAATGATAACTGAAAATTGACAAATGTGACCACCATGTGGACACGTTAGAATATTTTAGACATGTGGCTATTATCTCCATAATGTTGTTGTTGTATGCTATAGTCGACTGTTGTGCTAGCAGATCTGATACAGATATGCTGAGATGTTGAACTGATACCCTGGTTTGCAAATTAATTGTTGAGCTGAGGTGGTTGTTCATATGTTGTGTTGAGCTGTCACCCTTCCTGGTGTTATCACTCCAATAATTATCAAGGGTTGTTTATATTTTGGTTTAAAGAATATTAGAGGTAACCACAAACCTACTTTTAAGCCTTAGGATCTAGCCTTCCTAATGCTCAATGAGGGCTCTCTATATGATTTATCTTTGTTGATTTTAGTAGATTTTAGGCTAGTTATGTAGGATTACTTGGGATTTTATTTTTCATTTGGTTTGGTGGTGGAATCACTTGTTCAGATGGATAGATGTAGGTCTGAATTCCATTGGGCTAATGGAGTCAATGTATCAAGCAGTCAGATCATAATCAAGGTTCTAAAGGGAAGTGTTCACAGGGCAAGATAGCTGAGTTACTTCAGATCTTTAGGTTGATGGTGAAAATGGTTTTAATCGGGATGAGAGAGAAATTAAGGGTTCTCATATCTGCATAATGAGTGAAAATACAAAGGTCAATCAAAACTAGGGAGAAATTAAGAATTCCCTAATCTGGATATCAGTAGAAAACATGAAAATGACATAATAGTTCAAGACATAGTTCTTTTAAACATATTATGAAATAACATTCCTGTTATACATTTAGATTTAGAAAACATGCAAGTATTGTGAAAACTTCAGATAAAAACAAAGAAAAATTGAGAATACTTCACTAAAGTGGCGCAACACATGAATCCTACAATATAATCTCTTTATTGCTCAATTGAGTCTGCTGACTTGATAGTGTTACAAAGAACCCTCTGTTTCAGATCAGTACATCTATAGAAGTGTTTAGCAATCCACAATCCACACTCAATACTTCGAAATGTGAAGTATTTATACAAAAAATCTTACAAAATATCCTAAAAGAAATTTAGGAATTATTCATGAAGAAATAAATATCTGCATGCAAGAAGATAGAGACAGCTATCTAACTAATGCAAGCTATCCCTGCTTTTATTGAATTTGTTGTTTGTTGTCTTTGATATTTTTTTGATTTGTCTCTTAGTTGTTTTCTCAACGAATTCTGTTGTTGAGTGTCTTTCACGTTGGCATATTTTACTCTGATTTTCTATTTGACTTTAACCTTTTGACTTTCACCTAATACTCTTTAAATTTTGATACTCTTTGACTGTAGCTGCTTTGTTACTGCTTTAACTTTTACTGTTACTAATGTTCTGTAACTGTAAAACTGCCTGCTCTGTTTTATCTTTGATTGATATGTTTTTCATTTGACTTCCATTTTGTACTGTTGTTCTTTTCACATTAAATCAGTCTATTTCTCCCAAAATTCTGCTTATGGTAATTTGATCTTCACCACTCTTCTAAATATTTCATCAGCCTATGTGTATTTTGAAAATGTAGGCTTGTTGATGAATAAGTGTTTTACCTCTTGTTGCAGGTAAAAAAGATTCTCAAAAACCTTGTAGAGTACTTTCCCTGTTGGAATTCCTTGCATGGTTGAATTATTTGCTTGCTCCTTAGCCACTTCTCTGATCTTCTTATCATAATCCTCTTGCTTCATCAACCTGTCATTTATAACCATAAGATTTGGAAGGCCTTTTTGCCTCAGAATGTCAAACTTCATAATAAATCTTATTATGCCAAGCTCCATATTCTAACATTTTTATTCTAGTTGTAGCATTAAGTTTCTATTTGAAATAACCTTCCTGACTTCAAGAATGGTATCTATTCTATCACTAATTCCAATTTCTTCTAGTTCCTACTTATTCTTGGAATTAAGAAATTTGATGATTTCATTAGCCTCTTTTGGCTTCTTAACAAGTACTTCTTTGATTTTTTGGATGGCTTCACCTGCTGCTTTGATGAGATATTTTTGTTCATAAATAATCTAGATTAATGGCCAAATATCATTGACAGATTCAATGATATTGGTCCATAGTTGTTGCTTGGCTTGTGCCATTGGCTATTTTAATGTTAAATATTTTTCTAGCTTCTGAAATTTCTCTGTCAATCTGTTTGTCTTTTGTACTTCATTTTTATGCATGATATGAGCAATTTTCTTCTCATCCTCCAGAATTTTCAGCTGTTCTTTAAGTTTGTTGATTTCATTTGTATGAATGGACATTTCCTGCATTACTTTTACTACTTTACTTGCTTCATCAGTTGGTTGTACTGTTGATATAGATGACCCTATTGCTGAAGTAGTTGCTAAGGTAACAGGAATTGTTGTAGCTAATGGAACTGATGGTGCCAATGACTCTTCTAATGTATAAGGAACAACAGTAGTGACTACAGGAATAATAGTGATAGGGACTTCTTCTGATCTAGCCTTTTTCTCCTGCACTAACTTGTCCATGTCATTTTCCATTTCTTTTATTTGGGCAGTTAATTGAAGGATGAGGTTCATCATCTCATCTTTTTTGCTTGCATCCTCTAACGGTTCCTTTGCCTGTGGATGTTCAGTAGGAGGCAATTTGAGTTTCTTCTTTAATGCAACAATGTCTGCATTTTTCTTCTTTATCAGTTCATCTGCAACTTTGACATTTGTTGGATCCTATCCTACTTCAATAATCAAATCTTCCAGTGATTTGATTTTGTTATCCTTAGCCTATGAGGATGCCTTTTCTAATTTGAGCTGATCTCTGATGTTCCATAGAGTGTTTTGTAGCTTCTGTACACTCATGGATTTTTTTGTCATTGTAGAAAACAACATTTCACCAGCTTTCTTGTGAAATTCTATCTGGTCAATTGGATGAAGATCTGATGCTTGAACTTCATATGATGTCTTTTTATAATCTATTGATGATTTGGGATGCTTTAATATAGGTTGTAGGAAGGTCATCTTCATCTTCCTGATCTTGTAATCAAATGCAGAAAGTAACCTACTCTGATCACTAGGTGACTGCTTCCAGTACTGTGTGTATGTATCAGATTTTAAGGCCTCATTTTTTATCTTGATCTCTTTATACTTCTACATAATATCCATATATTTGTATATTGGTTTGTTGGATGAAGATACTTCAATATTGTGCTATTTCTGAATAATATGAGCTTCGGATACTGAAGGTTGGTGTGTTTCTTCAGAAACTGCAGGAGGTGCATTATCCTTCACCATTGTATCTGTATCAATCACTTCAATAGTTTCTACTTCCTCATTTACAGGATTTAATTTTGGTTTCTTCCTGTACATCATTTTGAATTTTGTTTCAGTGGTAGTTTCTGCAGTGTATGATCCTTCTTTTTGGATTCTTTTAGAGTTCATATCTTCTTGGGCTGGAGTTTTCAAGATTTGACTAGTATCACCTTGCTTATCTGCCTCTTTCAAAGTGTTCTCCAACCATTCAAACTGATTGGAGTATTTCTCAATGTCTGACTTTGACTCATGCACATAAGGAGTTAATTTACATTTAACTCTCAATTTGCTTATTACTCCTAAAAGATCATAGTACCATTGAAAACTTTGACTGAACTTAAACTCCTGCAAATACTTTTCTGTCAGTGGGCCTACATCTCTACTGTTGCAAATAAAAGGGCCAACCTAATTCTTTATCTTAAATTGTGTCTTATTTTTGGCTGCCAAGAAATTTATTGCATCATAATTAAGGATCTACCTGATATATTCAGGGGAAAATAACCTCATTGGGAGGTATTTGGGCATCTTATATGGAAGAATATTAGATCCATATACCCTAATCTCTGTGTGGTTTTGATACAAGTACCAAAATCCTGTCCTACTGTGTTCAGATAACTGCATGACCTTTTTAAATTCCTCACTGACTCTTGGTTGAATGTTCCTGTTCGACATGTTTACCATTGGATGGATGAAAGAGTCAATGAAATCTGTGTATGTGAATTCAGTGGAGTCTTTCCTTAGTAACGAAGTCCAAAATATAATTGACTGTGGATTACCTTCAACATCCAATTTTTGATAGTTGATGGAAAATATTTCAGGTTGAAAGTACAGAAACGTGTGGAATAAAACTGAAGAATATTTGAAGACAACTTCTTTAGGCATTTTTACAAGTTGTTCATGAATAGTATCAGCAAGATACTGAGCAAAATTGAAAATGGTAGCGGGAGGCTGACCAGGTGTGAAAGTAGACAAGAAACCTAATACTGAAGCATCAACATGCTCATCTGTGAAATAACCAAGAATAAAAGACAACATGCTAATGACATGTCTGGTTCTTTCAGAAAATATTGTAGATGGGTAAGGAAGATTGGTCTTGGGAGTCTCTACAGATGAAGGAACGAAAGTCTGAAATATCTGGAACCTCTTGGGGAAGTCTAGATTTAGGTATAATTGTGTAAGGGCCTCAATAGATAGAGGAGTTTCATCTGGTCTAGGTTGGATCTACAACATTTGGTTAATTGACTCAGCTGTTATAGCGAACAAAATTTCTTTACCAACAGATATTAGGGCTCTTTGGTCAGGGAAATAAAAATTTTGACAAATTCTAATCACTTCTCGGCACTGGAAAGTCTGTGGGACAACATACTTTGGAAAATTAGACTCCCAAATGAAAACTTCATTAGCTTGGTCAATGGATTTGTCATGGATCCAACTATGGAGCTCAAGAAGGTTAAACTCAGTGACAGGGTCACTAATTTTAAAGTCTTTGTCTACTAAAGGAGTGTGTTCAACATCTACAACTAGAGGTTGCAGGGGATTTACAGTTACTATACCTTGGGAAGCCATTATTTGTTTGATTTATCAATTAATTACTCTTTTTACTTAGGAAAACAAGTTCAGGACTTTAGGAGCACCTCTGAAAAATTAATACAGTCTGCAGAAATATTTAGGATGAAACAGGGGCTTATCCTCTGGTCTACAATGTTTTACTTGATCAAATTGTACTCTCTGTGACCAAAAACAATCTTAGGACCTCAGAAATTATGTGAAAAGAGGACTAGGGTCTGCAGAAAAAGGATTGGAAGGCAACATGGCCTTTCTTTTGGTCTGCAAAGGCTCCTAAAGGATTCAATTATTTATTACTCTCTTGTTATAAGTACATGCCTAGGCATTTCAGGAATACCTATAAAAACAATTTTTTTCTGATTGCAGAAGGGGTTCTGGGGTTGCGGAAGCTTTATGAGGCTTTGCTGGTCTTTATAGTGCTTTGGATGGTTTCTGCAGTGTCTTTGGCAGCAAATTTGTTGAATTCTGGTTGAAAAAGGCTTGATTACAGGTCGACAAAGTAATATTTGGCTCGGAAATAGGTCGTCAATGCTCTTTATGCGGAAACTGTAACATAAATGGTGAAATGCATGAAAGGGCGGTCTTATACGTTTTTTAACCAATAGTAGTTAATCATTAATGCGTGGGGTTAGTTCAAATGGAGATGGTTTTCACAACGGGCAAGAATACAACTTTGTGGTTTTCACATCGGCCGAAGGTGGTAGGTGGTAATTTTCTAAGGATGCGATCGAATGGAATATTGACATGTTGCAAGGAGAGAGGATGTGAAAACCATTCATTTCGCAAGGTCTGGGTGTGGTTAAAGCTTGGATGATTTGGGATGTGATAAAGGGTACTGGCTATTGGATCTGATCATTTAAGATCCCATGGTTAGCAAATAGCAAGGATTGTTAGGGAATCTGATAGGCATGGGGTCCGTATTAAGTTATGCGATAGGGTTATAATATATATTCAAAGGTTATATTACATGGGGTCGAGATATTATAATAGGCGGGGTTTAATACATAGTGGGCCCAGGAATATATATTGGCGGGGCAATGAAACTATGTATTAAATTAATCATAAGGGTTAGGGGAAATATATATAAGGGAATTAATTAAATACAGGATAAATGCATATAAAGGGATTTAATACATAAAGCTAATATGGAGATAAATGAATATGATGCAGGATTTATATACTAAGTTTTGATGTTTAAACAAAATGTCGGAGATGATTTAGCATTGGAGCCCAAACATTTAATTTAATTTTTAGACTTAGGATAAGGGGGTTTTTAAATGAAAAGGGAAGTTAATAAAAGGATTTTCATTTTTCCAAAAGAAAATGTGTTTTAAACTAGGGAAAAGGTATTTATATATGGAAAATTGAGTGAAGTAAGGGAAAAGGGTTAAAATGAAGGGGAAAGGTTATTTTTACAAGGGGAATGATTTTGAAAGGAAGTTAGTAATATGAAATGACCAATTTTATGCTATCCATGCCTTGTGAAACTGATTCTGCCTACCCATCAGCTACCCTAACATTTTTTCTTCACTTCTTTGGGTGCATTTGAGCTTGCAAACCCTTATTCATTTTTCGTTTAACAACAAACTATGTTATTCTAACCTTATTACTTCCAATAGCTCAGATTAAACTGTTAAGCTCTTATTATTCTCTACCTAACTACTGATCTGCCAAGATTAAACAGTTTGGCTAGATCTTTATTCTCTATCTATCAACATGAAATTTAAAGCATGAAAGGTCAAGATTAAGCAATTTGACCTTCATGGATTGTGGCATTTTTGAAAAGCTGCACGCAATCTTTTTCTGTAAAAAAATGTAAAAATTAAAAAGTAGTGGCATTTGAATTTGCATCACTTTTATGATCTATTTTATCTCTTTTTTGTTGGGGTTCATTTCTTATATTCTTTTTGATCTTTTATCTTTCATTCCTTTAATTTTTCTTTTAGGACTTTTACCCTCTTTACATTTTTTATTTTTGATATGGGAATTTTTTTTTGCAAAAAGAAAAGTATGTACATATTTCAAGACTAATCATAGTCAATTCAAAATTATGAATCCTGTTATTATAGGACCCTAACACCTGCTAATCACATAACTTCTCCCATTCCTTTGGATTCAGAATCTTGATTCTAATTAGCTTTCTTTAGATTTCATTAGTCTCTGTGTATTTCATGAATGTTGGTCTTAACTGGAAAATATGCTTGATCTCATGTTGAATATACAAATCATTGTCCATGGCCTCTACGAAGGCTCTTCCAGTCATTGAACCCTTGATTTATGCAAATTTGGTATTATCTTTGGCAATCTCCTTTAATTTCTTGACATAATCTGATATGTGCATGAGCTTGTCATTGATCACAAAAAGAGAAGGCAATCCTCTTTTGATCAATGGTTCGAGTCTGTTGAAGAATCTGATAACACCCATTTGTAGTTGATGACACTTTTCTTCCACTTGTGTGACCAAACTCTTTTTTTTGAGAAATTTCTTGTCCTACAAGATGGTTTATGTCTTGTCTTCCACTCCAAGTGGTTCCAATTCAAAGGGACTCTTGGAATTCAGGAATTTGATGATGTTGTTGGCAGTTTCAGGCATCCCTGTCAGCTCTTTATTGGATTTGTCAATGGAAATACTCACTAATCCAATTAGATCTCTCTGCTAAAAAAATATTTGGATGGAGGGCCATTTCTCATTCATGGACTCAATAATACTTGTCCAAACAATTTCCTTGGCCTGGCCAATAGTATGTCCAATTGTAGTTTCACTCTCAGCTTTGATTAATTTCTCAATTTGCTTCTAGGCCCTCTGTATCTCAATCTCATGGGCTTTGTCTGATCTTTTCTACAAATCATTAGGAGTGTTGAGTTTTGATGCAAGCTTTTTGATTTCTTCTATTTGGAGAGTCATGTTCTCCATTTCTTTTGCTAACTTCTCTACACCTCCTGATGTACCTGTGGTTGGTGGTGTTGCTGTAGGAATGAATGCAATTAGAACTGCCTCTAATGGAACAATGGCCATTTATGCACTCTCCTTATCTTTCACTAGTTTTTCCATCTTTGTCTCCATATGTTTCAACTGTTCAAACTAATCCATAATCAATTTCATCATCTCAGCCTTCTATGATTCATTTTACTCAATATCTTTAGTCAAGGGTCTTCAGTTGCTGACAGTTTGAGCTGTTTCCCGAGGGTTGCAGTATCAACATTCTTTTTCTTCAATATTTCTTCTACAACCTCCACATTGGTTGGGTCATACCCAATCTTTATCACTAATACCTCTAAATATTTGATCCTTGAATCCTTGGCTAGTGAAGAGATCTTCTCCATATTTAGTTGAGATTGGAAGTTGGCTAAAGATACTTGCAGTTTGGATAAACTCATGGCAGTGCTGGTCAAAGTGGAGGAAATAATTTATCCAGGTTGCTTATGTATCTCCATATGATCTATTGGAAGTATATATTTTACATCAAACTCAAATGTTGTGTGCTTGTAGTCTGCGGGTGCTTTGGGATGAGATATATATGATTGTAAGAAGGCCATTCTCATTTTCCCTTTATCCAAATCAAAGGCTGATAAAATCCTACTCTGGGTGTTGCTTATCTTTTTCCATAACTGATTGTAGGTACTATTCTTGATAATTTCATTATTCCTCTTGATCTCTCTGAATTTATCAAAAACATCCTCCTTTTCCCCTCCTATAGTAGTAGTGGATGTAGGAGTTTTCAAGTTCTCACTAGTACATTTCGGGGAAATTTCGACACTTGGTTCCGACACTTTTGACCAAATGTCAGAAATTTCCCCAAATTTTTTCAACCCCGCCCGAAACCGTCGCTATACTGACGTTTAGAGAAAGTGTCGCAATACCGACACTTAGACAAAGTGTCGCAATTGCGACGTTTAGAGGAAGACGTCGCAATTGCGACACTATGCCCCATAGTGTCGCTATTGCGACGACTGCCTCCAAACATCGCAAGTGCGACACAATGTCTAAGTGTCGCAATTGTGACGTTTGGAGGCATCCGTCGCAATAGTGACGCTTTGGCCGCCGTTGGTATAACGACACTTATATGCCTTTGCAAAATCCATGTCACTTATGGTTTATTTTTTATTTTCTTTTGCTTGAACTAAGTCTTATTTGCATGTGGATTGTGTAATTTCACTTTTATTGCATATTATAGAATGTGTTTGTTTATAAGATTATATGATACATGTGAGATAAAGGTTTATTATTTATCATATATAAATATAATTTATCAATATTGTACATTTACACTTTTATGTGGTGATGTTATAAGTAAATTCATAAATATCTCTTTTTAATCCTCATTTTACTCCATGAATATGATTGGAAATGAAATTTCAATAGATTAATTTTCTCCTAACCTATGTATCATCAATATTGTACATTTACATTCTTAATTATGAGGTGATGTTATAGGTAAATCCATGAATATCTCCTTTTAATCTTCATTTTACTCCATGAATATGTTTGGAAATGAAATTTCAATAGATTAATTTTCTTGCTATTATATGTTTTATGAAGATATGGTAAGGAATTCTCTCTTGTTCTTCTTAGAAATAATTATATATAATTTTTCTTTTTTTTTCAAAATAGATTAAAAAAATTATATGAGAAAAATTATTAATTCATCAATGTGTGTGTGTGTGTGTTGTGATGAATAATTTCATAGTTCAACTTAATGGTTCATTATATAATCATGTGACCATCACCAATGATATATGTTAAAAAGCAACTGAAAAGCCATGTGTACAAAATCGATGTATACTCTAGAGAGTGGTTCTCATATCACTATGTAAATTGTTATATGCTACTTCAACAAAATTATAAGATAAACTGTAATACACATCATATATGCACCATAAAAATTTCCATACAACTAATTTGTTTTAGGATACATGTGGCATTCTAGGGGTAAATTCCGTATGATGTGTATATCAATCTATTAGGTGTTGGTAAGTTGTGAGTAGCTAAGAAATGATAGGGAATATCGATACATCATGATCTTGTAATGTGATTATAAATTGTGTCTATAATTTCCATAAAATGTATAAATGATTTGTTTAAAAAAAATCAACACAATCAACCCTAAACAATGCTCATGATGTGGAATGTCATTGGCGAAACTAAAATGATGGTCACATGTCCCATTTCTATGGTAATGGTGATCATATATATGTTGTAGCGACACTTGATGAGTAATTAAATAAATCTCAGAGTGTGACTCATTGTGCCATATTTTTTTAAAGCATGATTTGTTTTCCTAGTTTTTACTAATTTGTTAACATATTTTATTAATTTGGAAAGCTAATTAATGATGCTTTAAGTAATTAGGACCTAATGAGAGATCATCTTCACATCTTCACTGAAATATATTTGGTAATTGTAGTCACTATATGAACCGCACATGCATGCTATTTAAGAAAAATTGAAATATAAACTATAATACACATCTTATATCTGCCATAACAATTGTCATACAAATTATTTACTTCTAGATACATATGAAATACTTCAGGTAAATGCCATATTATGTGTATACCAATATAGTAGGTGTTGGTAAGTTATGAGGATCTAAGAAATGATAGGGTATCCACACATTAGTGCCCTGGTGAATTTTTTGCATAATTTTCTATTTGTTGTAATTTTGTTTCCTGGATCTGTTATAGATTTAAAATAATACAATTATCTACCAATTGTTCTTTATAAAGAAGAAGTACAATAAGTAGTCACCTAAAAGTGAGCCATGTGAAAATATTGGTAACATGAGTAACCTGGTAAGCTGTAAATGAAAAGTGAATAACCTCCACTCACCAACAGGTGGCAGGCAGGGTTGGAATTTGGATTTCTCTTTACCCGTCACACAATTTTTTTTTATGTTTTGGTCATTATTTTTCTAGTCAATAAACGTTACGTTTAAAATTTTGCACTTCATTAATGACGTTCTCGTAATAAATTAAACCTTCACCAATAAAAGTTTGATTAAAAAAATTGAACGCTCTTCCATTTTCTTTGGATTTTGGAGTGTGATATATCTATGTCATGGACTTTTAATACCTAAAGTTTCAAGAGAAATAATTGATTCTTGTCAAACTAATATTTCCTCAATATATGCTATGATCTACTAAAAATTACTTCAAAAAGAAAGTAACCTTCCAATATAAAGAAAAAAACATGAACGAGCTTTCCCTAAATTGCAATAAATTTATGTTTATTATTAATATTGCATAATCTGTCTTATAAAAATTGCATAATCAGACTAAGAATAGATCCTCAGTGCATTTTTTATTGTTGTTGTGATTAAAATAATGAGCCAAAGAATTCTAAGGCACTCAGAGAAATCAATCTATGTATTATTTCTCACAAAATCATGTTGAGTAGTGGAGACTAAGCGCTAGATTTTTTTTTTGTCCTCAATCTCTCTATTAATTATGTCTATGTAGTTATAAGAATAACAAGCCAAAGAAATCTCAGGCTTCCAGAGAAATTAGTCTCTATGTGCATAAATTAATGATTACTGTTGACTAAATGTTATACCATTTGAAATTGCTGAGCGAAATTAATCAGGCCATGATGTACCATTTGTCAGTATCTATTTTCTCATGTATAAAAGTTGATGTACCATTGAAAGTTTAATAATTCTATTGAAAGTTTAATAACTATAATAACTATATATATATATATATATATATATATATATATATATATTTTTTTAAATTTAATGATTAATAATAATTAAATTAAAATTCTTAAAAGACAAAATAAAAGCCTAATAATCACAAACTATTATGATAATTTAAAAATATAGAACTCAGGCTGAACATAGTTACAAAGATACCAAGAAAAGAAGAGTGCATGTGCATGATAACCTCTTTCTTGACAACCTATGAATGCCATTCTCAATGAAGGCTCAAGACTCAACTGGATTGGATTGTGTATCAAAACAGTAGGAATGAATCAAAGTTCAATGAATGAATAACTTGATCGAGAAAATTTATAGGGAAAGGTAACTTGACTATCAATCTACTAAAACTCACTTCCATGATTAAAAAAACACCCCCACCTTCTCAGTGGTCCCATCATGGTCCACCTATTGAAAAACAACCAACAAATATTATTTTTTATATATTTTTTCATGGCCATTGGACAATGATTTACTATGGTTTTCCTACTAAATTCCAATGGATGATTATTCAAAAATATTGAGAATTAGTTTAGTCTCAAGGTATAGCCAAGAGTCTTACTGGATAATTATAGATTACCTCTCCATTGGATGATTGTACATTTTTCATCTACTTTTTCATGTGAGTTTCAGTTGATGCTAGATCTTTGCCTTCTACTTCTTTAGTGAAGCTAAGAGTTAACTTTGATCTTACATTAATAACTATACTTGCATGAATATCCATGATTTTATACTTCCCCACTGTGGTTAATGTTGATGTATGGCCTTGGCCCATTGATCTTACAATTAACTCACTATTCATATTCAATTTTCTCCAGTTCAGCCCAATAAAATAAGGAAAACAGAAAATGAAGTCTTGATTTTTCTTTCTAGTGCTCCCACATAATACAAATACTCTTAAAAACCAATTAATATATAAATTGTCATCATTCATGCTAAAATCAGTTTCAATTTTTTTAATGAATCTGTTACAATTAATAGATTACATTGCTCACAGAATAAGATATAATTTAGAACTATGATTTCACAATAATAAATTACCCTAGCAGTTCAAACTTCGAACATACCTTATGAAATTAAAATATGGAAGGTTAATGAGCCAATCTAGTTTCCTTGGAGCCAATCTTGAGCTCGGCCTAAGTCTGAATGCCTTGAGAGTGCGAGTGTAAGGAACTATACGCCTAAAGCTTTTATTTTGTGCTTGTGTAATTCATTGTTTGACCATCAAGCCAAGCCACTAGCTATATTAACACTACTTCATGTTGGTGCAGATTGGCATTCTAATTTTTTAGTGCTATAGCCATACTTTTTCACTGCTTCACTAATCACAACCTTGGAATTTTGCAGGGAAATGGGCTTTATTCTTTCTTTGGTGTTTTATGTAAAAGAAAGGATTTGTGAACTTTTTGTTAGAAAATTAAATATTACAGAGCAATGCAACACATAACATATGTGGAAAAATAAAAGCACACAAAACACATAAAACTAGAGAGACACAGATATACGTGGTTCACCCAGTTTGGGCTACGTCCACCCCGAACAGCCAGTCCTTCCTTTCTATTATCCAGCAAAAATGAAGAGATAAAACCTACAACAGATCTGCTGTAATATCCTTTGTTCTCTCTCACAGTCTCCCTCTCTATTTCTCGCTCCGAGAATACACATACAATGCACAGCCGCAATACAATTCCCTCAAAAGCGAGGGGTTGCCTTCTAGGGCAAAAATCCCTAATCTAAACATAACTTCTACCGTCAGATCATTTGCCTAATGAACGGCCCAGATTGACTAGAAATTACTATACTTTTACAAGGCAATTTTACATCTATTTTTAGCTTCGGGGGCACTGCCCCCGAAAACCCCTGCCAGGGGGGGGCTCCGAAAAGTGTTGCCTCCCCTCCCTGGACCCCCCACGGCAGCGATTAATTACGGGCGGCGTTGCCGCCCCTTTTAAGGTACAGGGGTCCAATGTTGTGATACAAGATAATCAGGCTCCACACCCAACAATCTCCCACTTGGAGACTGATTGTAGAAACTCCACTGCTGCTTCATTTGTTGGACAATGACTCCTCTTTAGACCTGGCTGTTTCTCATCTTCATCGTCATCCTTGAAGACCAATTGAGACTGAGCACATTCTCAGTTTCTCCCTGGTTACAAATTTTGTTAGCATATCTGCTGGATTCTGGCTAGTGTGTATCTTTTCCAGCTTCAACTCTCCATCTTCTAATACTGACCGTATGAAATGGTACTTGAGATGTATATGTTTAGTCCTGGAATGAAATGTTGAGTTCTTTGCAAGATGAATGGCACTTTGGCTATCACTATATAGCGTGCCTATATCATGCTTCTTACCCTATTCATCCATAAACCTTTGTAACCAAATCATTTCTTTACTAGCCTCTGTAGCAGCAACATACTCTGCTTCGGTTGTTGAAAGTGCAACAACACTTTGGATTTTTGAAACCCAACTGACAGTTGTTCCACCTACAGTAAATACATATCCTGTAGTGCTCCTCCTGTTATCTCTATCACCTGCCATATCTGCATCAACATATCCCTGTAGAGCAATGTTTGAACCACCAAAGCATAATGCTTGATTTGTGGTACCTCTCAAATATTTGAGAATCCATTTTACTGCCATCCAATGTTCTTTTCCTGAATTATTCATGTACCTGCTTACAACTCCCACTGCATGTGCAATATCAGGCCTTGTGCAGACCATTGCATACATTAAGCTTCCAACTGCTGATGCATATAGAACTTTAGACATATAATCCATGTCTTCTTGGGTCTTGGGGCACATCTCCTTACTAAGTTTGAAATGGCTAGCAAAAGGTGTACTAACTGGTTTTGCATTGTGCATATTAAATCTTTTCAACACCTTTTCTATGTACTCATTCTGAGACAGTGTTAATTTACGATTTTTCCTGTCTCTAGTTATCCTCATACCAAGGATTTGTTTTGCAGCTCCCAAATCCTTCATTGCAAATGAATTTGCTAATTTTCTTTTGAGCACATTTATTTCCTGCATGTTAGACCCTGCAACAAGCATGTCATCTACATACAATAACAGTATAATATAGCTGCCATCATTTTGCTTTTTCAGATAAACACAATGATCAGAGTGACATCTAGTATAACCTTGTTCAGACATAAACTTGTCAAATTTTAGATACCACTTCCTTGGAGCCTGTTTTAAGCCATACAAGCTCTTCTTTAACCTGCACACAAATTTTTCTTTCCCTTTTACCTCAGATCCTACTGGTTGCTGCATGTATATCTCTTCCTCCAAATCTCCATGGAGAAATGCTATCTTTACATCTAACTGTTCAAGATGTAAATATTCCGTTGCTACAAGACTTAAGATAGTTCTGATTGAATTCATCTTAACAACAGGAGAAAATATTTCATCAAAATCAATACCTTTCTTTTGTGCAAACCCCTTCACTACAAGTCTAGCTTTGTATCTCTGTTTTCCTCCATCTTCTTCCTTCAGCCTGTAAACCCATTTATTCTGCAATTTAGTTTTACCTGCAGGCAACTTGACTAAGTCCCAAGTATGGTTATGCATTAAGGAGTCCATATCTTCTTCCATGGCTAGCTCCCACTTCTTCCTACTTTCAACCTGCATTGCTTCTTCATAACATTCAGGTTCACCAGAATCAGTCAGCAATAAATAATATAATGAAGGAGAGTATCGTTCAGGGGGTCTACTTATCCTGGTAGATCTTCTAACACCACTTTCAGGTGTTTGAGGTGCCTATTGCTGTTGTGGTGGTCGCTGCTGCTGTGGTTGTTGATTATTATTATTTTCAGGCACCTTTACTTTTTCAGTTATCTCATCAAGAACCGTGTATTCCTTGCTTTCTTTTTCTTGTTTCTTTTCCTGCAGCTGATTATTATAAAAGACCTTTTCATTGAATATTACGTCTCTGCTCCTAATGATTTTGTGATTTTCATAATCATATAAATGATAACCAAAATAATTAGCACCATATCCAATAAAGGTACATTTCTTTGATTTTTCCTCAAGCTTTGTTCTGTTTTCTTTATTAATATGGACAAAGGCCTCACAACCAAAAGGCTTTAAAAAAGAGTAGTTTACCTTTTTACCTGTCTGTGCTTCCTCTGGAATACCACCATCCAAGGAACTTGAAGGCCCTCTGTTTATTAGATAAACAACAATATTTACAGCATCTGCCTAAAATTGTAAAGGCAATCCTGCATGCAATCTCATGCACCTTGCACGCTCCATGATTGTTCTGTTCATCCTTTCTGACACACCATTTTCTTGTGGTGTTCTTGGAACTGTCTTCTCTCTACGAATTCCATGCTCTGAACAATACCTATCAAACTCTTTGCTGCAATACTCACCTCCATTATCTGATCTGAGACACTTCAACTTCTTTCCTGTCTCAATCTCAACCAAAGCTTTCCATTTATTGAAAGTATCAAATACATCAGATTTATTCTGAATACAATAAATCCATGTTTTTCTAGTTGCATCATCAATAAAAGTAACATAATAACGAGAGCCACCGAGAGATGATACCTGAGCAGGTCCCCATACATCTGTATGCACAAGCTCCAATTTTTTGCTCTTCTTCTCTTTCCCAACTCTGAGAAATCTGACTCTCTTTTGTTTTCCATAAATGCAATTCTCACAGAAATCCAAATCAACATTCTTCAAACCTGGCAGCAAATTTCTTGAGTGAAGAATTTTCATCCCCTTCTCACTCATGTGTCCGAGCCTATGATGCCATAATGCTGCATCTACTCCTTTGGAAGTTAAAGCATTAACAGAGTTAGAAATACCATTGCATAAATACAATGTACCAACCTTTTCACCTTTTTCTATTACCAACGCTCCTTTGGTGACCTTCCAAGTTTTATCTGTGCAAGTTGTCACACAACCTTCACTGCCTAACTGCCCTGTTGAAATAAGATTTTTCTTCAGATCTGGAACATGCCTTACCTCCTTTAGTAGCCATTGGTTTCCATTCTGTTGTTTTACAAGAACTTTACCCATTCCAACAATTTTACAGGGTTGATCATCACCCAAATGAACTTGTCCAAAATCTCCTTGAACATAGTCATGAAAATATTTCTTATCAGGTGTGGCATGGAATGA
Organism: Pinus albicaulis; assembly: GCA_034641835.2. Lineage (NCBI taxonomy): Eukaryota > Viridiplantae > Streptophyta > Pinopsida > Pinales > Pinaceae > Pinus > Pinus albicaulis. The sequence continues at coordinate 16,131,239 of CM076576.1, read as the reverse complement.
AGCCCCTGAATCTACAAACCAAGATTCAGTAACATTTTCGAAAGAAAGAATCAAAGCATCTTGTAACATATCACCTATCACATTTGCTTCATGATTGTTTTCTTGCTGTGTGTCTCCTTCTTTTCCCTTCCAAGATCTACAGTCTTTCTTTAGGTGTCTTTTCTTTCCGCAATTCCAGCACACTATCCCCGATCTGGACTTGGATCTGCCTTTCCTTGATTTACTGCAATATCCCGAGCTCTTTCCTCTTTCCATTCTTCTTCCCCTAGACTCTGCACTCAAAGCATTACCTGATGTCTCACCGGAGATTTTCCGTCGCATTTTCTCGCTAAGGATAACACCAACAACATCATCAAACTTTAAAGTACTAGATCCAAAGACAGAGTTACTAATGGCCATTACTAAACCATTCCAACTCTCTGGCAATGAGCACAAGAATAACATAGCTCTAACATCATCATCAAAGTTTACCCCTACAGAACTTAACTGACTGGTAACTGTATTAAATTCATTTAAATGGTCTGCAACAGATCCACCTTCCGACATCTTCATATTAAATAGTCGTTTCATAAGAAATACCTTGTTTGAGGCTGACAGTTTTTCATATAGTTTCGCCAACGTCTGCATCAAACCCTCTGTTGTTGTTTCCTTCGAAATATTGAAGGAAAATGACGCCGCAAGACACAACCGTACAGTTCTGAGTGCCTTTCTATCGAGAATGTTCCATTCTGCGTCTGTCATGGCCGCTGGCTTCTTTTTTTTTCTGCTCAATGTTAGGTACAGATCTTTTTGATACAGATAATCTTCCATCTGCATCTTCCACAGCAGAAAGTTTTGGCCGTTGAATTTCTTGACCCTAAACTTACCATCTTCCGCCATTGCTCCCACTCAAACTAGGAACCCTTCTTTCCTACGAGTTTATCAGCCAAATATACCTTCGGCTCTGATACCAGTTGTTAGAAAATTAAATATTACAGAGCAATGCAACACATAAAATATGCGGAAAAATACAAGCACACAAAACACATAAAACCATAGAGACACAGATATACGTGGTTCACCCAGTTTGGGCTACGTCCACCCCAAACAGCCAGTCCTTCCTTTCTATTATCCAGCAAAAATGAAGAGACAAAACCTACTACAGATCCGTTGTAATATCCTCTGTTCTCTCTCACAGTCTCCCTCTCTATTTCTCGCTCCGAGAATACACATACAATGCACAGCCGCAATACAATGCCCTCATAAAAGCAAGTGGTTGCCTTCTAGGGCAAAAAACCCTAATCTAAACATAACTTCTATCGTCAGATCATTTGCCTAATGAACGGCCCAGATTGACTAGAAATTACTATACTTTTACAAGGCAAATTTACATCTATTTTTAGCTTCGGGGGCGCTGCCCCCGAAAACCCCCACCAAGGGGGGGCTCCGAAAAGCGTTGCCGCCCCTCCCTGGACCCCCCACGGTAGCGATTAATTACGAGCGGCGTTGCCGCCCCTTTTAAGGTACAGGGGTCCAATGTTGTGATACAAGATAATCAGGCTCCACACCCAACACTTTTTGTAATAGGAAGGGGAAAACTAAATTGATTCTAATTTTAAAATATCAATAATGATAAGTGGTAATTCCTTTATTAAATTTTTAATTTTGAGTGAGCCAAAAAAGTAACTTTTCGTACTTTTTGAGTACAACCTTGCAATTGTGAAGAGGACTAGTGTTGCAAAATTATTGGTAAGTGGAAATTAAAGGGCGTAAGAACGTTTTTGAAAAAAATTCAAACGTCAAAATTAAGTCTTCTATCCTTCCTAGCACGTCACGAAAAACAGGAATCCACAAATTCTAGTCGTCAAATACATGCAAAATGCCTTATGACGGGAAAAATGGAGGACTGGTCCTATGCTGCTACTTGAGTTAGGGTTTCATGTGGCAACAGGGAACCTTGTATAGTTTTTCAAGGATAGGAAAGGAGAATATTGTCAGTTAATCATCACATGAAACTTCATCACCATTTGAAAATTGTGTCCTAATTTGAAACAATAAGACTACCTAACTATTTCATTATTTAATTTAGATTGTGTAATACAAAAAAAATATCATAGATAACTTAAATAATGTAAGCACTTTTGCAAAAATTTAGTGGGGAGAACCTTCAATTACATTTATTTTGAAGATCCACTTGCATTTTAAGCCATTTTAATTAGTCTTTCATGGTTATTCTAGTAAAAATTTCAACCTCTTGTAGAAATTTGTTTGTCACTTGTATTAGAAATGCAAAAATCAAATGTATATAAAAATGATTTGAAATGAAAAAATCAAATGTGCGCTACATAAAAATGATTTTATTAAAAACTACATTAACGTCTGATATCACGCGCACATTCGCCCTCAGCTCTTGCAGAACAGCATTCGCCCTCAGCATTCACCCTCAACTCTTGCAGAACAGCATTCGCCCTCAGCATTCGCCCTTAGCTCTTGCAGAATAGAATTCGCCCTCAGCTCTTGCAGAACAGCATTCGCCCTTAGCTCTTGCAGAACAGCATTCGCCCTCAACATTCGCCCTCATCTCTTGCAAAATAGCATTCGCCCTCAGCTCTTGCAGAACAACATTCGCCCTCAGCATTTGTCCTCAGCTCTTGCAGAACAACATTCGCCCTCAGCTCTTGCAAAATGGTAAGTTCTTACTGCAGGCCCTTCCTCCTATAGTAGGGTTGACTCTATTTGGGTTTTTTTGGTCAATTCCATTGGATTGTGTTAGGCTATAGGGTTCTCTCTAGATGTCTTCCAATGTTCTTTCGAATGAGTTTCAAAGAGGATGTGTAAGATGTGTTTGTGCTTGCATGAATTTGACTCCACCAATTTCATGAAGTTTAAGCTATGGATTTTAGTTCGACAAACTCATCCATCTCAACACCCAGTAACAAATTGCCCTTGGTCTGATCTATATTGAAGGTGAAGTGAAAAGTGGTAGAGAATGGGAGATCGAAAGTCATCAACTTTATCACAAGGGTAGTACTCTAGATCGAAAGTGATGAGCTTTAGTTCTCTAGATTTGGGGATTTTCTGATGACATACCAAAGGTCACATCCATACAACCATATCAAGGTCAATGTTGAGATCATTCTCATATAGATATAGGTCACTGATATATAGGGTTAATATCATCATCACTATCCACGGAAACCGAATGGTTACAAAATCTGTGATTGTGGTTGGCTCATTTATAATTATTACCCATTTATAGTAGAGCACAGAAACACTAAATATGGCCTGAGCAGAGCCTTTACAACAGAAAATGGAATTGCAGCTGCTTCATGAATAACCAATAGCTCCACTTGAGAAAAATTTTCATAATCTTGGGGCTGGATATACTGCAGAGAAAACTTTTTTAGTTATCATTCGTGCTCTAATATATTAATATACTTTTTACATTGAACTGAAGAAAGGGAAACAAGCAAATGCTAGCCATCATACAATGCTTTGACATAAGAGTTTTGAGTGACATACTTGAAAAAAGAACTCATCGATTGATATTTATAATCATTTGAGTTATTCAAGTTAAACACAATGTCAAGAATCAAGATTCAATACCCTCTATTATCTTCATCACCCAATACAAGATTTAAATTTTTCCCAAAGAAACGCTTATTAAATTGGCAACCATTATTTCTCCATACTTTAAAAACCCTACATTTAAATGAAAACAAGCATTGCATTTCAACTACAAAAATCTATTAGTGTTCAAGTGTACATGTGTGCATCACTTGTGTAGGGTATTCCTTTTCCACTTTCACATTATCCAAGAATGTGTGCAGTATAGTTCATATTTTTGTGATTTAGATTATCTTGAAAAAGGAAAGGTAAATTATTTCCCATGGAAAAAGAAGGTTTTCCCTTTTTACTACTGGAAATGGTACAACAAAGTTCCATTTCTACCCGAAACTCCTATGAAATAGGAACCAAATAAATGCCATGTCCTCAATGGACATCATTTGGCTTTGAAAATGGCCATTGCACCGTGTTGTTTCTTATATTACATCACGATAGTTTCTTAGGTAATTTCTTGTTTCTTGAGATGAAAAACAACCAAAGAAATCGTGAAGATCCTTTCAAGAAATAAATGACCATTTCTCAATCATATCTCAACTATTTTTTATTTTATTCAATGGTTGCTTAATTTGAGAGAAATTTGACACTTTTATAAGGAATATAACATAAAAACAAAAAATGGGAAGGAATTGATGAGGTAGATGACCTTTAGTTGTTGTCAATTAAGAATTGATAATACACGATGCATGTTCTGTACTACAAACAAGATTCCTTCCTGGAGTTAGGACACAGAGTATTGAATCAAAGTTGTAGTTTCTAACTTCTTGTATTGGTTCATCAATCTTGAAATTCAGACATTGCATGTCTTCATTGTTTCATGTTTGAATAATTTGCATTATATCGTACAATAGGAAATTAGGAATTATGATTATTATTACTTTATGGATCTATTAAGTTACTTTTAAGTTTGCATGGTTTAGTGTGAAATTATTATTGTGTGCCCCTAGGCCTAGGTGAAGGAATGCCAAGGACTGAAAACCCTAGTTTTTAAATGGTATTGTTTCTTATACCCAAAAACCCCTCAACATCACTTCTTATTAGTTCTTAACAATAGTGTTGTAAACAATTTGAGAATTGATATAGAAAAATCTCGCACTTCTTAAGATAAAGTCCTAAAGCTAAAGTGTGATACCATGTGTAATTCAATAGCCCCATTGTCACCTCACCAACCTCTTTTCACTTCGGGCTAGCTCTCCTCCAACTCAAGGGGGGTTCTCCCTAGTAGATGTTAGGGATCTAATGGCCCAAACAAACCAAGTCAAGAGCCCCCTAACTCTCTATGTTTACTACTATCAATCAAAATATTGAACAATAGGGTCAGACATGCATCCTAAAGATAAAATTGCCAGGGTATTTTTGGGTAATTTCAAAGGGAAAGTCCCCAAACACATATAATAAAGGAATTATAACATGATTTCAAACATTAAATATCAAAAAAATCGTTTAAAGGATATTGAAAGGAAAAAGGTGATGGAAGATAGAAAGTGCCTTACTTAAATGCTCTAAGGATTTTTCAATAGTTGCTCCAAAAGCTTCACTTCAAGGCCCTTCAAGATCGTCTCCAACAGTGCTATACCATCAGCTTCAACAATGTTTCTTCAAAAATGTCCTCAAGGTCTTCACAACAAGTTTACTAGAAGTTACTCCAACAATATATTCAATAAGGTCTTCATTTTCAACTCGTCTCTTGTTTGGGTGCCTTAATGTGCAATGACATGTTTCCAGGACTGAATTCAATGCAAGGCATATTTGAAACTCTAACTCTGTCTTCCGGTGTCTTATTAGAAATTATTTCAGTTTTCATTTTGTGTTTTCAAGTTAGATATTTCTTTCAAGTTTTTCATTTATAATTTTATTGCAATGTGGCAGACTGATCAGGGCAGTACAGGAACAACCCCGAGACGGGATGATTGTGGAAAGAGGCCAGCGGAAGAACATGTAAAGTGCCAGCATTGCTCTATCTTCAGGTATTTTAGTTATTTACATAATTGAAATAATATTAATTTTGTTCAAATATGCAGACACCTGGCCATGGTACGCCTGATGATTCCCTCTATGAGGAAGAGCTTTCTTCATCCCTATCTCCATTGCTCTTGCTGCGAAAAAAGGCGCGAAAAGCAAGGTCGAAATTTGATACTTTGATAGACGCGCCTCAAACACCTGAAACAGAAGAGAGGATAAAACAACTTATGACCCAACTAGAAACATATCAGGTAATAATAAAAATTCAAAAGGATATTTTTTTTGTTCTGCATGAGATGAATTGTGATAGTTTGATTTTTAATTTTTACATTGACTAAACTAACAAAAAGTTCTTTTGTATGTAGCATTTTATGACACTTGCTGAACTCGGTGTTGGTGGTAGTGGGACACAAGGGCAAGAGATTGCCAAACAACCCTCTCGTACACCTTCTAGTCCTTTAGGTGCCAGCCAAGAAACACACCCTGCCCAAGCAGACACCCAGCCAACCGTTGAACGTGTTGGCAGTGATGAGGCTGATATGAACAACTACATTATTGTGTTTCCTAGAGCTACACGTGTTAGCTCCACAGGGACCATTAATGGCATGTTGTTGGTGAACGATGAAGGTGTCCCTATAAAGCACGTAGAACTCCCAGGTAAATTTTAATATTTTAACTATTTCATGTACTCTATCTAAAACATATTTATCATGATTTTTATTTTTAAATTAATGATAATATTTTTTTTTTCTGTGTAGGAAACAATGAGTTCTACAGGTTTTTGGAGAGCCATGCGTTGGTAATTTTTGGCCCAACCATATGCACAAGGTGGAATTCCTAGAATTCCAACCTGAAAAAAGAACTTCTAGATTATCTAGAAGCCCTTTTTGGGGTCAGCACATTTGACAGAACAACGATGTCCCGGGTAGCCGAAAAATATTTGAAATATACCAGGAACACCTATAGGATGAAATTGCAATTTAACCCTAGATACGAGCGTCCTCTCACAGTTCCAGAGAGTGAGTGGAGAGCACTCATCCATGACGAAAAAGAGAAAAGGGAAAAGAAAGAAGGAAAAATACCAACTGGACCCGCAAGGTAAATTACAACTTTAATTCAATAGCTTTAATTTTCTCTATGTTAAAATGAAAGCGTGCTACGTCATATCTGACCTCAATATTTTAATGATAGGTTGCCTGAAACCTCGAAGGAAACCAAAGCTAGGATTGAAAAAAAGGGCCATCATAAGCTAGGCCAGGGGGGCTACTTGAAATTAGCCGCAAGAATTGTAATTAAGTAGTTAACATCTTATTATTAATTGTATCGCCTTTTTGTAATCCTATCAAATATGATTAAAAATACAGAATCATATGTAATGTAGGGTGATGACTTCGGAACAGAAACTACAGAGGAAGATAAGAATATCGCTTTCCATTTCGACTATCAAGTCGTAGTTGAACGTCGCAGAAGCTTGGGGCAGGTCCCAAGATCCAGAATGCCTAATAAGGTAAAACATTAACCTTTCAATATGTTTGTTTTCGTCCATAAATTTAATGTCTAAAAACTTTGTTTAAATCAGGGGAGCAACACTACCGACGAGGCAAATAACCCAGTTTTAGATCCAGATGTAGATGTTCCTCACGTGCAACCTAATCATTGTTGTGGGGACCAGGTCGACAATGCTACTATCAGTGAGGGCTGTGACGATAATTAATTTCCACTTATAATTTTTTCTAATTATACCTTGATGGTTGTCCTTATAACGGTTTTTGTTTAAATGACAGAGAATGTTTCCCTTGAGGATCTTACCACCAGAGAGGAAGACAGGGCAACAGTCCCAACGGCGACAACTGGTGCACCAGGTAAATAATCTCATTGCAATTTTTTTTATTAATATTACCGAACTAGTTCAATGATATTTAAAAACCGACAATTAAAATTTAATATTATCTATTTTTGTAGGCGATGCCCCGTCACTGGATGAGACCAGACATCGTGACTACGCAACTAGGTCAGCAGTGCGGGTCGAAAGGCACGAAACAGGAGAAGAGCATGATGATATTGATGATGTAATTAGGAGCTTTAAAAATAGGAAGAAGAAAAAGAAAATTCGATAATGTAAAATATTGTATTATTATAAGACAAACGTTACCATACTCGGAACGTTTTTTGCGTTATATAAAAAACTCATTTATCATACTATTTTTATGTCAAGCATTAATTGCAATGTTTCCTTGCGTACTTTTTGTTGAATTGTTTTTTTATTAGTTATTGAATATTTTTTTTTATGCTCATGAAAGTAAAAAATTAAATATAGATTGGGTATTGGGGAATTGAGAGTGATGTGAGGGGGGAGGAGGGGCCATAAGAGCTTCCACCTTCACGTGGTTGGCCCTGTTTAGTAGAGAATAATTTATTGGAGCGATTTAATCTTGGAGCAAACCTCCCTCGATCCAGCGTAGCAACAAAAAAGTCACTGTTGACTTAGTTGCTACTCTTTCAGATCGTGGGAGGCTTGTTTCAAGTTCATGCGACTCCAATAAATTGTTCTTGAAATGAAGAGGAGCTTATTCAGGTATGTTTTGACATTTTCAACATATGTTCTAACATTATCATAAGAATTCATCTTAGAGTAAAAATACTACATCAATTACTTGTATTTATTGTATAGATAATGATGGATTTCGATTGACTTGGCAGTGCAGGTACAAATCCTCTTGCATCATGAGCAATACAACTTGTCAACCAGGTCATGTCCAAGATATTTTTGCTTGTGCGCTTGACCAGGTTCGTAATGTCACATTTTGTAAGTTCCTTTACAGTTCATAATTCAATATTAAGCTTGTTCATGATTATTATCTGTATGTGTTTTTTCATCTATTTGATTGTAAGCAACTATGCATGTTTCCTGTTGTTCACTATGATTTCTCCCATTACCACTCCCAGGATGAATCCGACTTTATTGTTACATAGGTTACTTTATTGTTACTATGATTTCTCCATTTAGGATTTCATAGGTTACATCATGTAAAGTTGTCAATCTCGGGTTGGTGATGAGCTTTAGTTCTCCAGATTTGGGGCTTTTCTGATATTTTCTCCCTCATGTCATTCCTGCATCACCTCGTTGTTTAAGCATGTCGATTGTCTACCACTTGTACCAATTGGCACATGTCAATCTCTGAGTGGTGCCACATTTCACCTATTTTCGGCCCACTTGACCACCTGAAAAAATCAAATCCACACACCATGTGTCTTTATCATGGAGTGCCACATGTCCTAGATATTTAGGCCGATAGGCCTTCTGTTATGAAAGAGATCAATTTTTTTCGTCAACACTTCTTATCTAGGCACGACACTTGTTACTTGTTTAATCTGACGGTCATAGTCTCTCGGGTTACCTTCTAGGTTTGACATACCAATGGTTTCTGGTATATTTCCATGGAATCGGTCTGAAAATACCAAAAAAAATCCACACACTTGCAACCGTCGAAAGACCTGCCATTTTAGTAGCTGCATTTCCGCAACTGCCAATACACCCGCCATTTTAGTTGGTGAATTTCGGCAGCTGCCAATACACCTACCGTTTCATTCTCCTGGACTCTGTGTATGCATATTTTTCATATAATTTTATCACGAAGTTAGCTGCAGTGCTTTGACATGCCTTTGAATATTTTTGCAAGTTAGAAGACATTTTAGACCAGAGCTATTGAATAGACTTGATGAGATAGTTCTATTTTATCCTCTTTCTCGTGATGAGCTCAGAAAATTTGCTAGACTACATATGAAAGATGTAGCGATTCGTCTTGCAGAGAGAGGTGTTGCTTTATGGGTTACAGATGCTGCTCTGGATCTTGTTCTTCAAGAATCCTATGATCCTGTAAGTAATCACTTTGTTTTGCTTTCTTTCTTATTCAGAGTCTATCTTGCCAGGGGATGTGGCCGTTATGGTTTGTTATGAGACCGTTGTCAGTTTCATCACCGTCCCTCATAATATGTTTGATTGTGTTTATAAATAATAAACAACACGAACAATAAAAAATTAATTACTAAATGTACAATCTTGAAATAATTCTCATTATAATTTCTGTCATCACTTATTGGTGTCTATATATAAGTATATATAAAATTATAGTTACAGCAGACAATGAAAAATCAACTGCACTGTGAGTGATATCTTGTAATAATTATTATTATAATTTCCTAACCTCTACTCTCACTAGGTGTATCTATTTTAAAATTATAGTTTCAATGGTAGATTAATTTTTATCTTAAAATTATAGCTTTGGCGGTGATACCTTGTGATTGATAATGCAGTTTCAAGCAACTTTGGCTTTGACTAATATAGTCTTAGGAACCTCTGAGAATACAAAGGTTGTGATTGATTACAGGGAACTGCCTATATTTGTGGTACTTATTATCTCTGGGAATGATAATGTTCAAGAATAGGTAGCACGTTTATTTTAGAGGCATAAAATTATTCTATATATTTCTATATGTATATAATTTTGGGTGATTTAAAAAACTGGTACTTAACACAAGTTCCATTTAATTGATGCTGGGATGTTTAGAGCTATAGGAAATAATAACAGAACTGCAACATTTAGGGATCTGCCCTCGATCATGGAGCTACGAAATTATTTTAGTATTAATAATCTTTGTAATTTCCAATGATAGAAATGCTACATGAATACATCAGAATTTACACGTGGTAAACCCCAACCACTATTCGAACAGGTAAGAAGAATACATTTTCTGCCTCTTCTTCTTAGTTCGCAGATACTGTGGATTTTTTTTATAGATCTTGGTGCTTGGTAGATTTGGACATAATATGGACCTAGGTGCTTGTTCATTACAATGACTCTGTCATCAGGTTTTAGAAAATGCTCTGAAATTTGGGTTTCACAAGGGGATTACCCTTGCTTGCAATTATTGATTATCAATCACATTCAGAAAAAGTATTTCGTAGCATTGCTGAGCTCTTTGTAGGTGAATTTCCGAGGCAATTTCACAATATCTGAACTAGAGATTGCACGTCTTTTCAGCTTTCTGTGCTTTGCCATGAACAACCAAACAATCCAATGACAGTATGAAAACAACACCTCTATTACCATGCACACAATTCACCCTCGTGGATGGTCTGAATGACTATGGCACCCTCTTTTGTGAACAGATACTGGAGCTAAAGGTACTGGTTTCCATTAGGATCATGGAATTCAACATCCAAAATAGTATCAAATTCCACTGCAATAGTATTCCCCGATGAGGGAAACAGTTCATTGAGACCTATTGGACTCATCACCCCCAAATAACCTCCAAGGCTACCAAGTGTAGTCATACGGAGCAATAAAAAATGTTAGTCCACTCCCCAATTAAACAAAACGAAGACCCACATTGGTTATAGAAAACGAGAAACACGTTTTGAAAGAAGAAGAAGCTTTTGTATTAGGGTCCAGAAATCTAACTGGTCTATTATACAATGCCCTACCTACACTTCAAATTGGTACTCCCAACTCAATGCTAAGGCTCACTGTGCCATTCTTCAGATGAGCATCTTAACCTGAAGTTTGATTCCAAAAAACCCAAGTCCCTTGTTCTATGCCCAAGACCTTTGTTACCATGAGTAGAGTTCTGAGAAAAATACTTCACAATAAGAAGCAAAAGAAACATCGCAAAATTTCTCTGCTTTAGACTGATAATTTTATGTGCGAAAATTCAACTGCAGACAGTAAAAACATAATATCAAACACAACCAATCCACAATGGAATTTGAACATGAGGATTTATAACCAGAGAAAACCCTCTCCAGGTTAAAAGAATTCCAGAATGGCTTTAAGATTCTACTAATGAGCACTTACAACACCATAGCAATTACTATCACAATGAAATCTGCTAGAAGCAAAGCCCTTGTACAGTTTCTACATTTCCACAGTGGAAGCCAGAATCTTGCTATCTCTCATGATATGGTTCTGTGGTCAGATCCTTTTCTATGGCCGTCTTGTTCTGCTAAACGTGAATTTGTCTTAGCTTTGGCTCTGGTTCTCATTTAGGATCGTGGTTATCTGATCTTGCTGTGGTTTTGACTATGCAAAATTGTTCAATAGGAAAATGTTGACTCTGCTATATATAGGAGCTTCAACGCGTGCTCTAAAACTTCTCTACTACAGTAGTTGCACTCTCAATGGACTTCTACAGCAATTGGCAGCATCAATATGCTTTGTTACAATGATGGCTCACGTCAACAAACTGTGCTACAACCATTGGCACCATGAATCTTCTCTTTGCTTCATCAAATGGTTGGCACCATCAACTGACTTTGCGCTCCTCGGGGTGATGATAGTGGCAAACATTTTTTTGGGCAGCTTTGTTTTGTCTCTGATTCAAGGCAGAACTATGTTGGCCTTGTCTTTTTAGTCCTTGGAACTTAGTTCTCTCATATTTTCCATCCTATCCCAGATATAGAAGACATAACTTCACGATATCAAAATTGACTATTTTGGCCATTTCATCTTTAATAAATGGTACAACTTTCATCCCAGTGCATTCATCTGATCCTCTGGCTTACTCTCAAGTTATTTATTGATAATTTTAGCATAAATACCATGGCAACTGGCTGTCTAATATTTATATCAACCATAAGCATTATTAAGGTAGTTCCACATTTGTGAAGCAGAAGGAATGCTTATGACAACTTCTTATCATAGTGGTACAATTCTGTTCGCAGTTTATCTTTTATAAACCTCGATTTTTCCAAACGTAGTAGAGACTACAATTTGCATCTCAAATTTTTGACAAATCTGTTTAGTATTCTACAGAAAATGCATTAAGAATATAGTGTTGTGTCTACTAAGCACAAATCATTTTTGTACTGAGTCATCTAAACATCTTGACATCCTCGTTTTATATTCCTTTTCTGTTTTTGCAAAGTTTTCTCTGCTACAGAAAATGTAATTATATTAATTTTTTTCCATCGATATACGGATTGGATATAACTAGATGTAAACCCTTGCTACAGTGGTTATTTGAATGGGTTAGAATGTGCAATGTTATTTGTTTATTTTGAAATACATGCATTACCACTACGCGAGATCTTTGCATTAATTTTGAAATGTTGAGATCTTTGCATTGATGTTGCCTCTTCATGGTGGTGTCTCTGAGATTGAGCTAACCCAAAGGAAATGGATGTGCATCATTGGTTGATTTCTCTTTTCTAGTACTATAATCCAAATCCTCGAGCATGCAAATAGGTGCCGCAGGAATTATATCTAGGATTGATCGTTTTTTTCTCACCTTCACTTTAGGCTTGGAAAACTTTGTTCTATATTTTTTAGCATTTGACTCACCTAATAGACAATGATCTATGTGGGCATTTAAGTCTATATTGGATGTAGATGAGAAAGATATACAAACAGGACAAACCTTTGGTATCATGGCCTCTGGAAGAGATCCTAGATTCCCAAATTCTTCGTTCTTCCCAGGATCTGCCTTGCTCTTCTCCAAAGTTTGGATCTGCCTTGTAGGCTCCTGCCTCTTCTACACTGCTTGAATTGGAGCACCTCCATTATGATATCAAATAATATGCTACTATGAAATGACACAGGTCGCAGATGCTTTGATAGAATTTCCTTTTGGGCACTTCACCGCGAACCAAGTTTTAAAATGTCACAACCTACTTGATATTTATCCCTAGAAAAAGTGTCACATGTGAAGATCAGAATTTTGATGAAGCAAATAACTTGGTAAAGAGAATTTTTTATTTCTTATGTATTTGGCCCAATAATATAGATTTGATGCACTATCATTTTTAACCATGTGCTGAAAACATACAAAAAACTATGTTTTTAGTGAAATTTGAGTTCACAAGAATCGATTCTAGTCAAAATGTAGACCTTGCTCCTAGCATACTGGTAAAAGGCGGTACTCATATTTCATGCAAGTAATGGAATGAATTTTTCGTTGTTTTATCTTATCTTATTTGAACTTCCAAGTCTAGCATAAATGATTGTCTTATGCTTTAGAAAAACGGTATTATGCTTTAGAGAAGTGTGTCACTATTACTTCTAACTTAAGTCATATCAATGAATTATTTATGCTATATATCAACACACATATATATATGAAACATTTTTAGATTGAATAAGACAACAAAGAGATGTCTAATATGTGTAAAAGATTGCCTGTCTGAGCTCTGCCGGAACAATGTATTCAGGCTCTTTGAGTGTCTCATCTAATTTGACCTCCGGAGAGAAGTTTGTTACAAAATTAGGCAGCTCCTACTTGAAAACATGTTGATGTTGATGCGTAGAAATATCCTTCATTTATAGCCATTTGTTGTAATATTTGAAAATTCAAGAATACAAATGGAGAGAGTAATACTCTCCTCTTCTAACACAGAGAAAATATTGAAATTTCTTCACTGGAAACAGAGTTCAATACTTCGAAAAATTTCTATTCCTTCAAAAAAAAACTATTACAAATTCTTCTTCACTGAGAGGGATTACAAAATGTGACTGCTGTAAAACGCAATGTACTCAAAATTCTTCTCTGTCTCTAAAACTATGCACTGTTGTGCTCTTCAAAACACTTACACTGCTATTGTGTGTAATAATAAAATTTACAACTACATTCCGAAATAGGCTCACAACCCTTTTCTTTTATATGCAACGCATATATTAAAAACATAACAAAGATATGCAAATAACAAATCTATTAAAATGCTCCTGGGGTCCACAATTTATAAATGTTTTAATATATATATGAAATATATATATATATAAATATAAATATAAATATAAATAATAAGTAAATATATATATATACATACGTATATATATATATATATATATATATATGTATGTATATATATATATATATATTTGCATTTATAGCAACAATATTACAGTTGATCACGTTGTGGGACCTTAACAAACAATAAAACTAATTAAACGCGCATTATATAAAACATATCGCTCACTTTGTCAGGCAATATGACCGCACTAGCCATGGAACTCTTGGGACTTCAAACGGCGATAAACCATAATTCAAACCAAATTCGCGTTCTAAAATAGCCTACTAATGTCGGCCAATTTTGTGACGTGAAAACCAAATGAATTCCTCCCTAATCTTTTTCGGGTCCAAATTTGAGCTGGTGTACGGAGAGAGAGTTGTGACGCGAATTTCTTATCAAATTCTCCCTAATCTTTTTTGAGTCCGGATTTCCACTGCGCGAGCGGCCCAAACAAAGATCTGCTCCAATCAATTTCTACCACGTGTCCTCCTCTGGCTTGTCATATCAATCGCATTAATTTTTAACGTTGTTCAATCAATCGCATTAAGTTTTAACGTTGTTCAAGATCGGACCTCCACTCTTGTTAGTGATTCCACATGCTCCAATATGCTCCGACCTTCGACTCTCATCAATGAGAGATTTATGACAGGTTTTCTTTGATGCCATTGCAGTCGGGTCGATAAAATGGCGTTTCGCTATGGTTTCTCAGACGAGCCGCAAACTTTGAATTGCAGATGCTATCCAGTTGCTGGGTTACACTGCCTGCTCACTGTGATGGGAAGGAGAAGCCAACTAAACTGCTATTTAGACCTTGGTGCAAATCTGCATTTCTCTCGGTCTGCTCTGTGTATGTCTTCCTCGGTTTCTTGGAATCCTTCTTCTCCGTCTCGTCTTGTGCCCACTGCTGAGACTGCACTCGTGCCTCGCCTGCGTCAAAGGATGCGTTGCCGCAGGGGTAGCACCAAAGGCCAACCCCTGCGCGCTCCCTCCAGCCCCTCAACCGAGTCGTCTTCCCACTCCAATGATTATTACGTAGGCCGCTATCCAAACACTAGAAGTGGGCGGGGTCGGGTTCTAGGATCTGGCCACCGTATGGGCTCCCCTGCTCCTCATTTCCCCACCACTTCACCTTCTCCCACAACGCGCACTGTGATTTTTTCCTTTAATTGCTATCTAAACTGCCCACGAATCACAGCTTCAATCACCGTGGTTTTCTGTGAAGAGGCCCAAGTGGAGGAACAATGCACCCGTCTGGCAGGTCTGAGCTCAGAAAAAGCCCAACTTTCGGGCCTTCAGGAGGGGGGCGGTGGCGTGAATGTGCAGGAACCGGATGCTCAGGTTCGTAGGGCTCGTGATGTGGAGATAGTGCCTGGAGATCCTGGACCTTCCGTGTTTGAAGCTGCTCCCGCCATGAATAGGGCTAGAGTTTGCCGAGAAGGATGATCTTGGTGTCGAGGGAAGAACCATCGGATGGTAGAGCACACTTCTCTTTGGTTCAGTTTTCTTGCTTCTGACCCACTTAATTAGGGGCATGTTTTGCTTATATTCTTTGTCTTTGGACCTACATTTTTATTTTTGAATTAATGAAAACAACTGTGTCGTCAAAGATATCAAACTATGGTTCCCCTACGTGGCTGATACAGCGACACGAAAAACATTCAAAACTGGTTTCTACCCTATGCAAGTGATCTTCTTTTTTGGTCACAGACAAATTTTCCATAGAAATTAGGAAATGTTTTTGACACGGTCATCTTGTAATTTTATTCCAAAAAGCTTGTTAATAGATTAACCTTACTTAGAAAAAAAAAGGTTGCCCTGTTTCTATTTTAAACCTGTTTTTTGAAATACAGAGCCATGTTTATATGATTGTTTATAGTCGAAGCGCTGCGGGGTGGTTTATTATATTAATATTTCACGGTAAAATTATTTTCATAACAATTGGAACGCCCACAATTCATAACAAATATTGGAGATTTACTATCCTATTTTAAAGTTTCATTTTTACGTTTGCCGAAGGATGGTGCCGAATTGTCGAAGAACCACTGGATGAGTAGCTGCTTCTCTTTGGTTTGGTTTTCTTGCTTCGCAGCCCACTTTATTGGGCATGTTTTTGATTATATTACTGTGCTGGACCTTTGTTTTATTTTTGAATTCTGTAAACACTATAATCGTCAAAGATATCAAACGATGGTTCCCCTGTGTGGGCAATGCAACGACTTGAAAAACGTTCAAGACTGGTTTCCCCATATGAGGGCAGTCTTCTTTTTTTATTTTTTGAAAAATTTGCCATAAGTCTAGGCAATGTTTTTGACTTCGGTCATGCTGTAATTTTATTCCCACTGTTAATAGATTAACCTTACTTAGAAAAAAAAAAAGTTTCCCTGTTTCTATTTTAAACCTGTTTTTTGAAATACAGAGCCATGTTTATATGATTGTTTATAGTCGAAGCACTGTGGGGTGGTTTATTATATTAATATTTCACGGTCAAACTATGTTCATAACAATTGGAATGCCCATAATTCATAAAAAATATTGGAGATATACTATCCTGTTTTAAAGTTTCATTTTTTTTTAAAAATTGAACCCGCCGTTGGTATACCGACACTTTGTAAGCGTCGGTCTTCCGATGTTTTGAACGATTTCCATTTTCGTCGGTCTTGTGACGTCCATTGATATTGCTACAGTTCTTCCTAGCGTTGGTATTACGACGCTTTTGGAATACGTCGGTATTGCAAATCTTCTGGAAAGCATCGGTCTTGCGACACTTTTGTATGGCATCAGAATTGCGACAGCGTAAAAATGTCGGAAGAGCGACAGTATAAAAACGTCGGAAGAGCGACGTTCAAAATGTTGGACCACATTTTGTCAGAATTGCGACAGTTTACAAACGTCGGAAGAGCGACAGTATAAAAACGTCGGAAGAGCGACGTTCAAAACGTTGGATCACATTTCGTCGGAATTGCGACAGTTTACAAACGTCGGAAGAGCGATGGTTTGGGAAACGTTGGAAGAGAGACGCTTGTTTGGAAGCGACAGAAAAAGTGTCGGTAGTGTGACACTTTGTCAAGGCATCGGAATTGCGACATAATGGTGAACCACGTTTTTCCCGTCCTCGAACTGTCACTCTTGCGACAACTATGTGTCGGAATAGCGACGAAGTGGCCGTCGAAAATTGGGCCAAATTTTCTAGTGTCTGTTGTTGGAAAGGAATGGTTGCTGAAGATGTGGAGAAGATGGTTTGGCCACCTACTGGAGAAGAGCTTGGAGAGTCTCTGATTTTAATGACTGTCTTCTACTCCTTCTCAGTTCTATGGTCAATGTCCATGTGAACTCTAGCTCTCTTTCTGTACTTCATCTTAAATTCTTTACTTGATGTATCAGTCTCCATATCAGACTGATCATCTCTTGGCCTCTTCCTTGTTGTCTCTTTCTCTGGTTCCTTTCCCTTATCTTATTTATCTTCTATAGTCTTATTTTCCTGTGGAGTGGGGGTTTGAATACTGGAGGTGGAGATCACCCGTTATTCAGCCTCTTGCGGTGTATTGGCTACCCACTCTGCTTGATTCATGTATTGTTCTATCATAGGCCTGTGTGTATGGATGTATGGTGTTGAATTGTTCTCCACACTTTTCTTGGAGATGATCCCCAATGGTTCATAAGACCAGCTGAAACTGTGACTAAATTTCATCTCCTTCAATAGCTTATTGGCCTCCTCCCCTGTTGCTCTGTTGTTGCAAATAAAAGGGCCAATTTGGGACTTGATCCTGAATTGGGATTTATTCTTTGCAGAGACAAATGGAACTTAATCTGCATTTTATCATTTGTCTTATGTATTCCAAGGAAAAGATACTCATAGAGAGGAACTTTGGCAGTTTGTAGGGGGGCAATTCAAATCCATAGATTCTTATCTATGTATAATTTTTTCTCAAGTACCAACCTCCTATTCTTACTTGATCTGTCAACTGCATAATTTTCTTGATTTCTTCACTAACCCTCGGCTATGTTTCACTTTTGAGTACATTCATTGCTGGATGCACAAATGAATCCACAAAACTCTTATATGTATAATTCCTCTGCTCCTTCATTATTAAAGTGGTCCAAAAGATGACTGATTGAGGATGAGAGTCATGATTGAACTTTATCATATCAAATTGAAATTTACTGGCCTGAAAATAAACAGACATGTATACCAAAACAGAAGTGTATTTGAACACATTCTCCTTATGAAACTTCATGAATTGATCATGGATGGCATCTGCAAGGAATTGGGAAAATTTGAACATCACTGAGGGCTTAGAATCTGAAGAAAGAATGGACAAAAAACCAATTATGGCTTCATCTACCCACTGGTCTGTGTGATACCCTAACAAATATGACAAGACAGTAAAAATATGTTGAGTCCTATCAGGGAAAGTGGTTGAAAGATAAGGATGATTATTTTTAGGCATTGGGGCATCAGTGGCCATGAAGAGTTCTAAAGTTTTAGCTCTACTGGAAAAGTTGAGCTTCTGATACATTTATCTAAGAGCTTCATAAGAGAAAGGGATGGCTTATTCAACACTGGGGGCATGCATCATCTGTTGGATTGATTGGGAATTAATAGTAAACAAAACCTCTCATGTTGGGGTCACTACAGCTCTTTGATTTATGTCATAACAGGCATGTCATTTCCTAATAAACTTAGGACAATTATGGGTCTTTGGGAAAATGTAGTATGGCAGTTTGGTTTCCCACAGGCCTATGTCATCAACCTCATCTAGCAATTTATCCTCGAGCCAGCAGTAGATATCGAATAAATCGAATTATGATTGTGTTTCTTGGATCTTAAAATCTCTATTAGCCAAAGCCATGTGATCCAGGTCCACCAAAGGGTAGACCATACAATTGAAGGAATGTTGATCCTTCTTAGGGGGCATTCTGTCTTCTGTTAATAATTACCATTTTGTTTTTCACCGTTACAGATAAGAACGTGATTGAAAGAAGAAGGGAACAAAGATATGGAACTTCTACAAATTATAATGGGGAGGGAAATAGTAAACTGATGCAGGAGCATCAAGGGCATTTTTTTTATTGTAAATATGGGGGTGTGACAATTTTTAAATATTTTATTAATTAATTTGTTATAAAATAGGAGAAAGTGAGGATTTTGTAAATATCCTTTTATTTAATAAAAGGATATAAGAGAATTTGGTTAGTTAAGGATATGAAGGGATAAGATTCTAGATAATAGGATTTGTTGAGATATTCTAGTGATGTTGAGATATTAAAGGGATTGAGCATTTAATTAGATCATTTTTAAAATTGTATAAATTAGAAGGCCTCAAAGGCAAATGGGACACTTGAATAGTGAGAGTGGTTGAGAGCAGGCTTGAAAAGCCAAGGCTGTAAGCCTCTGGAAAATTGTAAGGGCCAAGAACGTTGAATATTTGGCCAAGAAGATAAGTTTGTAAGTATTTTCATTTTTATGAAAGTGTGATTTTGAGTTATGCGCCTTAATTTGGTCAATTCATGTATGGGTCAATTACTGTGTTAAGAGTGAATTTGCTGGTATTTGCTGGTTAATTAGTGCATTAATTCCTGTGGAATAAGAATGCGCATAATTCAATAAATCCGAGTAAGATCGATCATATAGAGAGGATTCTATATAAAGGTTTATTGTTTCATAAGGAAGGTTGAATTTGAACTTTCGATTCTGATATTAATCCGGCATACAGCTCTGCACATAGATTTTTAATATCGGCATGGCAATGGTTAAATTATATTTCTGTCTGAATGAACGGTTATTGAGAAAAACTTGTGTAATTCAGTGACATCGATAATGGATGGATTATGGCATGATGGTATGAAGGGCGCAGACTTTTAACTCAGTCCAGTATAAGAACGTAGTTTTCAGAATGAATACAGCTTTCAGGATTGAGTAGTATGTGATTGTATAGAAATCGATTGGCAGCTTTAAAAAGTGTATAAGTCTGTTGGTTATAATCTATTATTAAATGCTAGCTTCATTGTGAATCGATCCCCATGATTGAAGATCTTAGCGATGAATGTATCGATTTGTGTTCAAATTTATTGAGTGATCGGTTTGTGTACAGGACGTAGAGTCAAATACGTTCAAACGGAGCTCAATTAGACATGGAAAGTCGACTTCATGGAGGGCAGAATTGTTTAATGGAATTTTGATTGAGCTGTTGTGTTTAAAATCGTGTTTGAATTCAAATTGCAGGTTCAGGATCTGCAAATCTAAGTTCTTGATTGATGAAAAGTGGTCAGATGAAATTGTTTTAAATCCAACACAGAGTTGTACGTATATATCTTGCAGAAAGTCGACTGAAGAGTAGTTTAAAACGCAGAGCTTATGAAGCGCAGAACTAAACTCTGTGTATTAGTTGATTGTAATTGCAGGAAAGCGCTGTTGGTCTTGGAATACAGCAAAGAAATTGGAGTCTATGAAGTTAATTCGGAGCAGACAGAGTTATGATTGACTCTTGAGTGAAATCGATTTTAAACATCGATTTCTTATGTCTGAATATACTGCCTTAGCGCTGGAAGATTTAAGATCAAATGCTGGCATTTGAGATTGTAGTTCCACAGCAACTACAGAGGGTGAATTGGTATTGCAAAGAACTTGTGTTATTGGTGGATAAACAGGTATGAAATTTGGATTCAATTGTTTAGATTTGAGTTTGGTAAAGGGCGCACATATAAATTGCAACTCTAAGTCCAAACAGTTTATTAAATTGCCAATGACTTTTGTAAACATGAGAAATTGCAGTGCATTGAGTCAATTCCTAAATTCAAGAATTCATATATAGAATGAAGGCCATTATGCAATGGCATTGAATTATGGAAGGATGGGATAATTGGGTGTGTAATGTTCAGAATTTGGGAAATTGGTTTTAATCTATATGTAAAGGCTTATATTTTGAAGCAAACCTTGGGGAAAAAGTTGTTGAATTTTAAATGGGAAAGAAGAAACTTGAAGGTTGAGAATGGTTTCATAACTTGAAAGTGATAATCATCTTCAAAACAATTTTTTAAGTTTCCACTTGTATTATTGAGAATGGGCAATGATTAGATGATGGCATTTTATGAAAGGATGAAATCAAATATGAATGATTTTTCAACCCACATGTTGAGAAGCTTCCGGAATTGGGAAATGTAGGAAATTGGCCAGATGGGATCTTAATTGGGAAAATGCTAAGATGCATGTTTATATGCACAGAGATTAAAGATTCTGGGTTTGCAGGCCCTGCCTGCATCATAAACAAGGAATTCTTATGGTTTTTGTAGAAAATTGATAGCTTTCTGTGGATAATTGAACACTTTTTGTACCTATCTTCACAACTCGATCACCTGCAATAATTGAATATAATGTCGATGGTAAACCCTTCCCACTGTGTTGAATTTTGGTTTAATAGTGTGATTGGGCGACCATTTGATATGGCACGGGCTCGTTGTGTAACAACTTGAGCCATTAATTGTCCAACGAGCTCTGTGGTGGGAGCACATTTGATTGGACTAAGGGGATAGGTGGCTCGAGTCGTGGCGCAATGGTACTGAGTAACGCTCAGCAACTGTCAAAGGTATGGTGGTTTGGTTTGCAGCGGAATTTTTTTTTTTTTTGGGGGGGGGGGGGGGTGTTCATGGTAAGCGGTATTGGACAGGGAGGGGGGAGTGTTCATGGTAAGCAGTATTAGTCAAGGGGGGTGTGAAACGACCCGGGCTGAAAAGTATAGGGGTCATTAGATGATGAGGAGATGGGTGGAGGCGATGGGAAGATGAGGGGTGTTTAGTGATATGGGACGGATGACTTGATGGTGTCGGGAAAATTAATGAGTGGCAGGGATATATTTTAATACTTAGGATATAGAATAATATGGGTTTTCGGGGATTAGGATAAAGGGAAATATGATATTTTTTGGATTTAGGATATAAATTGTGACATAAATTATGCCATAATGTCTTCATATGAAGTTTAATCTCCAAAATTTGGAACACATCCCTTATCCAAACTTTAGAATAAAAACATGCTTTGTTATTTGATTTTTCTCTTTGACCATAGGAAACCTGAAATCTTTAAACTACACTTTATAGGATAATTTTCATGTTTTCCCTATTCTTTGTTCTCTTCACCTCTACCTACCCAAACTACAAATCTAACATTTTTTGTTCTTTTGCAGGGTGCATTTCGACTTGCAGACCCTAATTCATCTTTTCTTTAAAATTATAACCTACATCTAGCCTCATTTCTTCCATTGACTCAGATTAAACTATTGAGTCAATTTCATTTCTACCTATCTACTGATATGCCAAGATTAAATAGTTTGGAAAATCCTTATTTTCAAACCTATCAACAGAAATTTAAAATTGTACAATCATGCTTAGACTGTATGATTGAAAAAACCTATCTAATGAGTAGTGGCATTTTGATTTGCAACACTTTTAGTATTATTTCTTTTGGGAGTTTCTTTCTTTTTCTTTTTCTCTATTTTTTATACCCTCTTTTCTTTTCTTTTTCTATATATTTTTTGAAAATCACTTGAATATTGGAAATCATTCTCAATATGAAATTGCAAAGAATATGAAATATCCAATAACCTTGAGATCCTATTATTTACAGGATACTAACAGTGGCTGTAGCTGGGGATGGCACTTCTTGAAATGAAGTTTCAAGAACCTAAGATCAGTAGCCTTGAATGCTCCATTTTCTGCAAAATCTTCATCTGATTTCTTTTTCTGTTTTATGATTGCTCATCAAACCAGGCTTAGGGCCTTCTCTTCGGGCTTCAACCTTGCTTAATGAATTATTCAAAACTCAAATTGAAAAACTGTGGTATTTACAATGATGAAAGACTGACCTGAATTTTGTAGAGAAATAATTTTTCAGCATCCTTCCATTGATAGGACCTCAGGGCAACTCTGTACCATCCAAATATTTAAGAAAATATGCATTGCTTCCTATGAAAGCATCAATGATGTATGGACCTTGCTAAATATTGTCAAAATTTCCATGTTTTCCTTTATCTTCTTTTCTGGAATCACATTTTAGAACTTTGTCTCCTAAATTAAAATCATTAGCCTTTGTCCTCTTGTCAAAAATATTTTTGATATTCTCTTAAATCACTTGAGTTCTATTATACACTTCCTCCCTGGACTGTTGTAGTTGAATGGTTTCATTGATCCTTCTTTTTATATCATTTTGTTCAGCTTGAATTTCCTGAATAATCTTCATGAATGGAACTCCTAGAGAACAAGGAAAAGCTGCATCCATTCCATAAACCAATTGGTATGGAGACATGCCAAGTGAATTTTTAGTAGTAAATCTATCAACCCAAAGAGAATTGATCAACTTGTTGTGCCATGATTTCTTGTTATTTTCCAAGAGATTTTTGATGTTATTAACCAAAATTTTGTTTTAAGATTCATCCAATCCATTACCTTGAGGATAATAGGTTTTTGAATGCCCCAAAGTTATATGATACCTATAAAAAAAATCAACCATTTTATTGGACTTGAAGGTTGCAACATTATCTGTGAGGATTTTACTAGGACAACCAAATCTAGACAGGATATTGGTTTCAAGGAATTTTATGATGATAGAGTCAATGGAATTCCTAGAAGGAGCGGCTCCTATCCATTTAGTAAAGTAGTCTTTGGATGCGAGGATCCATTTATGTTGGGAAGAGGATGGGCGATAAATTTCTCCAATGAAGTCTAATCCCCATTTTTGGAGAGGGCTCTCAATAGAAATAGGCTTTAGGGGCAAGGGAAATAGTTTTCTCTTTCCTTAAAAAAATTGACATTTGTGACAGGAAGTGACCATCTTATTGATGTCAAGAAAAAGGGTAGGCCAGTAGAAATCTTCTCTCATGATCTTGTTAGCAGTAGTTTCCCAATAAAGATGGCCACCACAGTCACCTCCATGGAATTCCTGCATAACTTTATCTGCATCATCCTTTAGCAAAAAATTGAGTAAAATACCTCCAATATCTTTCCAATACAAAACATTTTCCAAAATGCAGAATTTGACAACTTTCAATTTTACAAATCTTGCTCTAGTTTTGGATAAACCAGGAGGAACATTTAAATTAAACAAAACATACAAAATATCTGCATAGCAAGGAGAATTTGGGAACGATTCATCAATCAGTGGAGTCGCGAGTTCCTCTTGATCATCCAATGAATAAACCATGTTAATTTCTAGTGCATGAAAGTTTGATTCAACCATCAATTTGGCTAATCCTTGGCCTTTAATCAATTTGGTAGGTTTGATTTCCACATCATATTACAAGATCACAACAATCCATTTGCTTATTTTTCCATCAGGACCATTCTTTGTTAAGATGTCTTTGAAAAATGCATTGGGCACATAAGCAATGATATGTGAATGTATAATGTAAAATCTGAAATCCTTTAATGCTTTGACCAAAGAAAAATCCTATTTTTCCATGATATTATATTTCAATGATGCATCTCTTAATTCCTTAATAAAAAATTTTATTGGTTTTTCATTTCCTTCACTGTTTTTCTGCAATAAAACAACAACAATAGTATGTTCAGAAGAAAAAGAAAAAACTATGAAATTTTTAGTAAAATTTGGGCTAATTAGGACTGGAGCTTTTTTCAATGCTTGCTTGACTAAATCAAAAGATTGTTTTGCTTCAATGGTCCATTTAATTTATGAATTTTCTTGAGCATATTGGTTCTATTTCTCAAAATTTCTGCAAGATTAGGTATAAACCTTCTCAAAAAGTTGATTTTACCAATGAAAGATTGAAGTTCTTTTAGATTCTAGGGATGACTAATGTTGAGTATACCTTCAATTCTGCTAAGGTAAATTTTGATTCCATCTTGAAAAATAATGTGGCCTAACAGTTTTCCTTCTTCAATTCCAAACAATGTTTTCTTGGGATTCAGGGAAATTCCAAACTTTCTGCATTTTTCAAAAACTCTTCTCAAATGTGCTAACTGCTCTTCATCAGTTTTTGAGTATATAGTAATATCATTCAAATAAATCATAATGAATTGGCCAATTTCATCTGCAAATGCAATTTCCATGCCCCTTTGAAAATTAGCTCCAACATTCATCAATCCAAAAGGAATTTCCCATACATGAAATTTCCCCAAGGAGTAGTAAAGGTTGTTTTGTCTTGATCATCTGGATGTACTAAAACTTGATTATAACCTGAAAATCCATCTAACAAAGATATCCTACTGGAACCTACTACCCTCTGCAATATGTGATCCATTTTTAGTAAAGGCTAATTGTTCTTAAGAGATACTTTATTCAGATTCCTAAAATCAAGGCAAAGTCTGATTTCACCTGTTTTCTTTCTTGCAGGCACTATGTTGGATGCCCATTTGGAATATCTTAGTGGAACTATGATTTTTGACTGATACATTTTCTTGATTTCTTTCTCAACCAAGAGAATCAAAACATGATTTATCCTATGCAGTTTCTGTTTGAAAGGCTTTTAATAATCTCTGATTGGAATCTTGTGTTGGATGATGCTAGTATCATAAGATTTTAAGTCCTCATAGCTCTAAGAAAATACATCTATAAATTCTTTGAACATGGCTATATATCTTCTTTTTGTCATGATAGGCAGTGATTTTGAAAATTTTATGATTTTGGAATCTTGTTTAGTGCCTATGTTACACTCTTCAATGTTTGTACTTGTTGGTTCCATTTTAGGTTTCTTAGCCACACCATTAAAGTCAAATATCTCTTCTAAAGGGACCAACCCTCTAGGCAAGATATTATCTTTGAGTTGCAGTACTTCAAATTCCTCTTTTTCAGGGTATTTATGAATTTATGTTTTATGTACAGTTTTATTAGTTGGAATATTTACATTAGTATTTACATGAGAAACAACAGATTGCATTTTTACACTAATTTGTACATCAGGCTGACTGTCTTCCTCACAATCTAGGTCTATATTGCTATTTTCAAATTCATCCTTAGATTGTAGGAAACTTTCAATTTTTTTGCCAATATCTCATGTTATCTGGCACAAAAGGATGATGTTTAACCTCTATTGTGTATTGTTTATTTGGGTGAGGTAGTTTACATGTACTTGCTGAAAAGGCTAAACCGTTTGCTAGGACATTTTGATTTATGGGGATAACTGCTAAATCATATTCATAAAATGTTCTTAAGAAATAAAGTACAAAATTTCTATAAGCTCTTAATCTGGGATGTTTTACTGCATATTTTCCTTTTATTTGTTTTATGACCAACTCAGAGTCACCATATACATAAATCCTCTTTTCTCCTAATATTTTCAACAACTGTAATCCTAGGAGTAGGGCTTCACATTTTGCTATGTTTTTTGTGTACTGAAAATTTAATTTGTATGAGTGACCTTGTTTACTATTGTTTCCTGCATTATACACCCAAATACCTACTCTGGAGCCTATTTTTCCACATGAGCCATCAAAGCTCATATTCCAAAGGGGTTCATCTTCAGGATCTGGTTGTACAGTTCTCATTTGACTGACATTATTTTCTTTAAGATCATTTTCTGCATGGGTAACCTGTGAATCAATGCCTCCATCATTATACAGAATGAAAGATTCAAGATCAGTGTGAAATGAGTACATAGGTTAATTATGTGTTTTTTATTGACTACTCACCATGTACTTCATTAATGTTTCCCTATATAGTCTTCTAGGTTGACCAAACACTGGTATTGTAGCATATGTCATGTCCATTTGGAAGGCCCCTTGTAATTTTTCTCCCCATGAGCATGATAAAAGAATTACATACTTAGGAGGGATGTCAGCTACAACTATATCCATCACTATACTCTTTGCTGGTATCTGAGCTAGAGTGACACAAAGATCTTTGATAAGACCTAGACACCTAACTTTGTTAGAATCAAAAGAGTACAATTCTTTGTAGGTTCTACTGATTTCAAGGCCAAGCTTCTCCATAACAGCTTTTGGCATAAGTTTATGTGATGTACCTGAATCCAACATGGAATTATGGAGAATTTTGTCATGAACATTGAGACTGACATAAAAGGGAGAGACACCTCCTTCTTGGGGTTTACCATCAACTTCTGGCCCAAACAAGAGTTCAAGTTGATCATCATTTAAATTAACAGTATCAGTAATCTCCCCTATGTTTAGTGCCTTTAGGACCTGAGACTATACACATTTTTGTTGATCAATTCAATGAGAGGAATATATATTTTCAATTTAACAAGTTCATTCTCAATACTGAATGGTGTTTGAACTTTTTGTAGATTTGATAAATCAGTTCTTTCAGCCACTACCTTTTGGGTAAGTTTGGTTTGTTTGTTTGTACTAGGAATATCAGACTGAGCAATTTTGATAGGGATATCCACTATTTTCTGTGTTTTTATTTTCTAAGTTATTTACATTTATATTTGAATTTTCTGTTGTTTTCTTAACATCAGATTCAGATACTTTCTTGGCAGAATTTTTTGAATTCTTTTTATTGGAATTTTCTAAGTTTTTCTTGCTTATTAGATTGTATTGTCTATGAACCTCCATAAAATAATTCTCAAATCCCAGTTTATAATCATTAGATTCCTCAGATTCTAACTCTGTTTGGGTCAAATAAAATAATCCTTGTTCTTCTTTAGTGAGAAAAATAGAGTCATCTTCATTCATCCCCATTAAATTTTTCTGATTTTCTTCCACTTTCTCAACTACTCCTTCATCTTCATCGGCATAATTCTCTTGGAATAGGGGCCTAATTTGTTGATCAAGACCTATTTTCTCTATATGTCTAATTTGAGGATGGTTTCTTCTAGGATTTTGATTTCTATTTTGAGCAGATGGTGGATTTTCTCTCGGAATAGCTCTCTCATTCAGATTTATCCTCTCCATCATTCTCTCCATATTCCTTACCAAATTTTCAATTTTAGCATCAGATGTAGAAGCTATAGGTTCTTCTCTTATAGTAACTCTCCTCTCAGTTCTCATCCTAGCTCTTTTTGCTAACAAATTGGCTTCTACACTAACAAAATCCCTCTTCATTTCTTCCAAGGTTGATGAATTTCTTTCCTTGAGTTGATAAGCCATGTCTGGGTCAAACCATCTGGGAATTTAACTAACACTAAACCTTGTGGTGGTTTCTTGTGAGTAGGAAGTCAATTGTATAAACTGTTGAATCTCGTGCAATAATCTTGTACACTCTCACCTGGGGACCTCTTGATACTCTCATATTCAGATAAAATATGAAGAGGATTTTTCTTAATTTCCCATATTTTAATGAATGTTTGATGAAATGCAGGGAGATCATGAATACTATTGGCAGTTAAACCCTTAAACCATTTTCTGACTTCCCCACCTAAACTCTGAGAAAACATTCTCAATTTGATATTGTCTTCAACATTTTCTTGAAGGTCAAAGCAGTCATTCATTTTGTCAACATGTTGTTAGGCAGTTATAGGACCAGTCCCATCAAATTGTGGAATTTTAGATTGGTAATCCTGGGGCATAGATGGCAAAGGTGCTGGCAACACCAATGGGGCATATCTGGCTACCATGATTGGAGGTGGTGGAGGAGGGTGGATAGTGGATGAAGTAGGATGGGTTGCAAGAGAAGAAGTTTGTGTAAAGGTTTGAGTATGGGGATGAATTAAAGAGGTGGTAGGGATTGTGGAAGTAGTAGGACTAGATGACTTGAGATGAATAGTTTGAGAGGTGAAAGAAGAAGCTGCTATAGTCAATGCAATTAATTCCATATATTTTTGGAGGTAGGCATTATTAGAAATTGAAGCAAACTCTGTCACCAAATCTTGGAGAATGTCAAATTCCCGAAGAAGCTGGATATCAGATTGAATTTATGAGTAGGCTTCTCTTACTGGACGTTGATGCAGGATAGATGGATCAAATATTGTATGATCATTCCAATTCTTAGATTTGGTCCTAAATAGACCTTGTTCAAAATGTAAATCAAATTGAATGTCTTGTAAAGTGACAAAGTTTTGAAGGAGGGAGTTTGACCTATGGAGAACCCTGCTACTTGTTTGACTTTCAGTTCTAGGAGTCTTTCTTAAAATCTTCTCAGGATTTTCCACTATAGGAAGAGGATTGGGATGAGGTTGGGATCTAGTAGATATTATTTTAGGAGCCAGAATTTAGATCAGAAGTACAAACAAAATGATTATTTTCAAAACCTGAAAAGAAACCAATATTAAACATAATTATATCATACGGTGCTTTTAAATAGGGTTTTTTAATTCGAATGAAATAATAATTTTTTAGTTTCTCCCCAATATGGTCACCACTATGTTATCATTCTATAATTTTAATATTGGCAAGAATAAACATAAAATGACAACATAGAACCACTTTGGAGCCTAGGAGCTAGCCCTCCTAGACTCAGAGAGGGATCTCTCTTTAATATTTAACTTTGTTTTAATGATTTCTGATGTTAGGCTAGTTGAACTGATTGATAGTTTTGGTTGGATTAAAGGATCTCCTTAAATTGTTTCCATTGGGCTATGGAGTCAACACAGGCTAGATTGTTGCATCAATTTTTCTAGAGAAATTGGAAGGCAAGCTAATTGTATTTACTGTATCTTTATAACAGATTGAATTGCGGAATTAGTAAAAGGGATTTTAGTAGTGGCTTAAAAGTAGTTAAGTATTCCTAAACTAGACATCGGAAGAAAAACACTTGTATTGTAAAAACAACCAGAATTAAGGTGCTCTATGCAGCAAATCTCAATCTTCATATTTTTGTTTTACAATTAGAATTTAAATGATACTTTGAAAGGAATAACAGTGGAAACCATTAAATATAGTAAAGAAAATACATCACCAGGAAAATACAGCTCAAGAATCTTGCAAAATGGTCTTTTATTATTGATGCTCTAGCTCCAAAATTGCAATGCTACAACAGAAAAAAGCTTATAATCTAGGGTCCAATCCTTAATACTGGATAGAAATGCATTATTTAAACTAATTCCTAGTGATTTTCGTATTAACATAGGCAATCTGCTATTTATTGCAATGATAACTAAAAATTGGCAAATGCGAACACCACATGGACACGTTAGAATAGTTGAAACATCTAGCTATTATATCCATAATGCTGGTGTTGTATGCTGCAGTCAACTACTGTGCTAGAAGATCTGAGTCTGATATGCTGAGATGTTGAACTGATACCCTGGTCTGCGGAATCAATTGTTCAGTTGAGGTGGTTGTTCCACTGTTGTGCTGAGCTGTCACCCTTCCTGGTAATCACATAGCTTCTCCCATTCTTTGGATTCAAAATCTTGATTCTAATTATCTTTCAATATATTTAATCAGTCCTCCAGATGTGGATGCTTATGAGGTTTGATGGGACATGGCACCCTACGTGTCTCCCGAAGGAGCTCGCGTGGGGTGGCCATATGGCCTTCTGTACAAGCATTAAAGCAGTCTTAAATTCGCCATCTCGCGCAGACGTTAATACCTCTACCTGGACGCCCATTCAACTTCATATGGCGGTTCATTCAGCCATGGAGCTCATTCTGGATAGTTCGAATGGTTGTAATTGCAGTGGAGGCTCCCTGCTTCCTCTTAGCGGTGTTTGCCCTCCCGGCTTCGCTGAATCTAGCACACGAACGCACACTGGTCACCGTTGCACCTTTCTTGCTTGTTTTGAGCCGCTTCCCAGGTACCATTGCACCCATAGTCTATTCTACGGTGCCAATTCTCCTTATTGTGCTTGGGCGACTCATCTTGATGGTTTTATTTCTCCGTGATGTGCTTAGTCGACATTCTTAGGTAGTGTCAACTCCCCTCTCTGGGCTTCTGTGTACTCTATCTGTCACCTCTGTGGTAGATTTCATCACCCTGCCTCTGCCTCCATGCCGCGCCTCCGCCACAGAATGCGGTGTCGGCAAGGCACTAGTCGGGGTTGTGGAGCTCGTTATTGTCCTTCTGAAAGCTCTGCCTCGGGGTCCTCCTCAACTGATGAGGCGCTGGACCAGCCTCAGGTCACGCGGAGTTACAGAAGACGAGACCGCCATAGTGACTCTACTCGTTTTGCCAGGAATTTCCCTCCTCCTGCTTCTGATCCTCCCAATTTTGCAATCCCTCCTGTTTCTCATGAGACTGCAAGCCTCTCTATACGTCAAACCTCCCGGCGGGCTGATTTTCGCTTTGAATGCTCCTCAAACCGCCCCATTGTTACAACCTTCATCACTGTAACTCTCCGAGAAGAGTCTCCTCTCCCTGCTCCGACCCCTGTAGCCTCTTCCCTTCCCCCTCCCGTCCCTAGCTTCCCCAGAAGCTCGGTTTTGCCTGCAGATTTCACTCTGCCTTCCATGGAGGCACTGCGCAAGGTGGATGCAGTCATTGGAAAAGAAGGCGATCTCAAAGATGGAACAAATGACAGCAGCGATGATTATGGGTGTAGGATTGTGGAAGAACCTCCGGATCAGGCTCATGAACCATGATCCTCACAGCTTTCAAACTGTTTTGGTATTTCTGGCTAATTACTATTGGAATTTTTTGTTCTTTTGCTTCAAAGCTCAGCTGGAAAAGCTGATTGTTACTTTCTGTATCTTTTTCTCTATTATCTTGCAATGTATGAACTGTAGACCGGTTTCCCTTCCAAGGGCGGTCAAAATATTTTTTTTAAAAGGACTGGTTTCCCTACAAGGGCAGTCCAGACTCTCTTGGTCAAGCATGGTTATCAAGCCCAGTGTTCAGGCTCTCACAGATGACACTGTGGCAGTTTTGTATCAGTAACATTTATACATAATAGAATTAGTTTTACTTAGAAAAAAAAAATATATTTAACCAGTCTTTGTGTATTTCATGAATGTTTCACTCTCTGCTTTGATTAATTTCTCAATCTTCTTCTGGGCCCTCTATATCTCAATCTCATGGGCATTGTCTAATCTTTTCTGCAAATCCTTCGGAGTGCCTGCTTCAAGATTTTTAATCTCTTCTATTTGGAGAGTCATGTTCTCCATAACTTTTGCTAAATGCTCTGTACCTCCTGATGTACTTGTTGTTGGTAGTGTTGCTGTAGGAATGGATGCAATTGGAATTGCCTCTAATGGAACAATGGCCATTTATGCACTCTCCTTCTCTTTCACTATTTTTTCCATCTCTGTCTCCATCTGTTTCAACTGTGCAGATTGCTCCATGATCAATTTTGTCATCTCAGCCTTCTGTACTTCATTTTCCTCAATACCTTTTGTTAAGGGGTCTTCGGCTGCTGATAGTTTGAGCTATTTCCTAAGGGCTGCAATATCAACATTATTTTTCTTCAATATTTCTTCTACAACCTTCACATTGGTTGGGTCATACCCAATATTTATCACTAAGTCCTCTAAAGATTTGATTCTTGAACCCTTGGCTAGTGAATATATCTTCTCCATCTTTAGTTGATATTGGAAGTTGGCTAAAGATACCTACAATTTGGATAAACTCATGACAGTGCTAGTCAAAGTGGAGGAAATCATTTGTCCAGTTTACTTATGCATATCCATCTGATCTATTAGATGGATATCTTTTAAATCAAACTCAAATGTTGTGTGCTTCTAGTCTCCAGGTGCTTTGGGCTGAGATATCTGTGATTGTAAGAAGGCCATTCTCATTTTCCCTTTCTCCGAATAAAAGGCAAATAAAAGCCTACTCTGTGTGCTGCTTGTCTATTTCCAAAATTGATTGTAGGTACTAGACTTGAGAATTTCATTCTTCCTCTTGATCTCTCTGAATGTATCAAAAATATCCTCCTTTTTCCTCCTGTAGTAGTAGTGGATGTAGGAGTTTGCAATTTATGTTGCTGGAAAGGAATGGTGGCTAAATATGTGGAGAAGACGGTTAATCCACCTGTTGGAGAAGATATTGGAGTGTCTCTAATTGTAATGATTTTCTGCTGCTCCTTTTCACTGCTATGGTCAATGTCCATGTGGACTCTAGCTCTCTTTCTGTACTTCATCTTAAATTATTTTCTTGATGTATCGATCTCCATATGATACTGCTCATCTCTTGGCCTCTTCCCTGCTGTCTCTTTCTTTGGTTCCTTCCCCTTATCTTCTTTATCTTCTATAGTCTTCTTGCTGGCAATATGATGTAATGTGTTGTCCTTGATGGCAACCTACTTGATGAAGCTGTCCTTGATGGAAACCTACTTGACGAGTTGCCTATGATAAGCAACCTATGTGTTAAAGATGTAAGAATGATGGAGCTACAGATTAGTTCAGATGTGACAGAGAAAATAATTCCAGTAAGTGCCAGAGAAATGATAAATATAATATGTCACAATGTATACACTACTTTTGTGAAGGAAACCCGCGTATGGATGAAATGTATACGCTACTTTTGTGAAGGAAACCCGTGTATACATTCAAGGTTAGCATATACGCAGTTATTATGAAGAGAATTTGCGTATACATGTGGAAACGAACGCTCCAAGTCGCGTATGTATTTTGCGCTCTAAAATTATAATACCAAGAGACATTACCATGTTATTAGCCCACAATATTGAGCGTTGCATTGTCTATTTGATTTCGTCCAAGAATACCATCAGCAGTTGAGTGGTTTTGACTCATGGTATTGGTAAAAGCTAAATCTATTTAAGGAGAAGAAGATCATAGTGCAAGGTGTGCGGGTGTAAGGGTTGTTGATGAATAAATTTCTCTAAGGAATATCTACATGGATGAAATTTGTTCTTAATTGATAGATCTGAATCTATGATGCACCCATGGATATAATGATGGTTCAAGATCTCTAGATCTGAAGATGATGAATCACTAGTATGATCTACTGAAGAAATGATGAAGAACAGGTGCAAGTCTGCTGAAGAAAATGAAGAAATTTGGGTAAGTTTTATAGATCTGGTCTGTTCTGCAAAATTCACATTTATAGATCTATACGCTAGTTGGTCTCTGTAAAAGCGCGTATATACGCGGGTTAGTTTCAGTGAAAGCACATATGGAATCTAAGGTCAGTCCTGAAATAGTTGCAGATATATACGCAGGTTCAGTGAAGTAAAAGCATGTATGGAATATAGGGTTTTGCTGAAGTGTGCAGAAGGAAATCTCTAATCTGTTTTGTTGTATTACAGTTGTCTATCAAGATGTCTTCATATAGATTTGATTTGTTTGAATACTGATTATGCTGCTAGTTGATTATGATTAAAGATCAGTTGTTGGTTGATTGGTTGATGATTCAATGAATGAATTGATGGAGTTATAAGTTTCAGTTTGATGTTCTTTGAGCTTAAATGTGTGGAGTGGGTCCCGTATGAAAATCTGATGAAAAGAGGCCTATAAGGTGTGTTGTGTTGAAGTTGTTGGATCCAGTATGAAAATTGATGAAACGTGGTCCATAGTGGTGCTCAGGGTCGAAGCCTTCAGTGAGGGCGTTGTAGCTCCCTTCCAGTGGTAGTTGGTAAACAAGATTAGGGGGTAGTAGCTCCCTTCTAGTGGTAGCTGGTAAATGAGATCAGGGGGTAGTAGCTTCCTTCCAGGAGTGGTTGGTAAATGAGATCAGGGGGTTGAAGCTCCCTTCCAGTAGCAGCTGGAGAATGAGAGAAGGTTGTAGCCTTCTGCAGGTGGGTGCCTGCGTGCTGGTATGAGCCTGCACCAGTACACGATTGTAAGCAGTTTTATTTATATTAAATATTGAAGACAGAGACAACAACAGCGGTGGTTTTCTCCTGAATCGGGTTTCCACCTTAAATCCTGGTGTTCATGTGTGTTTCTTATGTGTGATGATTTATTTTTTTCTTACTGCACATGCTTATTTCTTATTAAACATATGATGAATGAATGATGCACTGATCTAAGTAAAGAATTATATGCATAATAAGATCTCTGGTAATACACAATTTTTCTTAAGGATATCCACGTGTATACATGAGTTGGGTTCATTAAAGTTGCGCATGTAATTTATTAAGGAAAAAGTAAAAGTTATGAGTAAGTTCTAAATACTGATTCACAACCCCCCCCCCCTCAGTATTTTTCCCAACACTTCTTTTCCTGTGGAGTGGGGGTTTGAATGTTGGAGGTGGAGATCACTTGTTCTTCAAATTCTTACAGTGTATTGGCTACCCACTCTGCTTGATTCATGTATTGTTCTATCTCAGGCCTGTGTGTATGGATGTATGGTGTTGAATTGTTCTCCACCCTTTTCTTGGAGATGATCCCCAATGGTTCATAAGACCAGGTGAAACTGTGACTGAATTTCATCTCCTTCAATAGCTTATCAGCCTCCTACCCTGCTACTTCGTTGTTTCAAATAAAAGGGCCAATTTGGGACTTGATCCTGAATTGGGATTTCTTCTTTGCAGAGACAAAGTGTACTTCATCTGCATTTATCTTTGTCTTACATATTCTAAGGAAAATATCCTCATGGGGAGGAAATTTGGCAATTTTTTGGGGGCCAATTCACATCCATAGATTTTGATCTCTGTATAATTTTGGTATAAGTACCAATCTCCTGTTCTTACTTGATTTGTCAACTACACAATTTTCTTGATTTCTTCACTAACCCTTGGCGATGTTGCACTGCTGAGTACATTATTGTTGGATGCACAAATGAATCCAAAAAAATATTATATGTATAATTCTTCTGCTCCTTCATTATTAAAGTGGTCCAAAAGATGACTTATTGAGGTTGATTCATCATTGAACTTTATCATGTCAAACTGGAATTTGCTGGCTTGAAAATAAACAAACATGTATACCAAAACAGAAGTGTATTTGAACACATCCTTTGTATGAAACTTCAAGAATTCATAATAGATGGCATCAAAAAGGAATTTGGAAAAATTGAACATGACTGAGGGCTGAGAATCTGAAGAAATAATGGACAGAAAACAAATTATGGCTTCATTTACCCACTAGTTTGTGTGGTACCCTAAAAAATATGACAAGACAGTAACAATATGTTGAGTCCTATCAGGGGAAGTGGTTGAAGGATAAGGAGGATTCCTTTTAGGCATTGGGGTATCAGTGGCCATGAAGAGTTCTAAAGTTTTAGCTCTGCTGGCAAAGTCCAGCTTCTGATATATTTCTCTAAGAGCTTTATAAGAGAAAGGGATGGTTTCTTCAACAATGGGGGCCTACATCATTCGATGGATTGATTGGGAAATAATAGTAAACAAAACCACTCCTATTGGGGTCACTACAGCTCTTTGATTTATGTCATAACATGCATGGCATTTCCTAATAAACTCAGAACAATTATGGGTCTTTGGGAAAATGTAGTATGGAAGTGGTTTCCCACGGGCCTATGTCATCAACCTCATCTAGAAATTTATCCTCAAGCCAGCAGTAGACATCAAATAAATCAAAGTCTAAATTTGTTTCGTGGATCTTAAAATTTCTATTAGCCAAATCCATGTGATCTAGGTCCACCTAAGGGTAGACCATAGGATTGAAGGGCTGCTGATCCTTCTTAGGAGGAATTCTTTCTTCAGTGAATAATTCTCACTGTGTTTTTCACTGTTACAAAGAAGAAAGGGATTGAAAGAAGAAAGGAACGAAGAGAGGAAACTTCTACAGATTAGAATGGGGAGGGAAATAGTAATAATGGAATTCTGATGGCTTTTGTAGACAACTAATAGCTTTCTGTGGATAATTGAACACTTTCTATACCTGTCTTTGATGTAAATTCTTCACAACCCGATCACCTGCAATAATTGAATAGAATGATGATGGTAAACCTTTCACACTGTGTTGAATTTTTGTTTAATAGTGTTATTGGGCGACCGTTTGATATGGAGTGGGCCCATTGGGTAACAACCTGAGCCATTAATTTTCCAATAGGCTCTTTGGAGGGAGCGTATTTGATTGGACTGAGGGGACAAGCAGATGGATTCGTGGTGCAACAGACTAGGTATCAGTTGTTTAAATGATCAGAGGTGCGACGGTTTGGCTTGCAATGGAAACAAATTTTCGTGGGGTGGGGGGCGGGGGGATGTTCATGGTATGCGGTATTGGTTAGGGGCGGTGCGAAATAACCCAAGCATGACACGTAGCGATGGAGGCAATATTGGAAACCGTTTATTTGAGAGCCACCCCCCTCTTGATGTTAACGCTCAGAAGCTAAGGGGGTGTCAAAATGTATAGGGGCCCATCAGATGATGAGGAGATGGGCAAAGGCGACAGGAAGATGTGGGGTGTTTAGTAAGATGGGATGGATGAATTGATGGAGTCGGGAAAATTAACGAGTGGTAGGGATATAGTTTAATACTTACTATATAGAATAATATGAGTTTTCGGGGATTAGGATAAAGAGAAATATGATATTTTCGAGACTTAGGATATAAATTGTGACATAAAGTATGCCATAATGTCTTCATATGAATTTTAATCTTCAAACTTTGGAACACATCCCTTATCCAAACTTCAGAATAAAAACACCCTTTGTTCTTTGACTTTTCTCTTCGACCATAGAAAACCTGAAATCTTTAAATTGCACTTTATAGAATAAATTTCATGTTTTCCCCTATTCTTTCTTCTCTTCACCTCTACCTATCCAAACTACAAATATAACATAATTTTTTTCTTTTGCAGCGTGCATTTGGACTTGCAGACCCTAACTCATCTTTTCTTTAAAATTATAACCTACATCTAGCCTTATTTCTTCAATTGACTCAGTTTAAACTGTTGAGTCAATTTCATTTCTACCTATATAATGATATGCCTAGATTAAACAGTTTGGAAAATCTTTATTTTCTAACCTATCAACAGAAATTTAAAATTGTACAATCATGCTTAAACTGTATGATTTAACAAAGCTATCTAATGAGTAGTGGCATTTTTATTTGCAGCACTTTCAATATTATTTCTTTTGGGGTTTTCTTTCTTTTTCTTTTTCTCTATTTTGTATACCCTCTTTTCTTTTCTTTTTCCATATATTTTTTGAAAATCACTTGAATATTGGAAATCATTCTCAATATGAAATTGCAAAGAAGATGAAATATCCAATCACCTTGAGATCCTATGATTTATAGGATACCAACACGATCAACCCTGCCACCCCAACATAACCCTCGCCACATATATACATTGCAAACGGTCATGGGTTAGGTCGTGCCACGGGGAAGCAGACCTGCCCACCACAACAATAACGCCATAAATGGAGCCAGGGGTCAGGTCGGACGCGTGGAGCAGACCTTCCCGCCATTTATAAACATTTTTTTTCATCCAATGTAAAAAAAAAAGGAGGTCGGGAATTGATCCCCCGACCTCTCCTCCTCTGCCCAAAATAATTTTCCAACGCGCCAACGACTCTTACTTTGAAAAATATGCCCACACAATTGTATATACACTCAGCATTGAATAGTGTGTGCAGGCCAAGGAAGAGAGGAGTAGCATGTACTTCGAGATTTAATATTATTATAATGCAGGGCAGGTGCAGAACCATGAGCCACCAGTACAGGCAGGTGGAACCATGATTGAGCCCAACTTGCAGGAGGGCGAAATTTTTCCAGTGTCCAAATGGGACAAACTTTATGTTGATTTTTCACTATTTGACGCCACGAATTTGATGGTGTATTCAGATTTTATATTTGACCATTCCATTTTTTGGCCACTTTTCAAAGTGGAGTTGCAGGTGTCAACATTCAATGTGTGAGCAGTCATTTTTAGGATATTCAACGCCACGATATTGATGGTATAGCCAGATCCAACAGTTTATCATCCTTTTCTTCATATAGCTCCAGGATGTGAGGTATATGCAGTGTGATCATATACTTCTTTGTCTCTTTGCTATGAGATGCATTGTGCTGTATAGATCCCTATTAATGTTTGATGTGGGCTCTTGTTTTGTTCTTGATATGACATGTAATTTCTATCATGGATTTTCTATTTTGTTTAAGATCCCTTTGTTGCCATGTTGGCGGGATACTCATTGTCACATGTATGTTTGATTGAGATCCCTTTGTTGCCATGCTCGCGGGATACTCATAGTCATTATGCGTGAGTTATTGTCATACTTGTTGGGTGGAACTATTGTCGTTTTAATTCCGTTGTAGTACTTGCCCAACCATTTAAATTGTCAATCCGAGGTTCGTAGACTTACGAAGCACATGCACTATATATGCAGGACCGAAGTGGAACTAATCTAATCTAAATTGCTGAAATCAAATTAATCTATGGAAGTAGGAAATTGCATAAATTGCAGAAGAAAGCACACAAATATGTGAAGAAGTGAATGAGCAAACTTACACAGAGCTCACAACAATACCATCTCAAATTACATTACAAGAATCAAATGACAACCATGAAAAGCACAAGCAATAAAAGAATATGAGTCACAAGCACAATCCCCTCTCCTAATTACATCCTATTCTTCAAACTAATCTAATGAACTTCAACGCAGAACTCCCCGTAGCTCCCGAACTAATCAAAATGAAGAGGGAGAGCTCCCTCTTTATGGAGCATACATGAAGAAGCTAACCATATCATTCAACCACTCTCAACTACTTTCCCATTATTACAAGACATGATCCCTTTGAATCCTCCACACATCTCTCACATATCTTGAATAAGTCATGCCAACCAAATCCTCCATGATCTTCTCCTTAGGAATAGGCTTGAATAATTATCTCCTTAATATGGTGGAGGAGATATTCCAGAAGTTTAGAATTAATCCTTCACATTTCTCCTACACATTACAAAGCTCACACATTCTTGAGATATATATAAAAATATGTATATTTTCTAATATTTAATCATAAATTCCCTTATAATACAAAAATGAATAAAGTGGAAAATAGGAAGGTGAAACCCAAATGTATTTATGAAAGTGATATAATGAAAGGTTAATGGGATGATGAAATGTAAGGAATAATGAAGGGAAAGGTGGATGAAATACGACATTTCTGAAGCCCAACATCCCCCCCAACTGAACTTGTTGCATGTCCTCATGCAACCAT
Organism: Pinus albicaulis; assembly: GCA_034641835.2. Lineage (NCBI taxonomy): Eukaryota > Viridiplantae > Streptophyta > Pinopsida > Pinales > Pinaceae > Pinus > Pinus albicaulis. Next base: position 16,091,016 of record CM076576.1, on the reverse strand, counting down.
GCATGGATCTCTTTGGCATCTGAACTTTGGCTTTACATGATGATGTATTTTTTAATAATAAATTTTTCCAGGATATGTGCAGGGCATGAGTAACAACTTTCATTTTCTTATGGTTGGTTCTTGTGTGACAACCATGAATACAAAGAATGTTGGTTCTTGTGTTAACAACATTCATTTCGTTTTCTGTTCTCTTTTCTTATGGTTGGTTCTTGTGTGACAACCATGAATACAAAGAATGTTGGTTCTTGTGTTAACAACATTCATTTCACTTCTTGTTCTATTGCTGCAATAATAATGTAAATACTCACTGGAAATCATAAGCTATCAATGTGCATAAGAAAGCCCTTTTGTAATATTCATGAAGCATGCCAATATGTATATTAATGCGTATGAAGCAAAGTGCAACAAAGTATCGTCGGAAAAGAAATGTTGGTGAATGGTGAATGAGAGAAAAAAAAATGGAGTGATAGTGGTGAAGAAATGGAATCACGGTAGTGAATAGGTAGCGAATATAGTCCCCCCCCCCAACTGAATTGGTTGCATGTTCTCATGCAACTTGGCGTGGGTCATGAAAGGAAATGGAGCATGATGAGGGAATTTTCCAAAATATTCAAGTCAGCATATAAGGAATTGCATGATTAAAGATTAGAAAACAACATACTTCCACTTACCCAAGAATGATGAACTATGCAATAGGAATGTAGCTGCTGCTGCTGCTGAATCATGAAAACGTGGCTGGTATCGTAGCTGTAACTGCAGTAACTGCTAGATCAGAGAATATGTGACTGTGGCTGCAACTACTGTAACTGCAACTGATGTAACTGCTCGAACATAGAAAGTTTGACTGCAGCAGGATCATGAAAATGTAACTGTGAATGCTGATGTCGCTGTAACTGGAACCTGGGAAATGAAGGAATCTGAACTGCTGATGTTGTATCATGGAAAAGATAAGGGCTGAAAGTGGAACTGTGGTACTCTCATAGATCAGAATTCATGTTGCAGTAACTGCTGAGTGAGTCGTGAAAAAAAGTGTATAGTCTTCGTCTGCTACAAAACTGATGGTACAAATCTAATCATGCGAAAGAATGTGTTGATGTCGAGCATGAAGAGAAATCATTGGATTACCGGCCATTGATGTATGTCGTTAACCAATGCGAGGCAAACTCACCATTGATGTCAATGAGTGCCAAGGTACCCGGGTACATCTTGCGAAATGCGAATAGAGGGGTTGACGTCGAGCCATTTGCAAGATCTGACGATCAAGGGACATTAATGTATTCCCATGATTGTCAGCGAGAGAACTTGCCATTAAGGCATGCAAGTCTCAAGGTACCCAAAAGGAACTCTAGTCTATTTCCCAGATAAGGTGCTGAGGTCGATGGGTCAAGACTTGTTGAAAGGTGGGCCTTAAGGAATCCCACATCAGTCAACGCGAGTTTATACAAAGAGATTTGGTAGGACTATAAATGGAAAGAACTCACGGACAAGCAATGTGGATCAACATGGCGAGGAAAGCAAGGCAGTGTAATTATGGAAAGGGGATCAGTTTTATTCAGAAGGAAAAATAGAAGGCAAATGAGCTGAAAGGGATAAAGGAATGTATGCGATTTCAGAAAAATAACTGTGCATGAAGTCGTGAAAGATAAGGTAATGGAAAATAGGCTTCAACACAAGGATGGTCAATCAGCTTTGAAGGAGAAGTGTTACAGTGTTACTGCATGGATAATGGAAAAAAGTGGAAATGTTGGTGTATCAACATGGTCACTGTGTAAAAGCAAACATCAAGAGGTGCAAACATCATGATGTTTATGGCGAGTTACAGCTCCTTCAAGCTGTTTATGAAAGCACGCTTCTCACAAAGTTCTGTGATATTTGAAAATCACTTCAGCAGCAAAATGCGATCATGTCCGAAACCTGGAAAAAAACTTAGTACAAATCCTGTATGAAAACTTCGTGAGAGCATTGTAAAACATAAGATGCGAGAATAAGCACAAATGCGAGCAAAAGAAAGAAACTGTGTGTTAACCTGTCGCCTGTGCTGATTTCATCATCGATCGCTGTCAAAGTGACTTCAAGAAAACAAATTGGTGTTAAGCGTAAATACATGCATTCGTATTTTTTTCAGGAATTTATTAAAAAGTCCATTTGCAATTTTCATGAAATTAAAGGCAAAAAGAGAAACAAAACAAGCAAAATTAAAGTCAGATCTCCATTTCTTCGCATGCTTTGCAAAGTGTAGCAATACTGTCTCGGCGCTAGCAAATCTTTAGTTTCTTGCTGATTCAGTTTCATTCAGGCAATTGGAAGTTGGGCAGAGTATGTTTCGCATCGATTTGCTGCAATAATGTCACTTACTTCTCTGCAATATTGGACCTGTACATCGTCAGATATAGTTGAATATTCAAACCATTCAATTGTAGCGTTCCTAAATATTCAATAACAATCATTAATTTGATAATCCAATCAGTGTTCCTAAGTTTCCTGCCATCATGAACATGAGTTTAATGAAGCAGTGTGTAAAATGGAGATAGTGAGAATGAGAAAACAATCAGTTTTCGGCATAAAATCCAGCGTAAGCATAAGAATCCAAAAATTCTTCTCCAATCTTAAGCTCGGCAGCGTTCTCTGAGACTTGTGATTTATAGGATATTGAACCACTAGCACTTCTAAGAGGCACAACAGTTATCGGCATAACTGTGAGAAATTTAACAACTTCATGGACCTTGTTGCAAGTGTAGCACGTTCACACACATGAATTTTAGAGAAAACATCATCGAAATCTAGATATTTCTCCAAATTTGTCAAGATAACAGGTCCATATTCAAAGACAAGTTTCTTGCATTCCTGCTCATGACCTTGGACACGTTTGCAACCATCTAGCAACATCTCAATTACTTTCATCTTGGTCTCAGGGTCTTTTAAGTTTTTCCTCAATCTCCAGCATTGCAGATTCACAAACGTCACAGTTATTCTGATTTCTATTTAGAGCAAGCGATGACGAATCACTGCATATACTTATCTTCTGACAAAACTCCTTCGGACTGATAGTTGCAATCTCTAAGAAAATGATAGGGGCATAGTGGTCGACCATTGATATACATTCGGGACCGAAAACACCGAATTTTGAACATGTCTGGTGCAGCACAGCCAAAACTTCTGATCGAGTGGTGTTCTGACTGACATAGTTTGTTGCATCTTCTATAAATTGCTCACACATTGTACAAGTTGTCTCATCACCTGCATCAAATGAAGGGGTATTTCTGCCCATGCCTAACTTGTATTGCAAATCATTGTTGTTGTTTTCATTTTAAAAGTCATTGAACAGCAATACTGCACAGAAAGCATTAAAATTTTCGAAGCATTAATCAATAAACGCAAAGAACAGCATGCTTTACTAACCCAGAGTTCATAAGCCTGCTTTCAATAAAGACCTCCAGGACGTTCACTTCGCACTTCAATCAAGTTTAGAGAAAGCACTTAGTCATTGACTTCGAAGAAATTCCAACTTAGTGCTAAAGTTCCATCACTGATATATAGTTTTTAAAGTTAACCCATTGCATATTTCTGAGTCCAACTCCGTGCAGTGGACTCATATTTTCCCCTATCAGTCTTGTACATATGAGCAATCTCTGGCACAAGAGGATCATCTGGGTTTGGATCCGTCAACAAAGAGCAAATTGAAAGCAACACCTTGGAGATATCATGCACCTTACTAATCTGTGTACATGGTGAAGCAAGGGCCTTGAAATTAGCTTCAGCCAGGCATTGAGAGATATACGGTTGAAGATAAGGATCAGTCAATATTTCCGCAGCAGTTGGCTTATGCTCCGAATTCTTTCTCAGGATCATTTTGATCAGACGTTTCAAGGCCGGAGGAGTACATGCTAGGCAATGTACCAATAGCTGAACGATTTATCTTGCTAATGAGTCCCCCCATATCAAATGCTCTAAATGCAGGTCGATGAGCAGTAATCTCAAACATACAGCAACCTAATGACCAAATATCTGATCTGCAAGAAGTTCAGGACACATGTAGTTTGGAGTGCTAACAACCGAAAATGTGAGATCTTCTGCCTTAAGCAATTTGGCAAGGCCAAAATCACCAAGACGAATGTCTCGCTCCTTTGTTAGAAAGATGTTAGAGCACTTGAGATCTCGATGAAGAACATGGTTTGTGTGCAGGTAATCCACGGCTAACAACAGTTGTGTGAACCACCTGCACAGTTTTTCTTCTGGAAACAGTGACCCATTAGCTTTCTTAATCAATTCAGTCATGTCTCCCGCAAAAATACGATCAAGAACTCTAGGCACACCTGCAAATAAAGTTGGCTTCAACTCCATTCAATCTTCTCCAAGTAATTTAGTATCCTCTTGCCAATACCCCACTGAGGCACCCCGATGGAAAAAGAATTCTTCAATGACACGGTCAAAGATATGAGCCAGCGGAAGGAAAGACAAATAAACATCCTCGGTTGTCATCTTTTCGTTAACTTTTTCAAAGACAAGTTCAGTTCCAGCTATAGTCTGGGTAAGTGCCTGATGAGTCAAAGGGAGTATCCATGACTGTAATCGTAACAGTTCCATACGTTAGCCACACGGTGGTTGCTGTGTTTGGGGTTCGCGTTGGCGTATCTGGAGATTTCAACTTTGCAAATAATTCCTGAATGAAAGCATTATCATCCTTAAGAGAAAATACCACTGCTCCATTATTGTTATGGATGATAGAATTCAAAGTCGCCAATGTGGACTCATCCAAAACTCTCGGTAAAATAACATCCTTTATGTAGCTAATTCTATATGTTTGATGGATTTTTGATAATAAAGAGATATCTCTGATGGGGATTGCCTCCTTGAATAAAACCTGCTCCCTTAGAAAAGCGCGATGTTCTTGGTGAAAAGGAATCTCTGTATCATACTCAAGCGCACCCACGATATCCATTATATACTCATCACTGAAAAGTTTTTCGAAGATTTGTGTATTATTCAATAGAATGATTCCTTTAACAATTTTAAATATCAAATGAAGGCCATCATTGTTCTCCAAATCTTCACATATTTTGAACAAATCAAGAAGATTTGGTATAAATGTTTGATTTGAACTATAAGCTCAACCACCCGAATATGATCCATAATACAGCCCTTCATTACAGTCTTCAAGATTAGAGGAAGTGTCGATAGCTCCACTTGTGGAAGCTCTCTGAGTTCACTGTTACCACCATGGGCTGCATCGTCATTTCCTTGTGATGTACCAGAATGCTCTAGGTCATCATTTATAGGGCGTACTCCAGTTTCCGGACCACCAATGGTTGGAAAATGAATAGATCTTTGGATACTACATATTTGATCCCATATGAAAGAACAACCCATAGCCTCTTGAAAGCTAAAAGCCAGCTCAGTGGCAATTTCAGGATCGCGCCAGGCAATTATTGTATCTTCTTGTCTTCTATAGATGTCATCTGCATTCAATATGCTCCATAATAAACTGTAAGAGTCCCGACAGTTCAGAGGACAAACCACTAATAGGGTGAATTCGAACTCCACCCACAAAACCCCGTCCCTCAGCAGAGTAACCCATGCAAGTTGCAATGGCAGATTCAAGGTCTACGCCAGAGTGAACTACCTTCAGCGTTCTCAAGTATGCTGTCAAGTCACGAATAAGACCATATTTTTCTCAAAACTTTGGGTTATGTCCTGTACCATTCCAGCAACTTCCTCCAAGGAATGATTTGAATAATTTACGTCACCAAGCAAGCGGCGCTTAAAGCCGGTAGCATCAGCCTTCTTTAACTCTAAAACCTGAGCAGAATTTACAACTTTAAATTAAGTGTGCATGTAAACAAAGATGCATACTGACATTCGTCGAAAACTTGACTGGACAGACGACATCCTGCACTATTTCTTTCTTCTTGTCGACTTCACCAGGATTACTTCATTCAAATGCATCACTTGAAACAAAATTATCATTACTATCAGTGCGTTGCAGCGCCTGTCAAAAAGGTAGCAGAGGTGCGACCTCCAGAGGAGAGAGATGTGCGAGATAGATAGAATGGCAGAAAAAAAAAAAATCTTCCGCAGATTTTGCCATGACATCTTCTCCATTTCTAAATATGGACCGGCTATCAGATTCGGGGATAGTGAGAAATGCATGTTCGCTAGAATTTGAATTAAGATCTTCGTTGTTTCTTATTGGGGCCAACAAATTGCCTGGCATATTATCAGGTTCAAAACTGCGCGATTCCTTCCTGGTAGCAGGGAGAAAAACTTGCAGCTCGTAAAGAAGGAGTCCGTAACAGCATAGTCAATTAATCTCGATAAAGTATGCCAAGGATGGAAAATTGAAGAAAACAAATCCATAAAAATAGTTATATGGCAATGATATCGATGGAATTTCATTCCTATTATCTTGAAATGCCAAAGATAGTGTAACAACCCGTGGATTTTGGCCGACATTTTTCAATCATCCCTCGCATAGTATCCCAAATTAGGTGTGAGAATTAATCATGGAAGAAATGAGAATTATCTTTTATTTTATTGCAGTTTCATTTGTTTGCTGCTTATCGATTTGGTCTGTTGTTGCAGGTTTATGAACAGTGGACAGAGGGATGGCATCGCTACAGCTTGTAATTCCAATGAAACTTACAGTTATTTTAGTGAAACGATGAAATTTCTGATTCAATTGTTTTTGCAGGTTTGATCACCTAATTGCTTGCTGCAGATTTTAGTATGTCCAGAAAACACAGTTTCAGCAACTGTTCTGATAAAATGCTAGACACAGTTTCAGCCACTGTTATAAAAGCACTCGACACAGTTTCAGCAACTGCTAGACACAGTTTCAGCGACTATTCAGATAAAATCTCAATTTGTTTTTATTCAGCCTCAATTCATAGTTTATTAAAAAAAAATTTTTTAGCAAATGGAGAAAAGAAAAAAAATGATTTGCAAATTAATGATAAAATCGATTAGGCATATTGCAAATTTTTTTTTTTTTTTAAATTCCTGAAATTAATCTAGATCATTTTTATTTTCTGATCCTCGCGATCGCACTAAGCGCGGAGGAGAGCATACTTATTCTAGGCAAAAGCAAAATTGAGAATGAAAGCGAAGCTTGCCTACTCTATACTAATTAGAATTTTAAAAAATTAGTTACGTGTAATTAAATTTCCAATGAAGCCATTCACGTAGCAGTAACAGCAATATATTCAATAGCCATTGTTTAACTGAAAAATGAAAATATTCCAGCGTGAATGAGTTTAATTGCTGAAACTGCAAATCAACTAAATAAAAATAAAAAAATGAATCTAATCGAGTACTTACCTGGAACCATTGTTCGATAAGGCTTTGATAGGCACAATTTCTCTTACTTAGATCATGTTGTAGCTCCTCTTCTTCTTCCTCGATTTCCTGTTCGAATGATTGTTCGCCATCAGATGTGCAGGATTCTTCAGATGTTGAATCTTCGTTTGTTTCTTGGGGAGTAGTTGAACTTTTAATTCTTGTCAAGATCTCTTCTTCCAAGGAAGAGGAGATCCCGACTTCTGCTAGGATATGAGTAAGTAATTCCAAGCTGACACTCATTGTTAAACCATGTTGAAGAAGGGATTCTTACTGCACCCAAAACTTAAATCTAAAAAACTTAAATGAAAAAAATTACTTGCATAAATAAAAACACTCATGCTGAAACAGAAAAAAAACACTCTTCACAGTTGCGGAAATTAAACACACTTGCAGGAAAGAAGATCAATAAACCATAACAGAGAACAGGACCCTATTCCTCCAAGCAGGAAATTTCAGCACCTGTTTCCTGATATCAGTCATACTGCAGAAAAAGAAGATTAATCAACGGAGAACAGGACCCTATTCCTCAAGCAGGAATCTTCAGCACCTGTTTCCTGATATTCACACTTTGCAAAAAAAATCAAACTGAACTTCAATCCATCGTGCTTCCCCGGCAACGACGCCAAAATGTTGGGTGGAACTATTGTCGTTTTAATTCCGTTGTAGTACTTGCCCAACCATTTAAATTGTCAATCCGAGGTTCGTAGACTTACGAAGCACATGCACTATATATGCAGGACCGAAGTGGAACTAATCTAATCTAAATTGCTGAAATCAAATTAATCTATGGAAGTAGGAAATTGCATAAATGAAAAGCAATGCAACATGTGAAGAGTTGAATGACAAACGACATATATGAGCTCACAACAATAACGCCATCTCAAATTACATTACAAGAATCAAATGACAAACCATGAAAGCATACAATAAAAGAATATGAGTCACAGTTAAGAATCCCCCTCTCCTAATTACAAAACTATCTCTTAAAGCTAATCTAATGAACTTCTGAACTTATGAACTCCTGAGCTCCTGAACTAATCAAAATGAAGAGAGAGCACTCTCTTATATACATGAAGAAGCTAACCATCTCATTCAACCACTCTCAACTACTTTCCCATTATTACAAGACATGATCCCTTTGAATCCTCCACACATCTCTCACATATCTTGAATAAGACATGCCAACCAAATCCTTCATGATCTTCTCCTTAGGAATAGGCTTGAATAATTATATCCTTAATATGGTGGAGGAGATATTCCAGAAGTTTAGAATTAATCCTTTGCATTTCTCCTACACATTACAAAGCTCACACATTCTTGAGATATATATTAAAACATGTATATTTTCTAATATTTAATCATAAATTCAATTATAATACAAAAATGAATAAAGTGGAAAATAGGAAGGTGAAACCCAAATGTATTTATGGAAATGATATAATGAAAGGTTAATGGGATGATGAGATGTAAGGAATAGTGAAGGGAAAGGTGGATGAAATACGACATTTCTGAAGCCCAACAATACTGATAGGAGTCCTTTTTGTGAATGAGATTTCTTGTAGTGGAACATCTCATGGAGAGGTCCAACCACTCTTGCGTGAGGGCATTTTCCTTGTATGAAAGATAAAATACCATCCATGTACATCATCACTCTTTCCAACACTTAATGCAGCGACCTACACCACATTGACACTGAGTCCCGGAGACGTAGTCCCTCTTGGACGAACTCCGTTATCAATCTCTTATGTTGCTAATGCCTGTTATGTTCCTCTTCTTTCCAGCATGCATATATGTTCATTTATGTTCATTAATACTTTGATGCGATTCTAACACATTAGCCAAAGTAAAAGGTCTTGGTTAAAAGTGTATAAGGAATTTACCCGGATCAATTTCCATCATTATTTTTAATACAAAATTTATTACCAAAATATTTGAAATGATTTATAAATTTTGGTTTTCCAAACCGAAGTTCATGGGGATGTACTACTTCATCCCAAAAGGTTGTTGGAACCTTTTTTTCATCAAGTGTAGTTTTGGCCATCTACTCAATTGTTATATATTTCTTTTCAACTACCCCATTCTATTGTGGTGTCTTGGAAATTGAAAATTGCCTCCTCATACCATGCTTTTCAAAAAATTTGTCAAATTCACCTAAAATAAATTCTTCACCTTTGTTAGACGTTAGGCATTTAATTTTCAAATTTGTTTAGTTTTTAACAAGAGATTTGAAGAATTTAAACTTACCAAAAGCTTCATATATCTCCTTCAAAAATGCCACCCAAGTTAATCTAGAATAGTCATCGACTATTAACATGAAACACCTTTCACCACTTGGAGTTTATGTGCTTGTGGGTCTACAAATGTCCATATGAACTATTTGTAGAGGCCTCATTCATGAATATTATTTTGACTTAAATTGCACTCAGGCTTGCTTTCCAAGTTGATAAGATTTGTATATTGTATTACTTGGCTTTGACAATCTTGGAACATCAGAGAAATTTTGAGGTCTAAAATGATTCTCCTAAGGAATATTATAAAATGATAGTGGAAAGAATAAAATAAGATTACATTAGATCATCAAATTTTGGAGGGAAAAAAGAAAAAAACTAGTTTTTCAAATTATTTCCCTATGGTTTTACTCAAATTTCGAGTGGGAGCACTTGTTGGATGCACATTTTAATTCCTCGTCCAAGGAGTACCTATGTTGCATACTTTCGATGGACCTTGCTATACGAAAAATGAGAAATACATGAAAAAATATGATTACAATCATGTTTTTCATGTATTTCTCATTTTTCGTGTAGCAAAGTCCATCAGAAGTATGAAAAATGGGTACTCCTTAGATGATGAATTAAATTATGCATCCAACGAGTGCTCCCACTCTAAATTTGAGTAAAACTGTAGGGAGATAAGTTGAAAATCTGAGTTGAAAAAAATAGTTTTTTATTTTTTTTATTTTTTTATTTTTTAATCTTTTTACTTTTTTAATTCAAAAATGATGAATCATCCCTCATGTTAGACATCATCATCTTGAATCCTATTGATTCTTATAAAGTTTATTTTGGTTGTACATTTTTGTTTTCAGGCCCATTTTAGACCTCAAAATTTCCCTAGTGTATACCGCAATGCTTCCTTCTTTCTTATCTTTACTAGGTGGTCAAAATTTATATGAGCTAATTTTATATGCCATAGACATCTTTCATCAAGTTTTCCCAAACAACACTTTTCATTTCCTTCATCAAGGATGTAAACATTTCTTGGCATTATTACTGCCCTCGCTACAAATTTCCTATTTGTTTCCTTCTTTATCTTAGAACCTTTAGAGTGAAAAGTGACATCAAGTCCCTGATCACACATATGACCCACAGTAAATGGTGCCTCACTCCATCAACGTAGATAACATTTTGAGCCCTATAATTTCCATTAACCAAACTTATTGTGCCTTTTCCAATGATTTTTTCTAGTTCATCATTTCCAAAGGTAACAATGTCACTCTTATATTTGTTTATAGATATGAACTTGCTTTTTTCACTTGGATTCCTTGGTTCTGAGCATATAGAAAAAATCCATGTTCTTCTTTATTTCCTAGCTTATTTTCCTTCCATGTCTCGTTTCCTTCTTCTGTTTTCTTGTTCTAAGAGGGATTTCTAATCTTACCACTTTTACGCTTATTTGTTTTGTGTCCATAATTATTATAATTATAACATTCAATGTGATCAAGAAAAGGAGTAAAGAGATTGTTACTTATGGAGTTATTCCTTTGTGAATTTGTATATTTTTTATCCTTATTCCTTGGGATCTCATAAGAATATTTACTTTTGTTTCTAATATGATAAATTCTAGTATGATCTCTACAATAAAAATCTTTATAACCATAATTCGTACAAGAATAACAATAGTCGTAGAATATTTTTTGATACTTGGGTGTAAATGGAATTTAAGCAAGAAAGAACATTCTAGAGTTTCTTTGACTATCTTTGGTTGATTTGTTCATATTTTTTTTACTCATATTTAGATATTTTCAAATTTCTATTATGAACACTTGTTTTTTCTCATGAGCTTTGTTGGTGCTTTTTTTTGCATTATCATTGGATCCCTTGAGTTTTTCAATGGATATATTGATTTATTTATCTTCATATTTATTGGCAGTTGTTTCTCCTTTATAACCTAGACCATATTTAATAAGAGGTGATCCTCGAAAACTGATAATTTCATCTAGCTTTTGAGGCCCTTTAATACATTTTTAAATTATTATTAAGTTGTAGCTTAGTTTTCTCTAGATATTTTCTGATAGACACTATTTCCTCACATTATTTTCCCTCTTCTTCTGGTTGTCTTATGTGTGTATCTTTAATATTATTACTTTCATCTAACTCAAATTTTAAGAGGATAAGTGATGAATCTTTATATTCGTTATTTTCCTTTTCAAACTTCATCAATAGATATTTCTACTTCTTTTTCTTTTTCCTAAGTGTTTGTATTTCCTCCAAATCATTGATCAAATCACCTTCAAGATCTACTTCTCCATCTAATTTAAGTTCTTTTTCTCTTCCACTTCAGGTCCTTATGGCCATAAGAAGGAAATATTTGGTTTTTTTTTTTCGTTAGAGGATGAACCATCCTGATAATCTAAGGAGCAGTTATCCTCTTCAGAGTGAAAACTCTTCTTCTTAATATTCTTCTCCTTCTTGAATTTTCTAGATTTCTTCTTTTCATTATCACAATATTTATTTTCTTCCTTATTATAGGGACATTTAGAAGCATAATGAGCAAATTTACCATAGTTAAAGCACTTAAAGTGTAACATAATTTTTTACTTGCCAGATCCTCTCTTTAGCTTCCTTACAATCATCTCTTCTTCTTCAGTAGATTCATGGGTTGAACACTCTTGATCATCATGTGGCTTCTTTGCTACCTTGAAGGTTGATTCCTTTGATTTTGATATTTATTTTATAATCCTCATCTCATAGGGAGTCAAAATTCCATGGCGTTGATCCATTGTTAATACATCTACTCTTGGGCTGAAGCCTTTGCATTAAAACTAGAAGGAATAGATCTTCAAACATTCTGTACTAGTATAGCTTCATCAACATTTTCATCAAGACCTTTAATGGTATTGACTATCTCATCTATACAAAGAAAAAATTTAGCTACATTCTCATCTTCATTCATCTTTAAGATTTCAAATTGCATTTTGTGAACTTAAATTTTTGTGTTCTTTACCTTGTTATAACCTTCACAGTTGTTATGTAAATTGTCCCATATGTCCTATGTTGATTTGAAATGAATGACTTTAACAAATTTGGATTTCAAGAGTGCACTTAGTATTGCATCCATGGCTTTCGAATTATAGAATAAGCCCATATTTTCATCTCTACTAATCAAAAGAGTTGGCTTTGTATAGCCAATCAACACTTCTTTCCAAACATTTGCACCAGGGGACATCTGATACATCCTAATTTTCACTTTCCAAAAAGCTTAGTTTGTTTCATTGAGCAAGGGAAATTTATTAGTGATGCCACCATCCTAACTGACCATGTTTCTAGCTGGATCTACCTTCTAGTGGTTATATTATTGATGAGGAAACCTGATCCGATACCAATTTTTTGGAATTAATATTATATTGAGAATATGGATGAATCAATATAATACAATTTTTAACAATTTAAATAATTATTAAAAACAACCATTCAACAATCAAGATGCATAAAAAATGAACACATGATATACGTGGAACTTAGCAGGGATAAAACCACAAAGCTTCTTCTGATTAGATGTATTTGCTAGTACCAATTTAAATTACATCAGTCTTTGTATACACCAACCTATATAAGACACCAATCTCCATTTCTTTGTAGGAAAGAACGTACTAGAGACACCAATCCCCACTAGTTTGTAGGAACCAACCTACTAGAGACACCAATCCCCTTGATATTTACAGGAACCAACTTGAAGGAGGCATTGATTATTGATTTGTAGGCACCAAACTACTATACCTATTAGATCATTTTTCATACATTTTCAAACAAAGATTTATACACACCTTCTTTGGATTCTTTGTCATTCAGAGTTCTTAATATTTGATCCTATTTGATCTTCTGCAAGATCTCTTCTTCTCCCTATTATAACTACTCTAAACACCCTTTATTTATTGACTGTTCAAAGTTACTTCAAAAATCTAGATCCGCACTTAATCACATCTGAAAAAGACCCAATACATCAATCCTTTAACCTTCTTTAAGAAGTTAGAATTCTTTGCAGATGGCTTCAACCTCTATCTATGCTCTACATCTCTGTTTCTTTGACCCATGTTTTATCTCAATCAATTCACTCATGCACTCTGTATTCTACTCATTTATCTTTCATATCTCCCTGATCTCATGCACTTTTCTGACACACAACTCATGTTTTTTTGCACTTATCAATTTATATGTGTGCACTCTTCTCAATAATATAATCTTAGTCCTCTGCACAATCCTTTCACTTCAAGAGTTCATATATCTTGTTGTTTGAACAATTCTTATTTATGAAGATTATATCTCTCCTCACTTCAACTTACGTTCCACAATTCTATGTATTTCACGTTCAACTAACTAAAATTCTTTAACTATGCTTGTATTTATAAATGGCCCGAGAGCCATTTTATCTCCTTTACCTTAGCCATGCATCTATTTACCTTCAACACCCTTCCGCATGACTGAGTGTTATGACCGCCAGTTTGATTGAATCTTGAAATGTATCTAGTATCCAAGCCTTTGCAATGTGAATTCTTTGTTACAGAGGTAGATGACCAGATGCCCGAATTTCCCTTCTATTAGCCTTTGGCTCTTGACTGTTGAGAACTTAGCCCTTCGTAACCTAGGGTTTGGACCCTAGTCTTAACCCACCTCTAAAATTTATTTGGAACCCATGCTAAAACATTAAGGACTTAGCTATGTCCACCATTGAATGGTTGAATGGCCAAATACCTCTTTTTGTGTGGAACTATGAACCATTCGAACCTTGAACGATAATTTTTACTTCACTTAAATCTAGGTCTGGGTCATTTTACAACAATAACAATGTATTCACACCCAAATGGTTGGATACCCAAATGACTCTATTTCCCACATGTGTAACCATGTTGTTGGAACCTTGATTAAACTTCATTTACTTGAATATGATTATGAGTCATTTGCTAGTGACCATATTTGTTTCACGTCCATATCATTGGACACCCATATGATTCATTATACTCCCATATGGTCAATTAGCATAGTAAGTGCCACATTGGAGTTGTTTATTATTTTATTTTTGCACAATTTCCATATTAATCGACTATTTTGGACAAACCAAAATACATAGGAAACCTTCACTAAAACACTACCCTTGTGAAATTCTCGACACATCAGAGATCACCATAAAGGCTACCATGTCACTTCCATGTCATCTACCTTGATCAAATATATATTGCCATGTGTCCTGTTAGCCCTCTGTAATTTGTAAGATTGGCAAGAAAAACGGAAAAGGACAACATCAAACCACTTTGGAGTCCAGGACCTAGCCTTCCTAGACTCGGAGAGGGCTCTCTTTGTTTTACGATTTATGATTTAGCTTGATGATTATAATTGCAGATATTAGGCTAGTTACAGTGATGGGGGTTGTTTTTTTTATTGATTATGTGGTTGGACAGATAGGGCTGCAGAGGCTATTTCATTGGGCGATGGAGTCAAAGGCTGGAATGACACATCAAAATCAAGAGAAAATCACAGGGCAAGCTAAATATGTTAAATAGAGCTTAAGACATGTATGAATTATGAGGTGAAAGAAATAGTAAGGTTCAGTAGTGGCTAAAGAGAAATTAAGAATTCTTTAATTAGACTTTAGCAGAAAACATTTAGATTGTAAATGTAGATAGAATTAAGGCGCTCCAACAACGAATCTTAATCTAAAATTTCTGATTTACAATTAGATGAGCAAAGAAACACATCACCATTTTAACACAGCTCAAGAATCATGTAAACGGTCTTTGATTATTGATTTCCAACTCCAAAATTACAGTGCTCCAATAGTAGTTCTTACAATACAGGTGCTAAAATATCCAACCCTTGGTAATGAGAATTCTAGCAGTATTTAACTAACAACTAAGTTGGTTTCACTATCTTCTTTGGCAACCTTTCATTGATTATAATTAGCAGAAAATAGACAAGTGGTGGCCATGCAAGGCCTAATCAGACATCTCTAACAACAACACC
The DNA here is from genome assembly GCA_034641835.2 of Pinus albicaulis. Lineage (NCBI taxonomy): Eukaryota > Viridiplantae > Streptophyta > Pinopsida > Pinales > Pinaceae > Pinus > Pinus albicaulis. Next base: position 16,075,447 of record CM076576.1, on the reverse strand, counting down.
AACTCTGGAATTAATTCTGGGTAACTCTTCGTAGATTCAAACTCTTCAATGGCTCCTTGGAAGATTGAACAGTAAGCTTTGGAGGTGGTTGTGATCGCTTCGAAGAGGAAACCAATGGAGGTTTTGACATCTGGCTTTGTTATTCGGGTCACCTTTGCTAGATGATAAATTCCAATGCGACGCTGGCCCTGTCGCTTCTCTGATCTTACTCCCCTTTCTGTGTTACAAATTGATACCAGTTTATCTAGGGAAAGTGGTTTTTGAAGGAGAAAATGGTATTCCAGACCCCCCTTGAAGTGGTAAGTGGTAATAGAGAGGGGGGGGGGGTGTGCGAATTCATGAGAGAATGACACATAAGGGGGTCCATTTCTTGTAAACCACTCGTTCCGGACCCCTCCTGCAAATAGTGAAAACTCGTTCACCCAGACCTGAAATTATGTAGATTTTAGTTATCAAGTGGCATCACATCTGCGCAATTCGTAACCCTTACAGTTTAGTTTATAAATAGTATGAATGACGATGTGATGCAATGGTGAGGTGACGTGGAGGGTAAATGACGTGGGGAGTAAGTGGGACTGGACCGCAGTGCACATCGCAATTTGTAGCGTTAGTGTTTAGTTATAAGCGCAGAAATGTAAATTTTAAAATTGCGAAGTGCGATGCACTGGGGAGGAGATGAGTGACATGGCAGGGAAGAATTGGGACCAAATCACAGGTGCACATTGCAGTTCTTAAGTTTTAGTTATAAGCTGCGGGGTTAACTCTTAAAGTGCGGGGAGGAGGGACCCACTGGTTATGTGGTGGAGTTTTATGAATTGGTGAAGATTTAAGTAGTAAGTGTTACAAATTTTATATGGTATGTCAATGTATTGCGGCGACTGTGCAATGGGGTGACAACTGTGCAATGGGGCGGAGCTGCTGAGGTGGGGCCGACTTACCGCATCATAAAATAAATAAAATAGATTGCAAGTGCTCACAAGTTAAAACAAATGGGATGAGATATCGCAAATCGGCGATCACATTAGGGTGAAAATTTGAAGTTGGGTTACACTTTTTGCCCTTTTTTGGGAAAAAGCTTTCATTTTTTTCGGTTCTTCAACTTTCTGCAAGCTAAAACAATTTTTCTGTTTAGAATTTCATTTAGCGATAAAAATAAAAGTTGTCAGAAATTTTGTTAGATTTCTATTACTTATTTTTTGGAATTTTTTTATACACATTTGATATGTCAACTTAGTGTTTCTTTGAGTGTGTGTTTTTTAACAATCAACATATTCATAAGAAGCCATGTTAATACGCAATGTTGTATTCTTTGAAAATTTTTGTTTTTGAGAAACAAAATGTGTTACAACAATCTAGATAGAGTCTACTTCGATTTTTTCATATTTACAAAGCCAATGGATGCATATCATAATTACTATAATTTTTTGAACTGGTCCAATATGAAAAACTGAATATTTTGAATATGTTTCGCGACGCAAGAAATTTCTTAAAATATAAGTTATAAACTAAAAATCTAAAAGCTACCCATTAGAGACGACGAACCAATGTAATGTACCATAATTTTTTAAATTTTTTTTACAATGTATTTTGGAAGATACAAAATTTTGATTTCACTGAATCACAATGACCTTCAGAAATTGTTTGCATCCGTTTTATTACAAAATTAATTAAAATTAGTAAATATTTATGAAATTCCATGAAAGTTATATTTCCTGAAAGTAGATTCAATTCTGAAAATGCTTGTCTTGGTTCCGACAGTTAATTCAAAATGTTTCATGGAGTTTAATCAGTCCAAAGTTGCACAAGCATATTCAGGGCTTGGCTCTGCATAACTGGTGATGCGTTAGTTCGGCCGAGCTCTTAAACAAAGTTCGACTGAACTGTTTTTTGTGCTGACGGCACGTTTAATAAAACGACAAAGTAGTTTGGCCGAACTATTTCTTAGAATTTCGGCCGAACTTTTACTTATCTTTCTGTTGGACGGAAAGTACCGCCGAGCCCCTCCAAAAAAACATTTCATGGCAATATAAATTTCCACGAAACCATTCATTATTTTCACATTTTTTCGCACGTTTGGTCTGGATTTACAAAAGTCTTGATCTAATTTTGCAAAGAATTGTTTTCGGTTTAAGGACTTTTCTTGGAGGTACATTCAAAGGAATTTTCTTTGAGACACATTATTTTCGTACATTTGATCTAATTTTGAAAGGAATTTTTTTGGGTTTAAAGAATTTTCTTGGAGGTACATTCAAAAATCATTTTTAAAGACTTTTCTTGGAGGTACATTTAAAAGACATTTCTTGGAGGTATGTGATACATTTTTTTGGGCTTCATTTTCTTTTAAAGTATGGATTTGGACTTAATTTCGAAAGGACATTTTTTGGTTTTGGGTTGAAGTAAATCTTTTATGATGATTTTTTAAAATGAGTTTTTGTGTAACTTTTTAAATGAATTTTTTTTGTAGGACTTGGAAGGAAATATTTTGAACTTCGTTTCATTTTTATAAGACATTTTTTTCTTGAATGTTTTAAAGTAAGTGTTTTGGATTGGAGTATGTATTTTTGCAAAAAATTTAAAATGATTTTTTTTTTAAATTAAATCTTTTGTGATGTTTTTTTAATTGAGTTTTTGTCTAAATTTTTAAGGAAATTTTTTGAACTTCATACTCTATTATCATGGGAAATCGAAGAAATTTTACGAGAAAATATGATCGAAAAAGAGACCCTAAGGAACGTAGAGAAGAGACGAGACAATCTTGCAAAAGAAAGATAGAAGCACTCTCAAATATTGAAGGGGAAAATCAACCTCAACTAGAAGTTGAAACAGGTATGTAAATGTAAATATTATGATTTTGATATATTTCAAATTTTCCTAGTGTAAAATGTGAAGCTTAATTTTTATTTGATGCACTAATTTGAAAAATATTTTGCAATGTAAACAGAGAGAGATATTCCTCAAAACATTGATGATAAGATACAAAATTTTGAAAGAGAAAGTGAAAGAGATATTGAACCAGTGATTGAAGATGGTGAAAATGATGAAAGAAATTCAAATGAAGAAATTGAATCACAAGGTATATATATATATGTGTGTGTGTGTGTGTGTGTGTGTGTGTGTGTTGAACACATGCACGTATTATTGAAATTATACATATATTTAATAATTTAGTTATTTATTGAATACGTAAACTTATTATGTACTATTCATTCGAATATGTACAGATGAAATCAATGTCGATGATGAGATGTTAGAAAATGTTGACACTCACACATATGGAGATAAAAAAGCTGACCATTATATACGATATCGTGTTAACCGCATTTTTGAGAAGTATTTCATAAAGGAAAATGTGACAGTTCAAGCCCAAATGTTGAAAGGTCTCCTAACATTAAGGAAATTAAAAGAAGCTACAACTTTATTGGGTATTCGAAAATCAACCAAAGATAAAAAAATGAAGGAAAATGTGATACAAAATATAAATAGTGCTATAAATTCAATTAAAAGATCTAGACAGAAAAATGTTTCAGTTGTACATAGAGCAATACATATGGCAGTGGTTTCATCAAGTACTAAGGAGAATCACTTGGTAAAATCTATGGCACGAGCATTAGGAACCTCGCGAAAAAATTTGCACAAACATCAGAAATTTCGGTTGAAAATAGATGTAAATGATGAACTTGCTTGTTGGAGAGCTATTTTTAGGCAACCATACAAAGATAGACTTGGAGAAAATGTTAAAAAAATAATATATGAATATTGGAAGAACAATTCACGTGTTTCGCCAACTGCAAGGCATGTGATGCAAAGAAGAATAGCACGAAATTAGTACGAAGAACATGAAAAACATTTCTCGGAAACCACTCGGATAGAGTTGTTCAACAAGTTCAAAGAAGAGAATCATGAAATTCATGTTTCAATCAGTGATTTTCTTCAAGAAAAACCATGGTATATAAAACCTATCACCGTACGCGACACTTGTTGTTGTTGTTATCATGTGGAATTTGAGTTATATTATGACACATTCCTTGATTTTGGTACAACATTTTGGAAGGATTCACGTCCTCCTTCCACTATCCATGATTTCATTGTCCAACATGAAAGTTAAATGGAAGAGATATGAATATATCCATACATCGATTCAAGGTGCAAATAGTGTTAAAAGAATTGAATTACGAGAAGAAGAAATTTTTGTGATAGACTTTTTGAGAAAGTTTGAGGCAAAAAATTACAAATACACCAAGCATCCCCATAGAGCTCGATGGAAAGACTTGCAATTGAAAAAATCTCGTGAAGTTTTTCCACTAGGGACCATTTTTTTAGTAATTGATTTTGTAGAAGACTACACATTTTTTCCACAAAAATAAATTCAGAGTGAATACTATCATTCTGACCAAGTCTCCATGCTCGTCCATATTATATATAGACATTCTAAACAAAACGTTGATCATATAGAAAGCACTAGTGAAATTCGACATATTATTAAAGAATAACACTTTTATATCAATGATGATCGTACACATGATACATATTTTGTACAACATTGGTTTGGAAAAATTTATGATTCCTTGAAAAATTGTGGAATAACATTCAATGAACATTGGATATGGTCAGACGGATGCGCAGGACAATTCAAATTTGCACGATCATTCTTTTGGTTGTGTTGTCTTCATAAGAAAACTTGCATTAAACATTGTTGTAATTTCTTTGAGACTCGCCATGGAAAAGGAGAACATGACGGTGCAGGGGCATGCATAAAATGAGCACTTCGAAGATATCAAATGAACCCCTTTGCAAGCCGACTTGTGGACGCGAAAGAAGTTGTTCAATGGTGCATCGCTGCTCTAAGCCATGAGACTAACCGATCAAGGGAAGTGTGAAGGTACATTCAATTTAATTTTTATTAGAAATCTAATTTTAAATAGTGTACACTTATCACAATGATTATCTTTGATTGTATTTTGATATCATATTTACATTCTTCTTTAAATTTTCCATATAAAGTTTTTTTTGGCATATTGGGATCGAAGACGTAGATAAATCAATTGGAAATGATGATGAAACAATAAAAGGGACTCGAAAATTGCATTCAATTAAAACAAAGTCATCCAGAAATGTGTTTGCATTGGATAAAAGAAAATATTCTTATTTTTTTCATGTTTGCATAGACAACACAAAATCCAATGACGTTTGTGAAAACAAAATGTATGTAAAATATTGGAAACATATAGAGCTAAATACAAAGGGAAAAATGTTTGTTGCAATGTTTGAAGAAATGCAATCAGAGGAGAATACAATATCATCCGATGGCGATCGAGTTTCTGATCTTGTTAGAGAAGGTAACATTGAATTACTTTCTAATGATAAAGATCTAGAAATAAATTTGAATATGTATAATTTTGTCAAGTTTGTTTTATTGTGTAGGAGATGTTTTTGTTGTAATTGCACCCACTGACAACGATGAAAATGTGAAGTATTATTTGATGCGTTGCACTGAACGAAAAATGAAATTATTAGAAGACTATAATGATCACGGATTTCCATATGAAAGAGGATCTATTATACTGAAAGGTTATTTTTTCAGAAAAAACTAATCAAAGTGGGAATTTTGTTTACTTTGAAGACTATGAACCTGATTTCATAAGTTGTCAATATAGTCACTTGGTGTGTGAAACACGCATAAAGTTGATCGAGGTTCAATCAAAGAAAAAAACGAATATTAAGAAATGGAAAATGTCAAAATCCGATCATGAACGGATTATTGAAGATGGCATTCCATTGGAATTTTTTTGATTGAACTGCCCAACAATTTATTCTCTTTGGATTATATGTTCTAGAACTTCCAGTACTCAATTAAAAATTGAGCTGCCTTGTTATGTTATCTGTGCAAGTGTTTTCACATGTACAAATTGTTTTGGTACATGCACACTCTAGTATCAACTAAAAGTAGCTTTTCTATACATGCATTGATGAAAAATGTTGCATGTATTGGATATATATATATATATATATATGTTCTAGAATGCAATTAACTGTTCAAGTAGTTTTACTATGTGCATTGATGAAAAATGTTTCACATACTCAATATATATGTTCTAGAATGCAATTAACTAAAAGTATTTTTTCTATGTGCGTTGATGAAAAATGTTGCATGTACTCGATATATACACGAACTCAATGCACACCCAATTTTTCTTGTGGGATTTTTTGGTAAAAAGTATCTACAATGTAAATAAATCATCCGCAGTATAATTTTGTACGAAGATTCCTTTCAGACAAGAGACTCGGAGCACTTCTTCGACTTTTGGTGGGATTTGACCCACATCTCTATTCCTGATTGAAAATCTAGTACAAAATTTGTTTGTCCAATGGTCGAATATGTTTCATGTGCATTGATGAAAAATGTTGTGCATGTATTGGATATATATATATATATGTGTGTTCTAGAATGAAATTAATTGTTCAAGTAGTTTTCCCATGTGCATTGATGAAAAATGTTTCACGTACTGAATATATATATTCTAGAATGAAATTAAAACTGAATGGACCATCAATTTACCAATTTATAAATCAACAAGGCTACCTAGTTGAGTGCATTAATGACATTGACCCCAATTCAACAAACATATATCTACTTCTTATATTTCCAATCAAAATTAAAGGGATTTATATGGGAAAGAGGCAGAACATATAGCCTATGAACTACTTTAGTTCATAGGTCAATGAAGGTATCATCATGTGGGAAAATGTTTCAAGAACACTTGATCGTACTTAAAAGTAATCTTAAGATTGTTTTTGATCTTTACATACTACATACTATTGTTTGAGTGATTTTTCTTTAAAAACTTACCAAATGTACTTCAACCATCCAAAAATTGAATTTTAAAAACTTTTTGATTATATCAAAACAAATTACTTCACATGTCATGCCAATTGTAGTTCAACTATCCAATAAAAACATTAAACATTTAACATTATATCACATGCCAAATGTAGATTGAAATGGTATCCAAAACTTAGTTTTAAAAACTTTTTAATTATATCACAACATTACTTCACATGCCATCCAATTGTAGTTCAACTATCCAATAAAAACATTTAACATTATATCACATGCCAAATGTAGATTGAAACCATCCAAAACTTAAGTTTTAAAAACTTTTTGATTATAACCATCCAAAACTTAAGTTTTAAAAACTTTTTGATTATATATCGTGCAACATTACTTCACATGCCATGCCAATTATAGTTCAACTATCCAATAAAAACACTTAACATTATATCACATGCCAAATGTCGAATGAAACCATCCAAAACTTAACCTTTTATTTAACAAAAAATTATAGATCACAACATTAATTCACATGCCAAATGTACTTCAACCATCCAAAACTTGAGTTTTAAAAACTTTTTGATTATATCACAACATTACTTCACATGCCATGCCAATTGTAGTTCAACTATCCAATAAAAACATTAAACATTTAACATTATATCACATGCCAAATGTAGATTCAAACCATCCAAAACTTACTTTTAATTTAACAAAAAATTATAGATCACAACATTACTTCACATGCCAAATGTACTTCAAGCATCCAAAACTTAAGTTTTAAAAACAAAACAAATTATAACACATCATTACATAACATGCCAAATGTAGTTCAGAAGCAAAACATTAATTTATAGATGACAACATTACTAGTAGTTCAACTATCCAAAACTTAAAAGTTTTAAAAACCAAACAAATTATATAACAACATTACTTCACATTCAAATGCCAAAAGTACTAAAACCATCCAAAACTTAACTTTTTGGAACAAAACAAATTATATTAACACTGTAATAAAATATGTCCAAAAATTGTAGATCTCACAAGTATCAAGTATCAAGTTATATATATATATATATATATATATATATATATATATATATATATATATATATATATATATATATATATATATATATATATATATATATATATATATATATATGACAGTGCATCTAGATAATATATAAAAAAATAAATTTAAGACTATCTAAATCTTGAAATCAAATCTACAAATCATGTCCATCAAATAGAGATGGATGTAGTGTCTTTCCTATCAGGGTCTCAATCCGCGCACTATCATGCGAAGCATGGGAAACTTGTACACAATGCACATGTACAAACATTAAAATTTGATGTTTTAAAAATGAGTGAGAATATATATAGAACTTCATGTAAAAAACAAAATATAAAAAAAAATCATGCAATACCTCATGAGGTTCCCTCTCCATTTGTTCACCTGCTACAAGTCCCCCCCCCCCATGGGAACATCTGCAACGGTAAATTGTACCATATACATGTACAGTTATATATATATATTAAAAAATTTCAGATGAAAATGCACATGTACATATATAAACTTATTTTCAATAATATTAAAAAAAAAGTTAGACAACTTGTTCAAATGGTTGAAATGGTGTGGATGTTCCTATCTCCGTCGCTAGAGTCCGTGGATTAAAGAAATATTCTATAGAAACCTAAAATTCAAAATTTTAAAAGTATAAAATAACTCAAGATCAAGATCTCAATTTATAATAAAACTTAAATAAACTTCAATTTATAAATTATAACTTTTAAAAAAACATATATATATTTAAAAGTGAAAAATTGAATACTTCTGCAGGTGAATTTGGGACATCTCCTAAGAGAGGCTCTAAAAGAAAATCTCCAAAAACCTAAAATTCAAAAAATTTAAAATAACTCAAGATATAGATATATATATCTCAATTTTTAATGGAACTTTTTGAGGTGGAATATATATATAACTTAAACATAAATTTTAAAAGTGAAAAATTGTCCATACTTGTTGTGTATGTGGCACATCTCCTAAGGAAGTAGAAGGTACATCTCCCAAGGAAGAAGAAGGTACTACCATCCCAAAAACATCGGACAGAATCAGAATCTGTTAAAATATTTTATTATTATATATGTACATGTACATGTATGCACAATTATTTATTTTAAAAATATCACTTAAAAAACAGTAAAATTTTTCAACATATCTTGATGGTGAGACCCATCTTCATTGTTTGAACCAGAAGCCCCGAATTTTATATTAACATTTTTGTCATTCATCATGCCTGAAAACTGCAAATGGTGTTTTAACATATAATGATACATTTTTGTTAGATTAATGTACATACAAATAAATGTATACATGTACATACACATGTATTTATTACAAATTGTACACATGTATGTGTTAAAATAATTGAACTCTAAGGTCATTAACACATACCATTCCTGTGTCCTCTTCCTCGTGAAGAATTAGGTCTTGCCAACCATTGCAACAATTCTTTTCATATATTCGGAGATCTTTAACATTCATATTGTCAATCTCTTCATCTGTACAATACACAAAATTGGCACGTGAATTCTCATGTGCTCTTTGTCGATTTAGACAAACATTGACTCCACCCAATCTGTTGTGAACATTGTCGATGATGACATCCCTTACTTCTCGACTTATTTGAGAAGTCGCATCCATTTCTGACTGCAGAGTTTCGACCCGGAAATTTCAACTCACTAATGGCGGCTCAGGGCGAGACAAATCGACATCTCGCCTAGCACCCCTATGGTCACACAATTGACCTTTCCCCGGACCAAAAAATTCTGACAAAAGGTCATTGTAACTGGGTTTTATTTTCAAAAAAAATCTACGTAAAACAATTTTTCAAAATAAACAGGAACCTCGTCGTTCCATGGCAGCCTTCCATAGGCCGCAAGGTGCCTATCATAAAAATAGTGAGCTATATCGGGGTGCTTGAAATATTGTACCTTCAACATTTTTCTTTTTGGCCCTTCCTTGAAATTAAAAATTGACTTTGCCATTTCTTTTGTAACTCTTTGTTTTACATCCTCCCATTTATCAGGGCCCATTACTGTTTCCTTTCTCTTTCTCATTACTTCTACAAATGTATCAGTCGTTGGCCCAATATTTTTGTACACATTTACTAGTTCGCCCAATGAATGTGTAACTATTTCGAGGCTTTGTCGACTCTCAGCAGGTAGAGTCAAAGCCACGAGATCTCTCTGAAATTTTGCATGAAGTTGTTGACACCTTTCTAAGGTGCATTGCGCCATGTTTCTTTCCCATGGTATATCAGAAATGTCAGCCGGATAAGTTGTGGTGGGTAGACAACCTTCTTCTTGAATGTAGCATTCTGCCCTGCATCTATTTTGACTAATATTTGGAACATTTTCAGCCTCTGCATATATATATATATATATATATATATATAATTTTGTATATTAGAAAAAACACATGTAAACAAATTTGTACAAATTCAATGAAAAAAATATTGAAATTTATGGCAACCTTGACGTGGTTGGCTATCATCTTCTACACCCTGAAACTGTTGAGAACCAGAATGATCCTGCTGAGAACCAGCACCACCAGCCATTGATTCGCCTCTGGGAGAATAAATATCACCACCTCCACTCAACCTTCTACCACTTATTAATGGCCCTCTAAGGGGATTTGAACCACCACCAACCTCTCGAGAGGAGAGAGAAGCTTCATTAACAAATACGAATTTATAATCAATTGAAAAATGCATGCATGTACATATAAATACACGTGTACATATTCATTTATTAAATTGTGTTAAAACCATACCACGACTGGGTGAAACATGGGCATCCATGGATGGAGTAGAGACCCTTCTCTTCTTATTAGCTCCTAAAAAATAAAAAATGAAACTTATTAACAACTAATTTAACTCACAAAGTTGATAAAAAATCAATTCCATATGTACACACATGTATGGAGATTTAATATTATATTTAAATTTACCATGAATAGCTGTTGATCCCTGATCCCCCCCTCTTGTAGAGATATGGGATTCTTTTGATCTTCGTCGTTCATCCTCCATGATATATATATCTACGGTGGACATTTACAATTATTTTTTTAAATAACTAATTAAATTAAATTGAAAATAAATTTCAGAAAATTAATGTAATTTAGTGTAAACAAATTATGTAAAACACAACTTTCAAAGCACTAATTGATGTGTGAAACTCAATTTAAGCAAAAAAAAAAAGTAATAAAAATGATAAGTTCACCAAATTTTGTTTTACATGGTGGGAGCACACTTGGTATAAAATTGAAAATAACACATTGTCATTAAAAAAGAAATGAAACTCCATTTAAACAAACTCCATTTAAAACCTATATGTTTTGTATCAAATCACGTTTGGTTTCAATGGCAAACTTTTATGGCTAATTTGTGTTTTACATGTTGAATATATTTAAGGTTTTTTCTCTCTCATTGTTTGAGACCATGGATATGAAAATGAAAAACTATATACTTAGTTAAAACCTATGTTTTGTATAAAATTACTTTTTGTTTCTAAATACTATATACATGTTGACTGTAGAGGAATTTACTGTAGGGGCATTTAGATCTATTCCAGAGGTTGACTATAGGGGCATTTACTAGATATGTCACCTTTCATAAAAGATGAGATCCAGAGGTTACTTGGCCCTTTACATACTCTTCCTATAGAACTACCATGGATATGAAAATGAAAAACTTCTAATTAGATCTATTATAGAGATTGAATGTAGAGGCATTTACTAGATTAGGTTAAAACCTATGTTTTATCAAATCACTTTTGGTTTCAATGGAAAAATTTTATGGCTAATTTGTGTTTTATATGTTGAATATAAACGACTTTTTATCTCTCATTGTTTGATACCATGGATATGAAAATGAAAAACTATATACTTGGTTAAAACCTATGTTTTGTATCAAATTACTTTTTGTTTCTAAATACTATATACATGTTGATTGTAGGGTCATTTACTATAGGGGCATTTAGATCTATTCTAGAGATTGACTATAAAGACATTTACTAGATATGTCACCATTCTTAAAATATGAGATCCAGAGGCTACCTGGCCCTTTACAGACTCTGCCTATAGAAATACCATGGATATGAAAATGAAAAGCTTCTAATTAGTTCTATTCTAGAGATAGAATGTAGGGGCATTTACTAGATTAGGTTAAAACCTATGTTTTGTATCAAATCACTTTTGGTTTCAATGGCAAACTTTTATGGGTAATTTGTGTTTTACATGTTGAATATAAAAGGCTTTTTCTCTCTCCTTGTTTGAGACCATGGATATAAAAACAAAAATCTATATACTTGGTTAAAACCTATGTTTTGTATCAAATTAATTTTTGTTTCTAAATACTATATACATGTTGACTGTAGGAGCATTTACTGTAGGGGCATTTAGATCTATTCTAGAGATTGACTGTAAGGGCATTTACTAGATATGTCACCTTTCATAAAAGATGAGATCCAGAGGCTACCCGTCTCCTATATGACTAGCTATAGAACTTGTAGAAGTTAACACTATATTCCAATTATACCCTTTGGAAGGGTATAGTATGAATTCGTGGAATCACTAAACTACTTTAAATTTGCTGAAGAGCTACTTGGTAAGAAAATAGCTTGAGGAGGCATATAATCCTAAATATGTTTGTAGGCTAAATAAGGAACTATATGGACTTAAACAACCACCAAAAACATGGTAGTCTTTAAGCTAGACAAGTACCTTAAAAAAAAGTGTTTCAAGGGGCTAATAATAATCTATGGATAAAGGCTCATGGTGATGAATTACTAATTGTGTTTGTGTATGTGGATTATATTATGTTTAGAATCAATAAAAATCATCTGGTAAAATATTTTGTGTTTCAAGGGGCTAATAATAATCTATGGATAAAGGCTCATGGTGATGAATTACTAATTGTGTTTGTGTATGTGGATTATATTATGTTTAGAATCAACAAAAATTATCTAGTAAAATATTTTGGTGAAGATATGAAATTTGAATTCGAGATGTGAATGATTGGAGAACTTATCTTTTACCTAGGACTACAAGCCATAAATTATACAAAATTCAATAGGCATGTCCATTTCTCAATATAAATACCTAAAATATACGTTGAAAAGTTTGAAATGGAATACTATAAACCTAAGTGAATCTCCATATCAATTGGATGCATATAACATGCAAGTTATGTGTAGATGATGGATGATGAATGACCTAAGTGAATCTCCATATCAACTAGATGCAAGTTATGTGCAGATGATGGATGATGAATGACCTAAGTGAATCTCCATATCAATTGGATGCAAGTTATGTGCATATGATGGATGATGAATGAGGTGATGTTGATCATAACCTTTACATATTTATGATAGGAAGCTTGATATACATAACAAGGTTTAGAATAGATATAATTTTTGAATTCAAGTTATGTGCAGATGATGGATGATGAATGACCTAAGTGAATCTCCATATCAATTGGATGCAAGTTATGTGCAGATGATGGATGATGAATGAGGTGATGTTGATCATAACCTTTACATCTATATGATAGGAAGCTTGATATACATAACAAGGTTTAGACTAGATATAATTTTGGAATTTATATTAGTTGGAATATTTAAATCAACAACTAAACAGAGTCATATATTACCAACAAACAGATATTAAGATACTTGAAATAAAATACAAACGATGGACTATATTACCCAAAAGGTGAGAAAGTCATCTATTACCAACAAACAGATATTAAGATACTTGAAATAGACTACAAAAAATGGACTATAGTACCCAAAAGGTGAGAAATTTACATTGAAAACATATAGAGATTCAGCTAGGCTTGTGTGGATGACATGAAAAGTACAAGTGGACAATGTATAATTCTACTTAGGAAGAGTCTTTGGTTTAATGGTTAAGCAAGAAAGAGTCATTACTTTCTCTATCTAGAGTAGAAGTGGAATACATAGTAGTTAGTTCTTTTTGAGTGTTTTGGATGAAATGGGCTCTACAAGATATTAAGGTAAATTTCAGTGAACCTATATATCTATTAAGTGTTTCAATACAAGTGTAATAATAATTTCAAAAATAAAATATTCTACTTCCTTCAATCACTAAACATATCATCATAAAATACCACTTCCTCACACAACAAGTCTTTGAGAAAATAGTGAACATGGAATACATACCCACAAAGCCTCTTGTTAGAGAAGCATTTGAATATGTGAGAAACAAATTAGGGATAGTTCTTGTAAATTATTGTCACTTATTTGACTTCAAAAGAAGAGCCTATGAAATTGAGTGCAATATCTATGTGGGAGAGTACACAATATCTAAGGGGGAGAATACAATATAAGGAAGAAATAAAAGAAGTAACAAGAAGCAGATGATTGTGTCAATAATTTGAAGTAGTCAAGAAGCATAATAAAGGACCATCATCAAATTCAAATTGAAACATCAAGTAGTCTTCTTCTTGAAGAAGAAACATTAACTAGGTTCATCATTTAAAGGGTTCATTTTTTAATGAAAATATTTATGAAAAAAAATTACATATGTATATATAATTTATATAAACATGTTCCAAAATATTCTCAAATGTACACAGTAGTCTTATGATTTTTCATATCTAATTAATAGATGTTGAAGATGAGTCTAGCTCGTTCTTTATTGGCATTATCATAACATTCTCATAAGCTCCTCCTGAATCTAAAAATGAATATGGAATGAGTCATTGTACATTATGATAAATCTTGTATTTAAATGACATTTGATCTATGAATAATATGGAATGGATCATTGTACATGATGATAAATCTTGTATTTAAATGACATTTGATCTATGAATAATATTGAATGAATCATTGTGCATTATGATAAATCTTGTATTTAAATGACATTTGATCTATGAATAAAAAAGAAAATGGGATCTCTTCATGTATATATATATGTGTGTGTGTGTGTGTGAGAGAAATAAAAAGCAAAGGTAATTCCAGAAAGCCTAAAGGAGCATGTCCTAATACATTAAATTATGTTTGGTTTCTAGAAGCATTAATCATGAAGAGTCATGAGATCCACATTTCGACCATACTATTTGCAAGTTAAAGGAGCATGTCCTAATACATTATTATGTTTGGTTTCTAGAAGCATTAATCATAAAGAGTCATGACATCCACATTTCCACCATACTATTTGCAAGTTCTATATGAATATATGTAGCCGAATAACTAATTAGGAAGTTGTGTTACTTATATCATATGTGTTATACTTACATTCCACATTTCCACCATACTATTTGCAAGTTCTATATGAAGATATGTAGTCTAATAACTAATTACCAAGTTGTGTTACTTATATCATATGTGCTAATCTTAAATTGACCTTTATTGAGATGATATAACGGTTAGCTTAACTATAAGCTCTTACATATGAACCAAGTGGAATACCTCATCTTAATAGATGTATAAACTCATACGTATTATGGATAATAGATACAGGGAGGAATCATAACCAGTGTAATCATGTTGAACAATGGGATTAAAGTTTAGTTTCATTAGGATAAGCTTACACACTACTTATACATTTTACTATGAACAATGATCACAGTATCTCCCTAATTATTGAGTGTGATTCATATCCAAGGGTTGGGGCTCTGATCTTAATGATAGAAATATCTATGGAAAGCTTGTACATCATTACAAAGCTCTCTATTGAAACAAGTCATATTAATAAACTAGTGTGATTCATTTACTCGTACATGCTTAGTTATAGTGATATCATGGGAATAATAGAGTACGTATTATCCCTAATAGCTTAGTGTTTACAATATGCTCATGTTTATGACTATTTTATGATTACTATGACTACCATTGTTATTATACACATATAGTTTATCAAAGACTACCAGTACCATACTAGCTAATATGGGGATCATAGTACTGCTTTACATGAGTATGGATATCATAAGCTTTAAGTGATCTCCTAGTTATAACACCATGGAGAGATATGTACGTATTCATAGTAATCAATACTTTCATCATTACTAGAAGAGCTAGTGATATCAGCTTATGTGATTTGGTACATAGTAATTACCATAATTAATCACATACCTACTTGGGTAAGAAGAAATATTATGATATAAGAAATATTAAATGAAAATCAAAGTTAGGAAGTTAAGAAAGGAAATTAGAATAGAAATTAAGGTAAAACCGTGACCTTTTACCCAATATTGAAAAAAGGCAAAGTTAGGAGAGGGAATTAGAATAATGTTGGGGCCCTTGTTTTGAATTTTGCATGAAGATAGATTTTGGGTTGCGGATCGGCACGTGGCAGGCACAACAACAGTAGGCAGCGGAGCTACCGAGGTTGTGGGGGAGCAGGAGATAGGTGACGAGGTTGGCGCAGACAAGCGCAGACGAAGGGAAGATGTGGCAAAGGAAAAATAGTGGAACTCATGTGCAACATGAAGAAGCCGAAAGTAGTTAAGTAATAACACAAGAGAAACTAATAGTTGCGTTGGCGGGTGAATAAATAGGCCATCACCCAGCAGAAAAAGAGAGACATGCACAGAAACAGAGGGATCGGAGAGGCTAGAGCCGAACGAGGCTAAGGAGCAGATGCCACAGGAGAGCTCTATTCTGGGTTCGACATCATTGTATTCCCTGTGTCTCCATCGATCTGTCATTGTTGTATTATCTCTCTCTCTGTCCTGTGGGACCTTTGTAATGGAATTTGGAAGCTCATTTTGTCGAGCAATGTAACTCTTGATCCTGCTGAATGGTTATTAATATATCTGAAGGTTTTTATCTTACCGTATGACTTGAATGTGTTGCATGATGCCTGTAGTACTTTAAAATTTTATTTTCTTAGTATCTGCATGATGATCGGATAATATCTCCTACGTACGATGTTATGTACACGTATGATTTTGTGTTAGCTTCGAGTTGCGGATCCCTTTTTCCAATACCAATCTATTCACCTCCTTCATGTGGTTGTAGCACGCCTCAGGTGAGACTCTCTTATCTTCAGAGTAGGGTGAAAATGCCGAAGTGGTGCTAGACTACAACGGACTCCCTTGTTGGCCCAATCCCCGAACCTGGGTCTTGCCTGCGAGACCTGTTTCCTCGCCAACAAATGGTTCTGTTGCCGGGACCATAAACTTCATTAGGGGAACTAGATCATGGTATCAATGATCTTCAAAGGAGAAATATGGAGATGGTGGGATAACCACCTGGACCAGTTTATAACTCAGCAAGATGAGCTGAGAAGCCAAAAAGAGAAGGCGATCAGAGATCTAGTTCTCTTCTCAGATTCTACCAGCGATACCTACGAGATCCTCTGGGGAAAGTTCCCCAGTGAACTCTATAGCTAGTTGTGGAGGCTGCAGACCAAAGTAACTAAGGAAAAATCATGGAAGATAAACTGGAAGTGGGTGCACGGAGATCTGGTAGCCCTTCATCGGCTGGATACCGAGTTGACCTGAGCTGTAGATTTCTGGGTAGAATCTACCTTGGATGGGTATATTTTGGAGTTTTCAACAAAGTGCTACTAGTCATTCTCCAGAGCCAAAGCTATATTCCGATCCGGACTAAGAGGGAAGCTGCTGAAGGAAATTCCATTGTGGATTAAGGCCTTGATGGTGGACGAAGGGCTGATGGAATTCCAGAAATCAAGAATGGAAGCGTAAACCTCCAGTGCTGGGGGAAGGACCTGAGGGACAAATGCTACACGAAATGTGAAGCGGGGGTGTAGGGGAATGGATGTTGAAACCGCAAGAAGGTTGAGGGAGCAATGTGCACATCGGAGGGCACAGATCACCGAACGTGGCGAGAAAGGGTGATGAGGGAGTTGAAACGACATGGGAGTAGTCGGAAGGATTAAAAGGAGATGCCTCAAGAGGTAGTGGACAATGTTACACCATTTTTTGGTCATCTAACCTATTATCATTAGATGGACCCAAGTACACCATGTAAGACCAATTTTACCCTAAGTAAAATTGCCTTCACTATGTTAAATAACTTAATAAACCACATTTATTAGGTTGTTTATGGTCTAAACAGGGAACCCCAAAAGGAAATATTAAACAAACCTATATTTGTTTGATTTTCCTCATGGAATAATTAATTTAACCATAATTTAATTATTATTCCCAATCATGTTTAACCCAAAAACAAAGAAATTAATTAGATAAACCTTTATTTATCTTTTTATTTTCTAGGAATAATTATTTAAATCTTATTTAGATAATATTCCTTGTTAAATATGACCAAATCACCCACAAATAATTAAATAAATCATTATTTATTTGATTATCCTTCAAACACTTCCTTAAAAAGATAAATAAATCATTTATTTATTTATTATTAACAAATAAAGGGATTTGACCCAAGTCAAATACTTTTTCCCTCCAACAAATATAATAAAATATTCCATAAAAGATGGATCTAGATTTGGTTAACATTATTTTAATCATGCACCAAGATCTAGAATGACCCAATATTTTGTTATAAATAG
The DNA here is from genome assembly GCA_034641835.2 of Pinus albicaulis. NCBI lineage: Eukaryota > Viridiplantae > Streptophyta > Pinopsida > Pinales > Pinaceae > Pinus > Pinus albicaulis. The sequence goes on along the minus strand of CM076576.1, from coordinate 16,057,049 downwards.
GAGGGTTTTTCCTACCATTCTTCACCTTTTGTTGCCTATTAGATCACTCTGGATCTATACACTTGGTCACATTTTTCCATCATTTGCTGCGTGAGCTCCCATTGAGCTCCTTTCTTTGCATTGGGTTTTCTACACCAACAAGAGAGATAAATCTTAGATCTGAAGTGCTGAGGACTTCCAAGAACCCATCCCACTGAGGAGAATTGGATACGCCTTCTTGTTTTCCTCCCAGGTGCCCAATTAATATAAAAATTCTTTCAAAATTTGTTCTTGTCTTGTCTATTGGTATATGGAGCAAACCCTTGTTTTTTCTGCTTAATGTCTTTCCATGCATAGATCTGGTTTTTGCAGCTCTTTTATGTTCAACTAACCGCAGATCTGAAGATATTGGCAGCCACTTTTGTTGTTAAGGCTATTATTTATGCGTAGCTAAAGTGGTCCTTTTTCGTACACTTCGACAAAGGATTCATACTAACAAATGGCGACTCCACACGGGTTTTAAATTACGACCGCTGTCGTTTTTCATATTCCTGCATATCCAGCTATTTCAGACCGTAGGGTTTCTTTTCAGCTGTTTATTTTTCCCATTTTTATGTTTTTTTTCTCACATAAAACCCTAAAACATTAAAATTTTTAACTTCCGTGTGTTTCTGGCCTTATTGCGCAGGTAAGCGACATCAGCCGCAATTGAGATGGCAAGTTTTCCGAAAATATGCCGCTGAGACAACCGGAACGGGAGGTCGCACTTTTCAGCCCAAAAAGTGCGACCTGGACCTCTAGGTCACACTTTTCAGCCTCTTTTCTGCGACCTGCACTGAAAACAGGTCAGAACCTGCGACCTGCCAAATTTTCAGTGGTTTTTCTGCAATTTTTCTGGGTTTTGTTGAAGCTTCTGTCAGGGTTTTCCAGCCTCTGTCTCAGCCCACTTTGACCTAGTTCTGATCTGTTTTTACTCATCTAAGTGGGAACCTAGCCCCCTAGGGCTTCAGTACCCTCCACTTTTTGTGGAAGAGTTTTAGCTGTTTCAGCCGTCTATTTTTCAGAGTTTCAGCCTTCCCTTTTTCAGATCTGAAACCTCCTCTTCAGATCCCTTTAAATCAGCCTTTCTTCCTTTCAAATCACCTCTTGTCGTTTTGTTTGGACCTATTTTTAGGACCTCCTCCCTGTCCTTTCCGCTTTTTTCTGATTTCCTCCCTTTTTCCAGCCACCTTGCCTCTGTCTCTTGGCTGTGATCTACACCTCTTTTCTGCAGCTTTATCCTTTAGATCCCTGTCCCTCCCGACCTTTGATCTATTGGCCTCTTTTCAGTGTGTTTTGACTAGATTTTTTCCCATTTTTAGACTAGTTTTGAGGGACCCGCCTCCTTGGGTTAGATAGATGCAATAGTAGCTGTTAATTTTCTGTTATTTCAGCATTATATAATGTTCTATGCAGATTTATTTTTAGTTACGCAGCACACTTTTTTCTTGCTCTCAAAACGAAAAGGGTTTTAAAAATTAAAATTAACGCACACCACACACTGACCCTAAGTGAAGAAGCTCCTGGTTAACACCGCCTAGCAAAGAATTTAAAATCAATTGACACTGCACCTTTTTACCCTTGTTTTGACATTGTAATCATTTGATTCTGCACCTCCCTGCCTTTGTCGGTCGTTCTTCTTCCCCTTGTGCTGTGTTTGTGTTTTCACCTTTGCACCCCCAAAGCGCACATCCCGGAGACTTCTTGGCCTTCACCCTCAGTTTCTGGTCGGTCGACCTGCTCCTTCTCGCCGTCGTCGTGTTAGTCCTCCTCCGAGTCCACACTCCGACTCCTCTTCTGATTCATTGGGTTCTCCTTTTACTTCTGGTTCTCCCCCTGTCACCTTCACTATGTCTGGTCCAGGGCCTAACGCTAGCGGTAATCCCAGCCCTAATGCCGGGACTCCTACTAGCGGAACCGCCACCGGAACTACCTCGACTACGTCCTTGCTCCCCTTCATGGCAGGCCTTAGCCTCCCTGATTTGGACCGGTTGACAAATGACCCTATACACCATGATGCTAGTTGGCCTGCCATGCTGAAAAATCTCCCTTCTGATATCCCAAAGTTTGAAGGCCTTGCTGGAGAAGATCCTTAAGATCATGTTCGATCTTTCCACATGTGGTGTTCATCTACCTCCATTACGGATGACTCTGTCCATCTTCGGTTGTTCCAACGAACGCTTACAGGCGCGGCTTCTAAGTGGTATGTTGATCAACCCACTTCCTCTCATACCACCTTTGCGACTCTTGCCCAGGATTTTTTATCTTACTTCCAGCTTCCCCTTCGTTATGACACTGGTATCGAACTTTTGACTTCTTTCTGTCAATCATCTGCGACCCGCCTATCCGATCATGTCCAGGAATGGCGGAGACGAAAGAGCCTATGTCAATTCCCTACTTTCGAAGACCGTGTCTACATGGACTGGTTCCTTAGATCTCTCTTGCCTCCTATCAGGAAAGACGTCGCATCGCATTTTCCCCAAACCGAAGAAGCTGCCCTCCAACTGGCGTTAAAATATGACTTGATCTACGCTCAGACAGGTTATGTTTATACTGTTCTACCTGATCTCCCCAGACCCGGTGGTGTCAATGCACAGGGGGCACCTCATGCCGCCGACGGTATCGTTGGAGCTCTCTCTCATCCATATTCCCAACCTACCATGGGTTATGGTTTTCCTGGGGTGGGGGCAGCACCTCCCGCACTTGTCCCCCTCCTGGTAGCACGTATCTAGGATACAACATGCCTCCTCTTTTGGCCCAACCTCCTGTTCACCATACTGTTACCCAACCCCCTTCTTATTCGTATCCGCAGTTAGGTGCTCCAGCTCCTCCAGCATCAGCACCTCTGCCTCCCTTACCTTCTCAACCCCTGCAACATCAATCACCGCCCCCTCAAGTGTAGGTGGATGCACTGCAGGGATTCGTGGCTACCCTACCACCTGACGGACAGGTGGCCACTCAAATTTCCCCTTCTGGTTCCTCCAATTACCAGATCCTCATGATGAACTCTGATCCGCCTCTACCCGTCGACCTTAACCTTCAAACTCGGTCTCGCCCGTACCCCACGCCTTCCACTCAGTCTGTCCCCGAGTCCCCTTCTTCAGGTTCTACAGAGCCTCTTTCGACATCCAATGGTCCCTTACATATCCCTCAACCCAAAGTTGAGGTTCATACCATGATTCATAAAGGACCATTACGCCGAAATGCTGCTCCTGGTCGAGCTGCTCATTCGTATAGCATAGTAGATGATTTGGCGCAGTCTCCTGCTGCCATTTCCACATTGGAACTCCTCCAAGCGTGCCCTTCCCAAAAGAAGGCTCTACTATCTGCCCTGGGTGCTGTGGATCCTGCTGATGACCAAATGATCATTTTCGACACCCATCAATCAGAGCATCCTCCCCTTCCTGCTTCCGTCGCCTTCCAAATCCCAGTCAAAATCTGGAACGCTAACGTTTCCCAGTGTATAATTGATGAGGGGGCATCCACCTGCGTGATTTCCGCTTCGGTTTGGAAGCAACTCGGATCTCTTGAGTTGGCCCCTTCCAAGATCACCCTTCGAGCGTGGGATGGCCATGCCTCCCAGCCCATTAGCCTCTTCCATAATTTTCCTATTACTCTTGCGGGCAAGACTGTTTGCGTCGACGTCGAAGTTATTGACGCCCCTCTAAATTACAACATTCTCTTGGGGTGGAGCTACACTTATGCTATGTCTGTTGTCCTATCCGTGGTTTTCCGCAAGATGTCTTTCCCTCATAATGGAAAGATAGTCACCATTGACCAGTTGACATATCATGAGCCAAAATCTCAAACCTCACTTGAGACAACCATCTCTTCTGTAGCCAACAAGCAAACCGTTGATTCCTTGACCAGTGTCTCTCCCAACGTCTACAAAGACTCCTCTTTGCTTGGAACCTTCCCTGGTCTTCCTCCTCCTCCTGTCTCTGACCCCAGCTCATCGAATGTTTGCATGATGCAATCGTCTCAGGCTGCTCTCAAGCGACCTGCTTCGGCTAGTCAGCAACCGCGCTCTCCGCAACCTGCTCCTAGCCCTTAGCCATTTAGGAGCCGTCCCACTTGGCCATTACCCCTCTGGTCAGATACCGTTCCTAGCTCCCCCACCAGGAGTGTACACGGTACCGATCATGGCCACCCTCTCTCTTCCTAACTTGACCCTTGGGATTCCCGTCTGGTACCATGATCCTCCAGCCGCAACCCTGCCTGGTCAACCCAAACCTTATATTGCTTTGACCCTGGTTCAACTGGTCCCCATGACTTCTCCCGCTGCAACCGTGCCTCAGTCACCTCAACAGGAACCACCTCCTGTTGCGACTGCTTCGGGTAAGAAGGGCAAAGCTCGCAAGGGGGTATCAAAGGACAAGGCTGCCCCAACAAACCCTGCCCCTCCTCAGCCTCCAAAGCATACCATCCAGTGTGCTTTGTGTGATGTTGTCGGCCACGCCACCCATACCTGTCCTGAATTGCTTCATCTCAAGCCCATGGTTAATGTCACGTTCTCTGAGTCCACGGTCCCGGAAGCCTCTGTTCCTTCCACGACCACGATCAAGAACCCAAAGACTATTCACACCAACCACCCCTGTGCTTTTTGTGATCTCCATGGCCATTACACCCATCTTTGTCCCCGCCTCAAGGATTTCCGCCCCTCTCTAGCCGAGGTCCACCAATTCGAGGCCAAGCGCAATGAGTCCACCTCTCCCCTATTTGTGCATTCTGCTTCAGCAGAACTACCAGATATGACTGCTCCCATTGACATTCCCCCTCCTGATGTCAAGATGACGGAGCCTTCGTCCAGCATTTTCTACCTATCATCATCCATGAGACCCTCGGGGAACATTCCATCTGAATCCTCCCCTGTTTTTTCGCTTGACCTTCCTTCAGCGATCATCTTGGGCTCAACATCGCTAGATCCTTTATCTACGTACTATTCGGTCACCCCTTGTGACGCTGCGCATGTGAACCTCTCTTCTCATGATGATGATTCAGGTCGCTTCACCACGGCAGGTGGTCTTTCTTCCACCACTCACCCCATCTTCTATCACGATGACGACGTTATGGAAAAAATCCCCACCCTTGAGTTTATCTATTCCCCCTTACATCGAACCCATGCGTTCACACCACATCCACCTTGTGGCCATTACATTGAAACCCAATGTTTGGGTAAGGGGGCACCCACATTTGAGAGACCAAGAGAAGCAATTCTCCCCAACTCTCCTAGTGTATCTGGTCGTGTTGACTTTAGTACCATTATTCTTCTACATTTCGAAGAACCTCTAGAGTCCCATATCACTTCAGATCACTCTAGGGATGATACCCCTTATCGTTTCCTCATCTTCCATCAGCAACCCAATCTCTTAGACATTGTTGACCAACCTATAGGTTTTCTAGGAGAGCGTCAGTTCATTATCTCCAAATCCTCTCTTTGGGATAGTGACACCAGGCATGCCAACCTGGAAACTTAAAGTCCATTTGATTCCTATATGCAATACCAAACGAGATTGGTAATCCTCCATTTCCTTTCTCAAACTGCATAACCATAACGAAAACAAATGGTGCACCACATCATTAAAATGTGTTTATATTCCCCTTTTTTCTAAATACATTTTGGCATGACCACACCATGCTTGGGGGCACCTATGCCCCTCACCCATAACCCTCCTCAAAATCGAATTTCCTCACTTACGACACTTGTACTTGGGGCACCATTTTGCCTCCTTACTTGTCTTTGTTCGTGTCGATTTTCGTCATGAGTTACCATCTTGTACTCATGTTTTCATGGTCCCCCATTGGGCCTTTACTGTGTGGCAGCACCATCGAGTCATCCTTGTTTAGAGCATCCAAGTTGAGTCATCATCACATTCATGGAGTCTATCCCGAGTCCCTTTGTACCCCGCTATAGCCCTCCATCCTTCATTGCTTGGTCTCTCTCTTGTGTCGCACATTATGACCTTCAGTCCCACTGTCCCCTATCCCTTATGATATTGTGTCAGTCTTTGCCATGTCATTCATGCCCTTTATGCTCTAACAAGGGAAGTCGTCCATTCGCTACTCAGTCCTTTCCCTTTCACTATCATCATTCGTGTCAGTCTGTTCGTCGCTCTACTATTTTCTCTCGTGCCTTAGTTGAGACTATCTCATTGCCTCACCTATGACGGACCTCCTTCTGTCGAAATCAGCTCATTCATTCCAGAAGCCAGGTCTAGAGGGCGGTGTACCTTGGTTCCAGCTTCCACTCTTGTTCGGTGCCTCGGATTAGGCAAAGGGATCTCTCATTTCCCTTTGACTTGGTTGTTTCTCCACTCCAGCTCCTTTCAGCATGACCGAGACCCGTATACTTGATGGTTCATTGATACAGCAGCAGCTCTTGATGATTCCTGGGTGTGTGTGAGATGTCTCAACCCTCATGAGGGGATGGCCTTGTAGGTAGCCCCTCACATGCCCGGATGACCTCCTCCTTTCAGCCTTCGATGCAGCTCCAGATATTTGATGATGTTGGCCTTAGCCACTTGCAGTGCCTCTTTGATTTGCATGTATCAGTTAGATTTTTTGAGTCCTTCCCCATTTGCAGGGGGCATTTGGGTTGTATTTGTATCTCATGTACTCAGATATTATTGTATCAGTCCTGGCTGTTATCCTAGTCACAGCATGTATGTGGGATTCCTCATTGTATTTTTTATCTGGCTCATGATTATGTCGGCTGTACTTTATGGTTCGGTCCCTTGTTTACTGGACACACTATTCTTTTGTACTTTGTCTCGGCGGGCATAGGTATGCCTCCCCCGCCGCCTTCAGCACAGGTACCCTCTCATAAAAAGAGACTTGTTGCACCTGCGACTCTTGTCTCCTCATGGTCTAGTTCTTCAGCACACTATCTACCTTGCATTTCTCTCTCTGACTTCCCTTTTGTTGTCTGGTGATTGAGTACTTACAACGTACTTCAGTCATACGATTTGCTCCTGACACTCGTACGCTGGGGGGCAATCTGTTACACCATTTTTTGGTCATCTAACCTATTATCATTAGATGGACCTAAGTACACCATGTAAGACCAATTTTACCCTAAGTAAAATTGCCTTCACTATGTTAAATAACTTAAAAAACCACATTTATTAGGTTGTTTATGGTCTAAACAGGAAACCCCAAAAGGAAATATTAAACAAACCTATATTTGTTTGATTTTCCTCATGGAATAATTAATTAAACCATAATTTAATTATTATTCCCAGTCATATTTAACCCAAAACAAAGAAATTAATTAGATAAACCTTTATTTATCTTATTATTTTCTAGGAATAATTATTTAAATCTTATTTAGATAATATTCCTTGTTAAATATGACCAAATCACCCAAAAATAATTAAATAAATCATTATTTATTTGATTATCCTTCAACCACTTCCTTAAAAAGATAAATAAATCATTTATTTATTTATTATTGACAAATAAAGGGATTTGACCCAAGTCAAATACTTTTTCCCACCAGCAAATATAATAAAATATTCCATAAAAGGTGGATCTAGATTTGGTTAACATTATTTTAATCATGCACCAAGATCTAGAATGACCCAATATTTTGTTATAAATAGGAGGGTTTTCCTACCATTCTTCACCTTTTGTTGCCTATTAGATCACTCTGGATCTATACACTTGGTCACTCTTTTCTACCATTTGCTGTGTGAGCTCCCTTTGAGTTCTATTCTTTGTGTGGGTTTTCTACACCAACAAGAGAGAGAAATCCTAGATCTGAAGTGCTGAGGACTTCCAAGAACCCATCCCACTGAGGAGAATTGGATACGCCTTCTTGTTTTCCTCCTAGGTGCCCAATTAATATAAAAATTCTTTCAAAAATTGTTCTTGTCTTGTCTATTGGTATATGGAGCAAACCCTTGTTTTTACTGCTTAATGTCTTTTCATGCATAGATCTGGTGTTTTGCAGCTCTTTTCTTGTTTAACTAACCGCAGATCTGAAGATATTGGCAGCCACTTTTGTTGTTAGGGCTATTAGTTATGCGTAGCTAAAGTGGTCCTTTTTCGTACACTTCGACAAAGGATTCATACTAACAGACAAGGAAGGCCAGGTGGGTCCCCAGGAGATGGGAGGGACCGTTAAAGGGT
>CM076576.1:15850959-16048801 GCA_034641835.2 Pinus albicaulis | reverse complement strand
GCGACAGGTACATGGGAGCCCATCCAAGAGGAAGAGAGAGATGATGTCTGACGAAGGAGATGCAGACGCGCACCCAAAAGAAGATTCTGATGTTGAGTGGTATGTCGCGATGCAACAATTATTCCAAGAAAGGACAAAATTCATATCTCTAGGTACTTCTACTCCCCAAATTTCAAACAACATGGATCCCTACCTTCCCTTGGTACTCTATAAACCCTTAAGTGATATTTTTGTTAAGTTAAAAGAGTTGAGTTGATTGAATAATAGTTAGTTGTCAGCCGCAACACATGCTAATAGTAGCATTACCAGTCGTATACTTACGCAACCAGGACCGGGAGGGTTCATTATAGTTACACCTTCGCAAGTGAATATGGCGGGATCATTCACCCGATACCCAGAATTTTCTGGGTGGGGTAACGACGATGTAGAACAACACTGGTACCTCTGCGAAGCCATATGGAGGGCAAGGCAGATGCCAAATGCAGGAACGCTAATCGAATTCCAAACCATGCTGAGAGAAAGGGCATTGCGCTGGTTCATAAAGTGGTCAGAAGCCCACCCGAATCCAGCGATTGCGGATGTCAAGCGAGAATTTGTCAGAGAGTTTAAGCTACCCTAAACGGACCAGCAAGGTCTGTCCGAACTATGGGAGATCAAGCAAAGAGAAGGAGAGACTGCGTGGGAGCTGATGCGCAAGTTCAAAGATGCGATCAGGAAACTCAGCTAGCCGATCGACCCAAATCATCAGAGGGACTGGTTCATCAAGGCTCTGCTTCCCTTGACGCGAACCCCCCTCACTCAGCAAAAGATAGACAACTTTCAAGATGCATTGGAACAGGCTATGAATATAGAGGCGATGGCGAGCTACCCGCAGGAATATAGGGGAGGGGTGGCCCCACAAGACCCATCCCTACTGGGACTGCAACATCAGATTGCCAATATGACCGAAAAACTTAAGGAGATGTAGCCTATAAGACTAGCCAAGCTAAATGTCTAGTGCACACATTGCTTTGTAGAAGGACGCGTGGCGACTGAGTGTCCTCGGTTGCGAAGCCAGGGAGTGGGGACCTCAGCAGTGACAATGCAGGGGGCTCCACCTATCAGAGGCGTTGCATAGATAAAATTGCAAGGGGTCTATCCGCCGCAACAACCGTATACCAGGTTCCCAAATCAACCGACCCCAGCTGCAATAGAGTACTGCAAAATCTGTCGAACAGTGGGTCATCAACCTCGGATGTGTCTGATTCTGCAGAAGTACTCCAATGTTCCGAAAAACGTGCACTGTGAATTCTACGCTTCGACAACTCACAGCACTAAACAATTTAGAGCCCTGGATGCACTGGCAAACTGATTAGATCGGCCCTCCTACAGGGTGAATGAGGCTCCCAGAGGGAGAGGAGGCGGTATGAGGGGAGGCCGTACAGGTGGACGGGGTCTGCTGAGATGCTACAACTATGATCAAGAGGGAAATGTGGCCCGAGAATGTCGACTACCCAGAAGACCATGGTGTTCCCAGTGCCATGTGAACACACACGCAAAAGAGGACTGCCCTGAACTTATCAAGAAGTGGGAGGAATGAGCAAGGCAGAGGGGCACGAACCTGGTGAATGCAAAACCTCTAGGCACATCGACTCCAGCCATGCAGAATGTAGCCATAGTTACGCGAGGAGGAAAGAAAATGGGGGAGGATGCACGAGGGAAGGACCCGCTGCGGGTGATTAGGCTAGCATCCCCTAAACAAGTAATTTGGTTAGAAATGCAGAAGAAATATTTCCAAGAGGCTACAAAAGATTTTGCCCAGCTGGGGGGAGGCAAAGGTGTTAGGTTACCTGCGAAGAAAGATACCGGAGAACAGAGTGCTACAGGGGCTCTGATTGAGGAATGGCTCCACCTATTTCTCAAAATTGTTGACAATGCTTCGATGCAGGAACAACTCAAGCATACCCTAGAGGAAGTGTTGCAAGGGAATGCAGGAGCGATGGAATCCCTGGAAACAACACCAAAGTATGTACAATGAGTCAAGTGGAACAAAAGAAGAACGGGAAAAGAGTTCCAGTTAGACACGCAGGTTGCGGGATTTCAGATCAGGGACACCATGCTCGATTTAGGATCCGACGTCAATATCCTACCTCGGAAGACTTGGGAAGCTCTAGGGTGGCTACAGCTAACTTATTCGTCGATCCATCTTAGGATGGAAAACCAGTACTACATTGTGCCGATCGACAGACTCGAAGAAATTGAGGTAGACATCGCAGGGGTAAAGACCTACACAGACTTTGATGTAATAGATATTATGGGAGACAAAGATCCATACCCTACATTGCTAGGGATCGACTGGGCTTTTGAAAACTATGCCATCATTGATCTCAAGAAGGAGCTGATGATTTTTGAAGATGGGGAAGTTCAGGTCACTCAGCCTCTCGACCCATATCAAGGTCTAAGATATACAGAAACAGTAGATAACAGGGACGATCCTCAGCTATTAGACAACCTCTATCAGATAACAATAGGGAAGAGGGAGGATTACATTAACTCGACAGCAAATGGCTCCATAAGCTAGCGAAGTTTCTAGAGCTCGTAGCTGGGCCCAGAACTAGCTTGGGAGGACTAGCAGCAAGGCGGGTATGAGACCAGCACAAGGAGATGCGCCAGTATTGCAAGAATCCATTGGATTGGGGCTGAGATAAGGGAATACCCCACCTTGTCTAATATGGAAGCAATAAATACCTTCATTGCAAAGGTATACGACAAAGTACTGGAGGCAAATAGAATACCACTCTTGGACATGCCTTACAGTCCACCTCAACCAAGTGGTGGAAAAATCACTGCAACTCCTTGTCGCGGTGGAGTTGTGTTGCAACAGCTTTGAGGGCATGGTTTAAGGAAGACGCGGGACCTCGAAGAAAGAAAAGGTACCAAGGAACTTCTGATCTGAGAGACCATTTGAAAGTCTGTAAGGAGCAGTGGCGAAGTGTGGGATACCCGGAGGAGCTGTGGGTACATCATTTTTTCTACTCCTTGGATACCATTCCGCATGCCTGGTACTTAGAAGAGGAGAGGAAGAAGGGGACTAGTTCTTGGCAGGAGGTTATAGACGAATTTGTTCAGTGCTTCTCATTTAAGGGGAAGACAAACCCGATATCCCAAGAATTACAGGCCATAAAAGGGATACTATTTTTCCCTGATCAGAGTGCAAACGGGAGGCCATTGGTGCTGAACTCCGATGGCAGACACAAGTTGGCTTGCCAGAGGATTGATAGCAAGCCAGAAGATGACAGTTTGGAGGACCTGAGGCACATATACTTTGAAGAGACAGAAGGCGATCAGAACATCAAAGAAGAGCCTACCACCGAAGGAATACATCTACTTCCACTGAGGACTAAGAAACTAAACATCGGAACGAAGGAAAAACACAAGTTGGCTAGAGTTGGGGACTACTAGGATGAGGAGATGAAAAAGGAAATTTTTAGTCTCCTCCAGGAATACAAAGACCTATTCCCTTCATCAGTTGTGGATTTAAAAGGGATCAAAGGGGATCTCGGAGAGATGAGGATTATACTGAAGTCGAACGCCAGGCTAGTGAAGCATCGACCTTACCGGCTGAACCCGTGGATAAAGGAGAAATTCAAACTAGAGATCGACAAAATGCTGAAGGCAGGCCTAATTTTCCCTGTGGAAGAAGCAGAGTGGGTGAGCCCCATCGTCATTCAAAATAGGAAGGACAAGTCAGAAATCCACGTCTGTGTGGACTACCAAAGTTTGAACAATGCCTGCATCCATGACCCATTCCCCACCCTATTCAGCAACGAAGTACTAGACAATGTTGCGGGGAATGAGGCATACTCCTTCATTTATGGATTCTCAGGATATCATCAGGTGTGCATCATGGAAGAGGACAAGAATAAGATGACATTCACAATAGAATGGGGGTCCTTTGCATATCATGTGATGCTGTTTGGGTTGAAGAATGCATCTGCCGTGTTTTCTAGGATTGTCATAGCCGCTTTCCAGGAATACATTCATACATTCCTGGAAGTCTACATGGACAACTGGACAGCCTACAGCTTGCTGAAGGATCGCACCACCCCGCTATGCATAATGTTCGACCAGTGTTGGCAATTGCAAATTTCGTTGAACCTGAAGAAATGCATCTTCGCGGTTCCATTTGGAACGCTCCTAGGACATGTGGTGTGTAGGCAAGGGGTCTGTGTCGACCCCGCCAAGGTGGCAATGATCGCCCACATGGAAGCACTGGAAACCATGAAGTAGTTGAGATCACTGCTGGGGCACACGGGCTATTACAGGCGGTTCATCAAAAACTATGCGAAGATAACTGCTCCTTTGGAAAAGTTACTGCAGAAGTCAGAGGTGTTCTAGTGGATGGATGACTACGGATTAGCTCTTGACGCATTAAAGGAGAAGCTGGTAACTGCACCCATTCTGGTTCACCCAGATTGGGATAAGCAATTCCATGTGCATATCGATGCTTCCGGTATTTCACTTGGGGCTGTCTTAGCGCAACCAAGGGAGACGACAGTCGACCACCTAGTGTACTTTTCCATCCGCAAGCTGTCTAATGCAGAGTGGAATTACACCACCACGGAGAGGGAGGCACTAGCCATGGTGTACTTGATCCAGAAGTTCCACCACTATCTCCTAGGAGGTAAGTTCAAATTCTTCACTGACCACTCTGCATTGAAATACCTAGTTAATAAGCCAGTTTTGGAAGGATGGATATGCCGCTGGCTCCTACTCTTTCAAGAATTCACCTTCAAAGTGATTGTCAAGCCCGAGAGGCTGAATTTCGGGCCTGATCACTTATCCCGGCTGGAGACTGGTGAAAATGAGGGCTCTCTAGATGATCAGTTGCCTGATGCTGATATTTTTCGGGTAGAAGCCATACAAGATTATTTGACTGACATCGCAACATACCTCACCATGGGACAGTGTCCTTAGCACTATACCCCGATCTAGAAATGACACCTGTTCGTCCGTGCCGCTGACTACCAAATTATTGCAGGACAGTTGTATAAATTGGGGCTTGACGAGATTCTGCGGAGGTGTGTCCTCGACCATGAACGCAAAGCCGTTCTATGGGAATTCCATAGCGGCGTCGCGGGAGGACACGTGGGGGCGAAACCCATAGCCAGGAAAGTGCTACAAGCTCGACTATGGCGGCCAACGGTCCACGTCAATAGTAAATATTTTGTCAAGAAATGCGATGTTTGTCAGAGAACAGGGAGGCCCTCTCACCGAGACGAGCTCCCACTACACCCGGTGAACGTATTGCAACCATTTGAGAAGTGGGCTGTCAACTTTGTAGGCCCCATAGCACTTGTAGCTAAGCATTCAAAGGCCCGGTACATCATCACTGCCACAGACTACCTAACCAGATGGGCCGAAGCAGCGACGGTAAGGGATTGTATGGCAGAGACAGTAGCCCCGTTTATCTTTGAAAACATCATCAGCAGATTTGGCTGCCCAAGGAGCTTAACCAGTGATCAAGGTACACACTTCCTTAATTTAATAATCAAATTGCTGCTGGCCACTTTCATGACACAACATCACAAGAGCAGCCCATACCACCCATAGGCCAATGGCACTGTCGAAGATTTTAACAAAATCCTCGAAAAAGGCTTGACGAAGATCTGCAATGAGAAACGGGATGATTGGGATGAATGTCTACCAACCGCACTGTGGGCCTACCGAACAACAGTGAAGCGCTTGATGAATAAAACACGTTTCCAGCTGGTGTATGGCCATGAAGCTATGATTCCATCCGAGTTCACCATATTGAGCCTTCTGATCGCCACATTGCTAAAGTTCTCAGAGGAGGAATCACTACAGGAATGCCTGCACGAATTACAGGAACTTGACGAGGCAAGTTTCCTTGCCAAGTTTCATCAAAAAGTTCAGAAAGATAGGCAAAAGGCATGGCATGATTGACACATTAAGAGCAAAACATTCCAGGTTGGCGGTAAGGTTCTGCTATATGATATCAGTTTTCAAAAATTTCCAGGGAAACTGTAGATGCACTGGTTGGGACCCTACTTCGTCATCGAAATTAAGGATTCTGGAGCAGTTTGGTTGGCTCAACTAGACGGTACTATTTTACCTGGCTGGGTGAATGGCGCATGCCTAAAGCCCTACCATTACTAAGTTTCTTTAGCTTTATTTCAATAACTCTCGCACTCGAGATAAGTCAGTAGAGTAACATGGTTGAATAACTCTCTCGCACTCGAGACGAGCGTAGGTAGAGTCACTTGTCCATGCATAGGTCATCAATAACCGCTGGGTTGTGGGGACCGCAACGCAACTGATTTTGGTCGGGGAGGGGTGCGTCCAGCATGCCATCCCCGTAGGATAAGAAAACGTGTCAAGTCTCAATCCCCATCATTTCATTTAGTACTTGTGTCAGTCTGTAGGATCGCCACGATTTGCAAAATAAATTGCCATAATTAGAAGTAACCTTGCAGTAATAATTTTTCCATAATTAGAAGTAGCCTCAGCCATCATGTTCGCCCATTTCCCCACACCACCTTCAGCAGATGTCAGAACACACCTCAGCTGGCAACTAATCACACGATTATCGTCGTGGAGGATGCCAATAAGAATTAATTAGTTAAGGGGTCTCATCAACCTCACTCGTGTCGGTTAATTACATAGCCTGCATGAAGAAAAGCGCGAGAATGCCGGAGAGATCCGAGTTAGAGTTAGAAATTTTTGAAGGATCAAAGGCAATTGGAGCAAAACTAGAGTAGCGGAGGTGCCTCAAAGAAAAAAGCCAAGAGAAGGGGCCGAGAACTATTTTTGCAGGTGTATCAACGACGAGCAAAGATGAAAAAAGTAAATCCAGCAGTAGTATAACAGGAGCTAGATAGTAGGATTCAAAAAATGGAGTCCCTCGTCGGGAAGTATGATAGTGCAGTTCTGATTGACACAGAACTCACGGACTCCTTTGAGTTTCCAGTGCTCAAATAACAAGTGTACATTGAGAGCTATACCACAGAAGCAGGACGAGCGGTAGAAAAAATCTTTCCTGAGTTTCGAGGTATCTAGCAGTCCTCGATATTGAATTTGAGGTACCTACCAGTATTTAGGATGACAGGCACTGCCATGCAATGTACCAAATTCTTGCTGAGTAGAATTCAGAACGGTTCCTTGTGGCTGGGAAAATAGATTCCAATCCACGCTGAGGACATTCATAGGCTGACAGGGCTCTCACAGGAAGGCAAGGACGTCTCTTCAGCATTCTAGACCATCTCCAAAAGAGCGAAGAAGTTGGGGGATACAGATTATTATGCTAAATATGGCACCCAAAGGGGAGGAAAGGGGGAAAAAATTGAGCTCATCAACAAGCTAGAAATCAGGTTCACATGCTACCTCATTGTCAATAAGACAATGAGGCATTACACCAAGGGGGAGTGTACCTTGGACACCATTTCAATCGCAGAGCACTCCGTCTAGGGGACCAGGCTGAATTGGTGCTCCTTCCTGCTCAAGGAGTTGTTCGAAGCATGTGAAGATAATTACAAGAGGGCAATGGGATTTATATATGGATACCTGATAGTAGCACTGGCCATGTGGAAGTAGCATTCCCCCCTCATCAGGGTGCCGGTAGAGATAGCAAAGGATCAGCCGTTGGCAATGAAGTTCATTCCATGGAAGGTGTCGGGAGACCCCAGCACCAAAGAGGTAAACGCAAAGGCCTTCCGAAGTTGGTATGGCTTAATGGTTGATGTGGTGATGAGCCAATAGAGGATCCCCAGGAATCTGCTGGACGGATACCGCGAGCAAGTCTGGTTTGGGGTCACACACAAGCACACGTTCCTCAGACCCACTTGCATGCCGGAGGAGACATTCCAGATGAGGCCATTGAAATTCCAAATTAATGAAGCAACCTTCCACATCGAAGTTTTTTCATGGCCGAGGGTTGCGATGGAAGTCAGAGACGGGGTATACACATACAATTTCGACCGAATTCTACCACATTGATTGCCAGGCGAAACGGCAGCGGAGGCAGCAAACAGGGTATCCAACCTGCAGCTCCTCCCAATCATTTAGCAACTAAATACAAAGGTATGAAGCTTCAACGAAGTGGTCCAAGTGATATCAAGTAGTGCCACTCCATTCCCAGTTTTTTCTGAATTTCAAGTTTCTCAGTCCACCCCACTTCCAAACATGACCTCCATCCCCACCCCCATTCCAAATGTATTGTTTAGTTCACCAAGTCCAGTAACCACCCCGCTAGGGGGAAAGAGTAAGTCCGCGAAACCCATAGCAGCACCTAAGGCCAAGAGGGCAAAAATTATAGAATCAAGTCCGGTGGTCGACCTCACATAGGAGGATCCACCCCGACAACTGAGCACAGGGATACTCATCCAGGAAGAACCAATCGCTGAGACATGGGAAGCAAGCAGGTTCCCACCTCACCATCCCATTAGCCCCTTTGATTTCCTAAACATCCATATTTCACCACCTCGTACCGACCCACTCCCACCTACCCCTTCATTCACACCATCCAACTCATCCGCCACTGTATCAGATCTAGTAATCCAGAACCTACTCAATGGGGACCACAGGATAGAGGCTTACTCAGGTATAGCAGTGGTACCACCAACCAACCCCGCTGTGGACCCCCAGACCACTTTTACCGACCTAATCACACAGATGGAACAAATAGTTGCAAACACAGCTGGACCAATCCCTAAGTCTACTCTGCTCCAACATCCCATTAAAACATATCAAGGGGAGCGACCAGACCTGAACATGGCAGAATCTGAACCCCATAAAACTTTGCTGCAGTCACCTCACAGTCAATCAACAAGATCGGTTTCCAGTGGGCAACCACTGTAGGAGCGGCGGCCAGATCAAGGTACTTCAGGGGCCGAAAGCATGGAGACGTGGGGAATGGCTCAGTTGTACCACTTCATCCAGAGGGCAGCCCAGCGAGCAGAAAGGCTCCACTCTAAGCTACAACAGAAATGTGAGCAACAGCAGCAGCAGATAATTACGCTTACTGAACAGCGTAGGCAGCTCACAATGGAAAAAGGGAAGCTACAGAACGAGATGGACGAAGTGGCCAGGGTTTTCAAGGAAGTGTGGCCTACAGTGACAACCCACTACAATCAGATGCTAGTGGATGTGCAGGAAAAAGCAGTAGTAGAGCAAGCCATCCACCTCAGGGTGGCATACTCCAACCTCCACCAGGAGAATACAAAGCTCAAGGCGGCATTGACAGCATGACCGGCGCTGCCCGACCCAGCGGCAGTTTACACGGCACAAATCTCAGAGAAATAGGGCCAGGTAACCAAGATGCAGGAAGTTCTTAGTACTGCAGCTAGAGATGCTTACAACCTCCTGAAAGGTCTACAGGAATGCTCAACGGCCCTCACAGTGAAGACACAGCCGATTTCGGCCCAGCTGCAACAACTCTCCAAAGAAATACACGACACCATGGACCCCTTGAAGCTGGACCAATTGTATGCCCAGGTGGATGCACTAGATTTATAGATTTAGCAAGTAGAAGAGATGTTGACGGCTGCCAAGTAGGCAATTTGGGAGCTTCTCCAGCCCATACAAATCAGCGCCTGGATGATGCATCAGTTGGCTACTGAGGCCAGGAACCAAGTCAACATAGTATTCGACGCTATATCGGAGAACGTCGGAGAGGAAGTCGTCACTCGAATCGTAGCCGCAACTGAACCAATTCTTTAGGAGTGGTAGAAGGTTTTAGTTTCGTTCTAGGAACTAAAGGTTGTGGCCCTTGCAAAGGTCCCTGGGTTGGGGCCCTTGTTTGAGCAAAAAGAGGAGGGATGGTCGACGGAACAGGAGATGGGAACAAGTGGAGCTATGGAGGTGGAGATGGTGATCTGCGATTGACTCGGGACGAGTCAAGAGATTGTGGTCAGGGCCTGTTGGGGCCCTTGTTTTGAATTTTGCATGAAGACAGATTTTGGGTTGCGGATCGGCACATGGCAGGCGCAACAACGGTAGGCAGCGAAGCTACTGAGGTTGCGGAGGAGCAGGAGATAGGTGACCAGGTTGGCGCAGACAAGTGCAGACGAAGGGAAGATGCATCAAAGGACAGATAGTGGAACTCATGTGCAACAAGAAGAAGCCGAAAGTAGCTGAATAAGAACACAAGAGAAACTAACAGTTTCACTGGCGGGTGAATAAATAAGCCGTCACCCAGCAGAAAAAGAGAGACATGCATAGAGACAGAGGGATCGTAGTGGTTAGAGTCGAACGAGGCTAAGGAGCAGATACCACAGGAGAGCTCTATTTTGGGTTCGACATCATTGTATTTCCTGTGTCTCCATCGATCTGTCATTGTTGTAGTATCTCTCTCTCTGTCTTGCGGGACCTTTGTAATGGAATTTGGAAGCTCATTCTATCAAGCAATGTAACTCTTGATCCTACTGAATGGTTATTAATATATCTGAAGGTTGTTGTCTTACCGTATGACTTGAATGTGTTGCATAATGCCTGTAGTACTTTAAAATTTTATTTGCTTAGTATTTTCATGATGATCGGATAAGATATCCTACGTACGATGTTATGTACGTGTATTATTCTGTGTTAGCTTCGAGTTGCGGATCCCTTTTTCCGATACCAATCTGTTCCCCTCCTTCATGTGATCGCGGCACACCTCAGGTGAGACTCTCTACTCTTCGGAGTAGGGTGAAAATGCCGACGTGGTGCTAGACTACAGTGGACTCCCTTGTTGGCCCAATCCCTGAACCTGGGTCTTGCCCATGAGACCTGTTTCCTTGCCAAAAAAAGAAATTAAGGTAAGACCATCGCCTTTTACCCAATATTGAAAAAAGATGAGCAACCATATATAGCATGAAAGAAGTTCGAGAAATATTAAATGAAAATCAAAGTTAGGAATTTAGGAAAGGTAATTAGAATAGAAATTATGGTAAGACCGTGACCTTTTACCCAATATAATGATTTGGTTTATCTCCAAGGTCAAAAGGAAAATCAAAGTTAGGAAAGGGAATTAGAATAGAAATTAAGGTAAGACCATGACCTTTTACCCAATATTGAACGAAGGTGAGCAACCATATATATCATGAAGGAAGTTCATAAAGAAATATTATGATAAGAAATATTAAATGAAAATCAAATTTAGGAAAGGGAATTAGAATAGAAATTAAGGTAAGACCATGACCTTTTACCCAATATTGAAGGAAGGTGAGCAATCATATATATCATGAAGGAAGTTCAAGAAATATTATGAACTTGTTTGCTTTAACTGCTTATAACTAGTGATTATACCTAGTAGATAAGGGTTACATAAGCTAGGAACCATATATATTATGAAGGAAGTTCATAAAGAAATATTATTATAAGAAATATTAAATGAAAATCAAAGTTAGGAAAGGGAATTAGAATAGAAATTAAGGTAAAACCATGACCTTTTACCCAATATTGAGCGAAGGTGAGCAACCATATATATCATGAAGGAAGTTCAAGAAATATTATGAACTTGCTTTCTTTAACTACTTAGAACTAACTGCTTAGAACTAGTGATTACATAGATAAAATACCATAAGTATAACTAATGTATGATGTTATAACTAGTATATAAGGGTTACATAAGCTATGAACAAGTAAGCGTCATTGATCATACTGGTTTCATAAGAGATGTATACAACCAATAACCTGAGCTATGGTAATTATACTAGTTTAATGTAGATACCATGGAGATAAGCATATCCATATTATGAAAGCTCTGTAATCTATGCTAATCTAATACACGTGTTGAATACTATCATGTTATAACTAATCCCATAAGTATTGAGCAGTTACAAGTAATTAAGAATCATAGAACAAGTGTGATTAGATCTTACAGTTGGTCGATACACGTAACAAGCTAGGTAAACAAGGTTAGATTACATATATAATGGTAAATTAGTACAAGACTTTTATTCACTATGAGGTTAAACACGTAGATTGAGCTAGTACTGATCATATAAGCTCTCTATATTATGGATATAGAGATACACTATATAACTATGATATAAAGAAGCCCAGCTTATTACACATAGCTAGTAACATTTAGTTATTTCAGAATAGAACTAATTGGGCATACATTACAATAGAGGTTATACCATGAAAAACTACCCATATAGGTGATTACATGTAAGTGATTGGTTACGAATTAGACTTGTTATGATCTAAATATTATATCTAAAAGCTTACGATCTTATAGAATATGGTATGTATTAGTACTAGTTCATACATAGAGCTATTCCCCTTATAGAGCTAATCTTCACACCAATGCTTATGGTTATTCTTACACCTTACGGATATGTTACTCGTAATACAAGAGCTATTACCAGTACTATTATATATAAAAGCTTACGATCTTATAGAATATGGTATGTATTAGTACTAGTTCATACATAGAGCTATTCCCCTTATAGAGCTAATCTTCACACCAGTGCTTATGGTTCTACTTACACCTTCCGGATATGTTACTCGTAATACAAGAGCTATTACCATTAATTCATTCCAAACATGGTTCTTACTCGCATTCAATGCTAGTATGATTCCCATGGACTCTGTTGTATTAGCTTATTATGGAAGTAGATTCAAATAGATAGTAGTAATTGACAGTCTTATCCTTATTAAACTCTATTACAAAGCTATAGTAAATGACAGTCTTATCCTTATTAAACTCTATTACAAATTTGTAGTAATTGACAGTCTTATCAACACATTTCCAAAAAGCAAAGAGCCAAAAAAGCATATAAAGTTTAAAGAGATAGTAGTAATTGACATTCTTATCCTTATTAAACTCTATTACAAAGCTATAGTAATTGACAGTATTATCCTTATTAAACTCTATTACAAAGTTGTAGTAATTGACAGTCTTATCAACACATTTCCAAAAAGCAGAGAGCCAAAAAAGCATATACAGTTTAAAGAGATAGCAATAACAGACAGTCTTATCCTTATAAAACTCTATTAAAAAGTTGTAGTAATTGATAGTCTTATCCTCATTAAACTCGATTACAAAGCTGTAGTAATTGACAGTCTTATCAACACATTTCCAAAAAGCAGAGAGCCAAACAAGCATATACAGTTAGACTGATTCATTGGTTCTTTGCATGTTCCTTAATTCATTGATATGTGAGAAAAACCAAAAATTTTATGCTTTTGGGGATTTTTGGGGTAAGTTTAACTTAATTTAGAATGGGCCACAGTTGTTATTACAAAATTTTATAAAAGAATGGTTCACAAACTATGTGACACTAGACCGGGGTAACCCTTGAGGTAGAAGTCAATATGTTGTTAAACAAGAATGAGTTGTGATGTATTTATTTCAAAGATATGTAAAAGGTACATGAAAAACAAAAATTTATATGCCAGGGGAAAAATGAAAAAACAGAACCACACAAAAGAAGCACTGCCAAAAAAAAAATTGGTGAAAGTAAAGCCATTCCTTTTTTACGTTAATTGTTGTATAGAGAGGTAACCAATACAAACTATAGTATATGTGTTTGTTCAGAACATGATTTCTCTTCTACATAAATTCCCTACATGGTTTATTACAACATTATATTCCATATTATATTTTGGTTAAATAAATAGGCATCCAATTTTTATAGAAAAACTAAAAGTTCCTCAAACTATACCTATGTCTCAGCAAAACTATATCTTTTCAAAACATAGTATAAAAATTTAACAAATAAAAAATGCAAAGAAATTACCCCTACCATTTTTTTTAAACAGTAAAATAAAATATTCCTTGAATTTGGATTTAAAAATAATTGAAATTGTCAGACGAGGATGGAATGTCAAAAATTTAACATATTTTAGGTTTCTGGATTGCGGGTTTTCCATGAAAATTTTATGTTAAAGTTGTTTTTTAAATTTTTTTAAAAATATAACAAATCCTAAATCTAAATTATCGTAAATTGTTTTGGTATTTATTTCTTTTTAATCATTTATTTTGTAAGTATATTCAACTCAAACTGTGGAGTTTAAGTTTCATTTCTCCTATGTTGGCTTAGAGTTTTCCACTTTAGAAGAATCAACTACAATCTGAAGCATTATATTTCAGCTCAGTTCAAGATTTGAGACAGTTGGGACATGGTAACAGGGAGAATGTTAAACATACCTGGAAATTCGCAGCAGAGGACGCTGAAGACGTTGAAGACAATGATCCCTGAAGATGCTGAAGACAATTATCCTTGAAGACGTCATGGAAGAACTTTGCGACCAAAAAAATCAGATTAAAAACAAATTAAAAAAAAAAACAACAAGAAAAAAATTACAAAAATTTAAAATTTGGATTAACTTACCTCCTCAGCGTGACGCAAATCAACAAAACTCCCGCAACGTAACTTAAAATGAGCTAAATTCGCACGGAACAACAACGAATCAAATAAATTCGCATGGGACAACAACGAATCAGCGGGAAAGAAATGAGTGCGTGAGATAAATGTGAATAGAAACCCGAAACAGTTTGCGGGCGATATATTTATAAAATAATAGTTTGGCCGAACTTTGTTTGTCGGTTTTCCAAAATCAGGTGAAAAATCTGTTTGCCATTGCTGTCAGTACGTCGTCAATGTAAATGGCAAACAAAGTGTGGCTGAACTAAATTCAATTGTTCGGCCGAACTCCTGAATAGTTCGGTCGAACTATGATAAGAGTTCGGCCGAACTATGGAGGAAAAAAAATTTCTGCCCCGAATTCTCACAAAATTGTTACCCATCTTCACATTTTCACCCATTATTTAAAGTTTAGTTCCAATGCCGAATACGTAAATTCTGCGAAAGGCGATGAGGGCACCACCTTGATTGTGGCCAGGGAATAAAAAGAAATGAAATGGTAAAGGTGGAAGGGTAAAGCGGAGAGGCATAAAAAGGGTAAGATGACATATGTTTCAATGGAAAATGAAATGGAAGGGAAGCGTGGCGGGGAATGGGTCCCACTTCATATCGCATCAGCAATTTACAAGTTTAGCATTTGATTGTTGTAACAAAACTTTGCGATGGCGATATGCGATAAGGCATAAGGGGTTCCACCACTCGTTTAAGTGGCTATATGATATGTAATATATATAACGGTAATGTTTACGATTTATATCACACGGTCGTTCGATGGGTGGTGGATCTTATAACATTTAACACTTTCAACCTTATATATAAGTAGGTTTAGAAAATAATAAGCCCTGAAAGGTTAAATATGTGGGTTTTTGGGGTTTGAATGGGATTCAAAGCATTTTAGAATCATGGAAAATTTTAGGGGCTAATATTCACAGGTGGGCTAATTTTCCATGGTTTTTCCAAAAAAAATATTCGCCAATTTCCATTTCTTTATAAAACTAATTCGCCCAAATTTTACAATATAAATTTATTTTACGTTAAAAATCGCCAACATTATATAGATAATATATATAATATCATTATAAATTTGAATAATTATACAAATACATCAATACAAATTTTATAGTTTTCATATTAGGGACTAGTGAGATTCGCCAATTTTTTAAACTTCAAGATCATTTTCCATCCTTAAAATTATCCCTGTTTAGAATATGGAGTAAATGAGGGGGCAAAGATGGTGAATGAAATGAATGAGGGTAGTATAGGTTTTTCTCACCATCACACTTAATCAGAGACAATTTCCTCTTTCCAGTAGATTAAAGGGAAAATAGATTTCTTTGATGCTCTTGACGGTCAGGATCTCCCTTTCTTCCTTTGAAAATAAATGATAGCCATGGAATATTATTTTAAGCATATAAAAAATATAAGCAATAATCAGTCACCTGGTGATACTGTGAAATACAGGAGTCTGATAGTGGCTCCAACTGGGGATGGAATCTCCTTCAGGAGGTGTTAATAACATTGTAGACTAGTGGTCTGAGCCATTGGGCTAATCCAAAAACTTGCAACTTAATCTGCTACAAAACCTATGTGGTTGAAAACCTTCAAGCCGAGGTCAATACTCTCTGCAAGCTGAAGTCTAGGGCATACTTGATCTGAAAACTGGAAATAAGTCTAAAACTAAAACTGGAAATATGCTCAAAATATTGAGCTTCTTTGCACACTTACCTACCCTAATCTAACTTAGAAGTGATATATACACTAAGTGAACTCCTTTCTCCAATGCAACCAATCAAGTAAATGACTACATGGTTGATTCTTGTTCACTTTTTTTAGTAGGCTGAAAAAACAAAAGGGCCACTCACATTTTACTTGCCTTTGAGCAGCAGTGCTCAAACTTTTCCTTAAACTCTACAAGAGACCATCTCTGGCATAGCATAATTCTTCTTTAGATGATTCTAAGAAACCAGGAAAATTATCTTGTAACAATACCTGGCCCTAAGGGTTTAAATAACAAACTTCATCTAGTGCTGCTCCTGGTTCCACTTTGTCATACTCAGGATATTTCTGAAAGCGAATATCTATGTGTTCTTCATGGTCATATGACATGGCATCCTCATTATATACCACTATGTTGTCCTCAAGAAAACCTGATATGTCTTGACTGAGTTGGCCGAATTATGTTTGAAGGCCCTCATTTTGATGAATAGGAGCACTTTCTGGCAAAAGGCCTTCTTGAGAAGGTAGAACAACATCAGTATCAATTTGTTATTTTGTTTCTTCATGAGGAAATGCTTCATCACACAAATCATTAGTAGAAAAAATAGACATAATCTCTTCATTATATAAAAATTTAGAGGTTGGTTGCATGCTTAGAATCTGATTGATTTCTTCTTCAGTTAAAGGAGGAGGGGGTCCTTGTTTTCTTTGAATTGAACAAAATTTGTTTTCTTTCTCTTGTGAAGATTGATCATGAGGTTGAATTTCATCTTTAGCCTCACACAAAAGAGAAGATCAATTATCATTTGTCCCCACGGAGAAATCTTGTGGATCTTCTTTCATTTCCTGATTTCTTTCATTTTCAACTAACTTCTATTGGTTATCATGACAGTTGAATTAAGAATGAAATTCATGAATTGCTTCTAAGAGATCCTTAATGTTATCACTCAAAAAAATGAAGCATCATTTTAACAAGGTTAAATAAGTTCATGTGTCAAAATAGGGTTGTAGGTTTCATTTTTAAGTTTGGTCAAGGGAAACATCAAATTTTATGGTTTAAGTTTACCCTAAGGTCTAAACCCACCCATGTTCAAACTCCTTCATGTCACATCATTCATCATTCTCTGACTTATTTCATTTTCCAAAGTTTTTGTACCGAAATGCCAAATTAGCCAAGAAACCATAGTTTAGTAGCGTATTTCACTGCAAAAAGTCACTTTTCGCTACGAAACTGCCTATAGTTTCATATAGAAAATATTCAAATTAGCACTAAAAGCGCTACGAAAGCATGGTTTCCTGTCTTTCTTGTCAGTATAGCTGTTAGGTGTCAGAAATTGTTTGTTAAAGGGTAAGTTAGATGCTTTCGAGTCATGGAGGGATAAAATCAAGGTACTTGCTCAAGTCTGCAGTCATCATGGCCATTTTAGGTAATGTATAAGTCATCTTTGAGTCATGAGAAGACATTTAAACTTCAAATCCTTTAATAATTTAGTCATTCTCATTTATTTTTCCTCCTTGCGTAATATTTGAGCTCTGGAGAGCTATTGTACTAAGCCAAAGTTTTGGCTAGTTTCTTGAAAGGTTTACTTTGAACATCATCAAGCGAGCCTACAAATTCATCAAGTGAGACTGAACATCATCAAGCAAGGCTGAACAATTCTTAGAGAAACTATGGCAGAAAAAAGAAAAACAAACGAGGGTGGACAGTGCTTAAGATAACCTGTAGACATGAATTTGATTAATGAAGACCCAACAATAGTAGAAGCTTTCAAAAGAGCAGGGTATCTACAATTTTGCGAGAAATTATAGGGCTATCATACACAGGTGTCCAAGGAGTTTGCTATGAATTTCAATGGAACAACCACTAAAGTGGGAATACTCAGTTTGTCTATCATACTAGAGGTTATTGCTGCTGCTACAGAGATTCCAAGAGGTCAGGAGAATTGATTCAAAGGTTTCAAGTTTAACATGGATCCATGCAAAGAGTTTATGAAGCCAGAACATTCTGAAATGGACCTCACCAATGTTGTTCCAAGAAGCTACATTAAAGACAACTATTCAAAATTGTTGCTCATTATCCAAAAGTACTTTACATGTGAAGGGAGATTCCACAAAGTCTATTCATATCATTTCAAATTACTTCTGCACTTTACTGGTAAAAATTCCCTTGATCTACCTTTTTATTTGCATAGAAGTTTGGCACAAATGGAAGATACAAAGTCTGAGGGGAGTGAGACTTATTTATTTCATCATGTTTTAACGAAATTATTGGTTTTAGATGAACTTCAAAGGTTAGGGAGAGACTGGTCCTCATTCTTGTTTGTTAGTGGTTTTGAGTTGCATCCTCTTACACCTTCAAGAACTCCTAAACCTAGGAAAATTCCATCACCACTAGCAACAGAACAAAGCCAACCATTGGTAACAAATACAAATGAACCTGCAAGAGCAGAATCAAGTAAGTAAACTATGAAGGAGCCAGAGAAAATGCAGAGTCTTGACACATCAAATGTCTCACCTGCAAAACAGAAGTCAAACGTGGGGAAACCTCCAAAACATAAACAAACTATCAGTAAACAATGAACCAAAAGGATAACCAGGAGCGAAACAGTGGTTTTAAAGGATAAGACAGTAATTGTAGAAGATAGAGCAGAAGCCAAGGGAAATCTAGAAGATATTTTACATGCCATTGACATAGAGGAAACTCCTATTGTTCAAGATGAGTTTATAGAGGAAGGTGGCAAAAGTTAAAGAAGGCTAAATCTCCAAAGAAATTAGAGTTTGAGGGAGAAGATGCAGGCTTCATGTTCCAAGCAAGAAAGCCTATGACAAGGCATGCTAGGAAGCAATTAGAGAGAAGTAAAGAAGTCCAACCACTCATTGAAACAACTCAGCCACCTCAAGACGTTATTGACCTTTCATCAAATCCAGATAGGGATACAGTCAGCAAATCTAAGAAGGGAAAAGAGAAGGTGATGGAAAAAACATAGCTGCAGCTCCTTGAAGAAAAATTGAAAGTGGAAAATCATGAAATTGTTGTCGTGAAAAAAGAAGGAAGTAAAAACAATATAGAAAAGACTCAATTTGAAAAAATTAAGGCAATTTGAGAAGAACAAGTGGACATTGTCTTTAAGACTTTGGACAACACACAACAACTCATGAAATGGACAATTCCAGCAAGGAAAGAAGCCAAACATGTCAGGAGGAAGAACACATAGTTGAAAGCCACCAATATAATATTGAAAGACTAGGTTAAAGACCTTTAAGAGAAACTTGAACTGATTCATGAAGAATTAGAGAAAAAAGGGCTTAAAATGACTGTAATTGAAGAGCCAATAGCTCAACCAATTGTAAATGAGGAGGAAATGCCTCAAGGAGCATAAGGTAAGTTGTTTTATGGTTGATTGAGGCTAATGAAATGATTAGAGACAAGATTTTGGCACTAGCAGGGATCAATTTTTAAAATTACACAAAAAACTACATTTTCAGCACTTTTCAGCAGTTTCGTAGCGCCTCTAGGCTTGAAGGGCAGCAAAACGCTACTAAACTACTCTAGCTACTCTTTTGACTTTTTGGACCAGTTTTGAATGCTATCAAGAGGTGGAATTGGTATAAGAGATGTGTTTAATGATGATTAACAATATGCCAAAGGAAAGAATCAAGAACTTTGAGTTTTAAGGCATGTTTTGTAGCGCTATGAAAGTACGCTACGAAACTGCCTTACTTTCACACTATATTTCAGCCTTTTTAGCATGTTTTGGAGCACCTTTGGACATCTGGAGATTATGGAAGGGTTAAAGACCATGAAAATAAGTTATTGAACACTCAAGGACCACGAATTGAAGATAAATTGACAGCCAAAGTATTCGTGGAAGAAGAATACCATTTGCCTAAAAAACAGGGTTTTCTTTCCTATTTTTGAGGACATAAGTTAAGTGATCATAAAGTGATGAACCCCATCATCTAATTTGAACATGTGACAACATTCCTATCAAACAATGTAATTTTTAGTAGATAAGTTTGTTAAAGACAATAAGGAGTATTTTGAGTCCTAGTAGGAATAGGACTCTCAAGTAGGATAGGTGTCTGTTGTCATTAATTTGATGTTTTATGGTTATGCAAGGTGTTATTAGGCAAAAATTTGATGTATCTAGCCTGGTGGAAAATAAACTCATGATGTAACAACTCTATTAAAGGCCATAGAGTTGAATTTGTCAAGGGTTGAAGATTTTTGGCAAAATTGCAGCTTATTGTAAATTGACTGTTTCAGAAATACAGAGATTTGTTACTTGACCAACCTAAGTTTCTGAATGAGTTTTTAGTGCTTTCCTATCTTATCTATACCATTTATTGATCTCATTTGCAGTGGTTTTCATTTATAACACTCAGAATTCATTCTTGCAATGCTCTGACTTCCTTTATAGATAAGTTAACTGTGTATTTTCTTGTTTCATATGTGTGTTCCCTACTACTAAAGACTCAGACCTGCCTTAGCTTACATGTCAAGTGAACTCACTGAATTAATGAAATTATTAACTCCATAAGCCCAATGTTTACTCACTAATATGATTCTCAACCTACATTCATCATAAGAAATTTATTTCCTAAATAGAGTTAGCCATCTACATCTTTATTCAAGATCATTAACCCTTGAGAGAGCCCTCTTAGACTGGGGAGGCTAAGCCTCAGTCAAAATATTGGTTTGAAACAGTTACATGAGATTGTCTAGTTAACAACCAATCAGGTGCAATTTTGTGATAACACTTAGGATGCCAATTTCCTAAATCCTCATCAATATTTACAAGGTATTGTATGAGATCCTCAGATTGATCACAACAATTTTTAGCTAATGATAAAGATGGATAATATTCTTTATAATGCTCATAAGACACCTTGTGGAAATATTTTAAAGGAAACAAACTACCAAGGTTCAAACCTTCATACCATTCTCTCGCTTTCCCTTCTAATGTTGCCATGAACATCTTCATGAGGTAATACTCATGCCATTCGACCTTCATCTTCCATGAATGTATATGAAATTTAATGAGATGTAATGAAACATCATCAAAATTCTCATCTTGAAAAATAGGAAGGTTTCTTTTCCAATTTACCTAAGGAATTTTATGTGGGAATCTAGGAATGTGATATTTTTTCATTAGAGCATACCTACGTTGTATTATTGGATCCATCTTGTTAATCAGTCAGAGAGTGGGGTCACTGTATATTCACAACCAATCTGGATTCTTCTACCAGTGGAGTCTTTAGGTCAGCTGAAAACTGTGGAGTCGCGAGGTGGATGATTTCAAATTTATTCTATTCGATTGTTTTCCATCATCAATAACTAGATACCAATCTTGGAACATACTTGAATCATACAATATTTTGACTGGGGTTTTTGAGTTCTGATGAAATATTAAGATTTTTCGATAACTCATCCCCAGTATGGTCACCATTATTCTAGCCCTACGTAATTTGTAAGGTTGGCAAGAACAAACGGCAAAGGACAACATCAAACTACTTTGGAGTCCAGGATCTAGCCTTCCTAGACTCAGAGAGGTCTCTCTCTGTTTTACAATTTATGATTTAGCTTGATGATTATAATTGCACATATTAGGTTAGTTACAGTGATGGGGGTTGTTTTTTTGATTGATTGTGGGTTTGGATAGATAGGGTTGTAGAGGCTATTCCATTGGGCGATGGATTCAAAGGCTAGAATGGCACATCAAAATCAAGAGCAAATCACAGGGTAAGCTAAATGTGCTAAATGGATCTTAAGAGCCATATGAATTACGAGGTGAAAGAAATAGTAAGGTTCAGTAGTGAGTAAAGAGAAATTAAGGATTATTTTATCAGACTTCAACATAAAACATTCATATTTTAAATGCAAAAAGAATTAAGGCACTCCTACAACGAATCTTAATCTAAAATTTCTGATTTACAATTAGATGAGAAGATACACAGTAGAGAAAACAACGTAAAAATTTAAACAGAGAAGAACCACATCACCATTTTAACATAGCTCAAGAATCCTGTAAATGGTCTTTGATTATTGATGTCCAGCTCCAAAATTACAATGCTCCAATAGTAGTTCTTACAATACAAGTGCTAAAATATCCAACCCTTGATAATGAGAATTCTATCAATATTTAAGTAACAACTAAGTCGGTTGCCCTATCTTATTTGGAAACCTTTAATTGATTATAATTATCAGAAAATAGACAAGTGGTTGCCATGCAAGGCTTGATCATACATCTCTGACAACAACACCACCTCTGGAATTAATTTTGGGCAACTCGTCGTAGATTCAAACACTTCATTGGCTCCTTGGAAGATCGAACAGTAAGCTTTGGAGGTGGTTGTGATGGCTTCGAAGAGGCAACCAATGGAGGTTCTGACATATGGCTTTGTTATTCAGACCACCTTTTTTGGATGATAAATTCCAATGTGGCGCTAGCCCTGCCGCTTCTATGATCTTACTCCCCTTTCTCTGTTACAAATTGATACCATTTTATCTGGAGAAAGTGGTTTTTGAAGGATAAAATGGTATTCTGGACCCCCCTTGAAGTGGTAAGTGGTAATAGAAGGGGGGGGGTGCCAATTCATGAGAGAATGACACATAAGGGGTTTGCTTTCTTCAAAACCACTCATTCCAGACCCCCATGCAATTAGTGAAAACTCATTCACCCAGACCTGAAATTCTGTAGATTTTAGTTATGAAGTGGCATCACATCCACGCACTTCGGAACGCTTACAATTTAGTTTATAAAGAATACGATCGGCAATGCGATGTGATGGGGAGGTGACGTGGAGGGTAAATGATGTGGAGGGAAAGTGGGACCGAACTGCGGCGCACATCATAAGTCGTAGTGTTTATTTATAAGAGAAAAAATGCAAACTTTAAAACTGCAAAGTGCGATGCGTGGAGGAGGAGATGAGTGAAGTGGCAGGGAAGAAGTGGGAATGGATCGCAGGTGCACATCGCAATTCTTAAGTTTTATTTATAAGCTGCAGGATTAACTCTTAAAATTTGTGAAGTGCAAGGAGGAGGGACCCACTGGCTATGTGGCAGAGTTTTATGAATCAACGAAGGTTTAAGCGGTAAGTTAACTACAACGTTTATATGGTATATCAATGTATTGTGATGGCTTTGCATTGGGGCAGAGCTGCTGACACTAGTACATGTGGTCAATTTTCTGACACTTTAGTTTCGACACTTTTGATGTATTGTCGGAAACTTCCCAAATTTGTCTCAATGTTTTTAATCCCCCCAACAAGCATCGCTCTAGCGATGTTTAGGAAAATCGTTGAAATTGCGATGTTTAGGAAAATCTTCAGAATACCGACGTTTCAGGACAAAGCATTAGAATTGCAACGTTTCAGAGAGAAGTGTCAATATTGCGACGTTTGGAGACAAGTGTTGGTATTGTGACGTTTGGAGACAATTTTCGATATTGCGACGGTTTGGAGACAAGTGTCGGTATTGCGACGTTTCAGAGAGAAGCGTCAGAATTGCGACGTTTGGAGATAAGTGTCGGTATTGCGATAGTTTGGAGACAAAACATCGGTATTGCGATGGTTTGGAGACAAGTGTCGGTATTGCGACGTTTAGGTGTTGGTATTGCGACGTTTCAGAGAGAAGTGTCAGAATTGCGACGTTTGGAGATAAGTGTTGGTATTGCGACAGTTTGGAGACAAGTGTCGATATTGCAACTCTAAGGCTAGCCACGTTTTTCCCCGCCTCAAAGTGTCGCTCTCGGGACGCCTATGGGTCGCAAGAGTGACATTTTGGCTATCGGAAATTGGGTGTAATGTACTAGTGTGAGGTGGGGCCAACTTACTGTATCGCAAACTAAATAAAATATATTGCGGGCACTCACAAGGTAAAAAAAATGTGATGCAATATTGGAAATCAACGATCACATTATTTAAATTTTATTTCCAATGCCAAATACATAAAGCTTATGAAATGCGATGAGGTTCCCACTTTGATTGTGATTGGGGAATTAAAAAAAATGAAACGATAAAGGTGGAAGGGTAAAGCGGAGAGGTGGAAAAAGGGTAAGTTGACGTATGTTTTAATGGAAAATGAAATGTAAGGGAAGCATGTCGGGGAATGGGTCCCACTTCATATCACATCGGAAATTTACAAGTTTAGCATTTGATTTTTGTAACGAAACTTTTCGATGGCGATATGCGATAAGGCACAAGGGGTCCCACCAATGGTTTAAGTG
This sequence comes from Pinus albicaulis, assembly GCA_034641835.2. Taxonomy (NCBI): domain Eukaryota; kingdom Viridiplantae; phylum Streptophyta; class Pinopsida; order Pinales; family Pinaceae; genus Pinus; species Pinus albicaulis. The sequence continues at coordinate 16,024,506 of CM076576.1, read as the reverse complement.
GCTATATGATATGTAATATATATATAGCAGTAAGGTTTTACGGTTTATATCACACGGCCGTTCGATGGGTGGAAGAGCTTATAACCTTGAACACTTTCAACCTTATATATAAGTGGGTTTATAAAATAATAAGCCCTGAAAGGTTATATATGTCGGTTTTTGGGGTTTGAATGGGATTCAAAGCATTTCAGAATATGGAGGAAATGAGGGGGCAAAGGGGGTGAATGAAATGAATGAGGGTAGTATGGGTTTTTCTCACCATCACACTTAATGAGAGACACTTTCCTCTTTCCACTGGATTAAAGGGCAGATAGATTCCTTTGATGATCTTGATAGTTAGGATCTCCCTTTCTTCCTCTGAAAATAAATGACAGTCGTGGCATATTATTTTCAGCATATAAAAAATATAAGCAATAATCATTCACCGGGTGATACTGTGAAATACAGGAGTCTAACATTTCCTAGTGTTAACATGTACTTTCCATGTGCCATCTACCAAATGTCCACATGGCTACCAAAAATTCCAAAAATGAGTTCCACATGTTAGCTCCTCATGCTACAACATAGCTAGCTAGATTTTTCACCTATACTACCACATTGTGCTTGGAGTCCACTTGTTGTCTTAGAAAAAGAAATGTAGATTTTATTACTTTTCTAATTAGTTTCCTTGGTGCATCCTCAGATGCTCAAATGAGAGAACCAATATCTGCCTTGAAATGTTAAATTGGTCCATGCTCGGGTATATATATGCTTGAATTATGCTATGTGATAATATGTAATTTGTTGATCTCTATCAATTGGCAAAGAGGAGCATGCACTTTGGATTTTGGAATTATTTATCTTTGATAACAATTTTTGGTGTTTTCTTTTTTTTTTTCATTACAATTTTTGGACTACACAGACAATCTCCTTCCAACAAACACCCCTTGACAGCAATTAAAACACATTCAACATAACCAAGATCATCTTAATACTTGAGCAAGTCATATTTAGATGTTGTTGTGATTCACTTTCCTGTAAGAGCGATTTAATTTTTTACAATTTACTTTCCTGTAACATAGAATAGACAATGTGCCTTTACATTATTTAAAGTGTTGTGTAAATTTTATTATCTAATGACTTTTAAAATCATATATATATCTTGAAATGTGAAAATCATTTAGTCACTACAACTTTAGGCACATACACATGTTGGTCAAGGTTGTCATTGATGTCAATATAGAATTGTTGGATATGGGAAATATTCTTGTGATGTGTGATGTTGCCCTAGATGCCCATGAAAGCCTAGCCCTTAATAGCTCTTGATTATTGATCATAATTCCATAGTGATGCAATCCCTAGAACTAATGTTTTCTATATGATGTTCTAACCTAGGTGAAAATTCCATAGCCCTTACAAATAAAGAACCCATGTAAAAGAGATTTTACCTTGTATGCCATAGTCATTAATGAAACCCTCGTTATATGACATCCTTGTTCTTGATGAAGAAGCCCCACAGAATAAATGCATTTATTCAAGATAATGATGATTTTTGAAGGTTGTGAAGATGCCTTAATCCTTATAAATGAATATATCTATTGAAGAAACAATAGATTCCCTAATACTAAAATTTGAGTGCCTCGTGTCTATAAAGAAGGAGCCCTAGACATAAAATAGTAAGAGCTTACATGAATAAAATTAGAATGACTGTCTCACAAATTTAAGTTTCTTGATGGTAAAATGAGCCTATATAGGGATGAAATTGACACCAGCTTGTAGAGGATATTTTTCCCTTTATAACGAGTTATTATATGCCTCCTAACTCCTAGATTGTGAGAAAATGATTTTTCAAGTTTAAATATAATATTTTTTAAAGGTTGTCCGACATGAGCCTACATGCACAAGTCAATGTCATGGCCAAGTGACATATCCTTTCATAATAAGTCAAAACCAATATAAATATGAGTTTGGACACTTTATTTTCATCATCCAATTTATGTGAAGAATATCATAGGAGTTCAGGGAGGAGGAAAAAAATAGTAAGGAGGTCGAGGAGGACAGTTAAGGATAATTTTTGCTTGGGAAATTTTATTTAAGGTATCCTTTACAAATCAGACTTTCTATGAGGAATATTACAACTCCTTTTGTAATACAATCATCATTTGGAGGAGCTCAGTCATCATTAAAAGGACTATTACAACTCGTATATGTATCCATATACCTCATATTACAGTCTTTTGGTTATTAATTGAAGCCTCAGACCCCTGAAAACTACTTGTGAGAGGTTTGACTATTGGAGAAATTGTGACATGCTTGGATCACTGGGCAAGTCCTCTTTGGAAAGCTTGAGAACATTAAGCTTAGTGCTTGGATTTGTGGACCATTGGATTACATACTTCAGATTGTTTAGTCACATGTGACTTATCTATTGGTTGAGAAAAGGAACTTGGACCAGTGATAATCATCACCACAACTAGGATACGACATTGACTTGTGGAATTGTAGACTTTGGAACAATATTGGTCAGGCATGTCGAGGAGATTAAAGCTCACTAAAACTCGAGACAGTGATCATTACAGCCCAAAAATTTAATTGCGGACAAGGAGCGTGGGTGTTGTTTGGAGGAACCTTATTAAAGGATCTCTTGAAGTCTTGTTGAGGTAGTCTTCACATCACTTTAGGGAAGTCTACTGGGTATATTTTGAGCATTCTTATATTGTGTCAATTAGGATTTAGAGCTCAAATAGCTACACCACAATTGGCTCGGTTCACTGTTTGTGAGGCTCGATTTCGACAATCATCCTTTGAAGCTTATATTTATATATTTGGGTCACACTTTGAGGATCCTTGGTTGCACCCTCCTAGAGCATCTTATTGAATATTCTTGGAAATATATTGAAGACCATAAAGCAGTTGATTTTGGAGACAATCTTGAAGACTTGAACTTGTTCGATACCATATTGAAGATTTTATTTGAATCATACCTTGAGGAGTATTAATTGAACCCTCTTGAAGCAGCTTATTGAGGCATATGCTAGCATTGTTGAAGAATACCTTGGAGTAACTCTTTCTAGACAGTTGGAGCTTTGAATACATTGTCAAGCACTTGAATAATTATTTCGTGTAGACCTTGAGGCTTAGTGAAACTTATTGAAGACATATTTTTTAGAAGATTTATCTGATATTGGAGACACTATTGAATACCATGATGTAGTTTTGAATTCCGTCATGATGCAACCTTGAAGAGAAGTGTTTTGGTACCATGAAGAGTATTGGTGACACCTTCTAAGAAGACAAGTTGTGATTGATGCTCTAATTTCATTGGAGATCATTTGAGGGTGGTGTTGAAGGTGAAGATATAGTCAGGTCTCATTGCAGAAGATATTAGGAGCCATGAAGAATCATTGAATATATATTGAAGAATTGAAGCAAAGGGTTGGAGTCCTAGAGGATAGGAGTCTTTAAGAAAGACATGTTGGATCATGTACTAGAGAAAGGGTTGGAGCCCTAGAGGTTGGTGCCTCATAGTGACAAGGTTGGAGCATTGGAATATAGGGTTGGAGCCCAAGATGTTGGTGCCTCATAGTGACAAGGTTGGAGCCTTGGAAGATAGGTTTGTAGCCTTAGAGGCTAGTGCCTCATAGTGACAAGGTTGGAGCCCTAGAGGTTGAAGCCTCAAAGTGACAAGGTTGGAACCTTGGAAGATAGGGTTGGAGCCATAGAGATTGGAGCCTTGTGAAGTCCAAGTTGGTGCTTAGGAAAGTACAGGTTGGAGCCTGGTGGATTGGACATTGGTGTCTTCATCTAGGGTTGAAGCCCTACACTATATTGTACTTTATTTATTATAATGAATAGGATTAAAGTCTCTTTATTCCCGATTAATAAAAAAAATTATTCTTATTTCTCATTTTTTTTTCTAATTATAAGTGATCTAACTTGTAAAAATAACAATTGAAAAGAAATATTGATTCACCCCCCTCTCAGTATTTCCAACAATTGGTATCAGAGCCAGTACCTTCACTCACAGTCTAACAACTGGAAGGTAGATCCTTAGAAAAAAAATGGAAAAGTCAAGGAATAAGTCTTGCAAACCACTTGAAGGTGTCACCTCATCAATGGATAATCAAATTGAGAAAGCTTCATTTTTCAATGGAAAGTTTGAAATATGGAAGGCAATAATGAAGAATTTCTTAATTGCTCAAGTTTTTTAAGTCTGGGAATCAGTGGTTACTAGAAGCACAATAGAATAAGATTCCAAGGAACATAATGCAATAGAAATAGGATCAATTTTGAGTGGGCTACCAAATCCTATAAAGGCCAAAGTAAAAAAATGTTCGTCAACAAAAAATATGTGGGAAAAACTTTAATATCTTCTCTCAAAAGGAGCATTGACCATGACCTCTAATGAAGAAGATGATGAAAAGAAATAATGAAATTCATAACCCACAAATAAAGCTGAAAAAAAGAGTAAAGACATCAAGTCCAATGAATACCTAGAAGATGAAGAAAATGAAGAATACCTCAAAGAAGATCTCAAGGAAAAACTTGAAGTTGCCCTAGAAGAAATAAGCAGATTGAATAAGGAAAATGAGGAGCTTAAGAAGCAAATGAAATATGGTGACTATGACCAGGGAAAATTTTAGGGGCTAATATTCGTAGGTGGGATAATATTCCATGTTTTTTCCAAAAAAAAGATTCACAAATTTCCATTTTTCTAAAAATGAATTCACCCAAATTTTATAGTATAAAATTATTTTACCTTAAAAATAAAAAATATTATATATTGTCTGATATAAAAATAATTAGAAATCTAAACATTTTTACAAAATTATCATCAAACATTTTAAAATTTGGATATTAGGGACTAGTAATATTCACCAAGGTTGCTAAACTTTAAGATGAACTTCCATCCTTAAAATTTTCCCTGACTATGACTTTGAAAAGACAAGGAAGGAATTTGATCTCTTTAAGCTTCAAGTACAAGAAAGAGATGAGGATCTCACCAAGCTTGAGGAGGAATTACATCAAAAAAAGAAAAGGCATCATGAAGAAGTCATATCCATGAAAAATCAGGTGGATAAAGCAAAGAAATGGGAAGACATTTTATCAAGCCATCTTGAACAAAGTCACGAGGACTTGAAAGAAGACATGAGTACTTGAACAAATTTGAAGCGAAAATTTGTCAATACAAGGAAGAGGCATCCTCCCTTAAATGTTAGTTGGAAGAAGCAAAGAAACAAGCACAAGGAGATGAAAAGGTAATGGAAGCTTTAGCCCTCTTGGAAGGACAAGTAGGTGAAGTAGAAAATGAAATAAATTCCATGGAATACCAACTTGAAGAAAAATATGAAGAGATCTTCAAATTAAAATCAGATATCAACTCTCTAAAGGATGAATCATGTGAAACAACGAATATGGATGAAAAAATGGAGAACCATCTAGCAAATAAAGATGAAGAATGACAGACGATGGAAGAAGACATTGATCTCCTAAGAAAATAAGTTGATCATATTAACAAGTGTCTAAAGAACTCTCAAACCCTAGATAACATCTTAAGTCATCAAAGATCTCCCCTTGATAAATAATGTATTGGTTATGTAGGTGAACCCTCAAACAAAAATGATGCAAACACTAATACGTCAAAAAAAGAGGATCTTGAGAATCTTGGAAGAAATATTGATGCCCCCAGGTTCATAAAAAGCAACGAAAAGAGTGAAGATGACATTGGAAGAAATCCTACTCCAAAAAGATATGCAGATAATGTCAATAATGAAAAAAACAATAATTTTATCAAAGGATTTTAAGGAAAAATGACTTTAGAAGTACATCAAGATAATCTCCATCCCCTAGGTACCAAAGTATATTTTTTGGTCATTGTTGTTCTTGTACAAATTCTAGGCATATGGAAAAGGATTGTAGGGCATACCAAAAGGAAAATATAATAGTCCCCATCAGTATCATAGAAGCAACTTTGCAAGGATAATTTATGCTTACTCATTAATGAACAAGATGGAATGGTTCAAATGCCATAACATTGGACATATGGCTCATGATTGTAACTTTCCTTGGGTCCCTAAACAAGCTAAAAATATGACTACAAAGCAATAAAATAAAGTTACACAAGTATGGAGAAGGAAGAAAATTGGATCAGAAATCCTCTTGAATACTCAAGGAATCAACTCATGTTGTTTATCTAATGAGTACATCTCTGGCATATATGATATTCCAAGTTTCGATGATGAGATTCTGCAAAAAGAAGAAGATGGAGACCATGCATATTGTTAGGGGTAACTTGTTATTCTTACCATTCTTGCAGAGGTTGACCATGAAGATCCCAATGAAACCTTTGATGAGTCACACATGGACAATCATCTCTTGATATATCGTGTCTTCGGAGCAATTCCATTGAATAAAATCATATTGTGTCTCCACTACACATCCATAGTTGAAGATGTCTTCCACTTAATATTCCAAAGGAAACAATCTTTCTTATCTTGAAAAAAAAGGAGATAGAAGAGTTTATGCAGGCAGGGGGAGTTAGTTGATCATCTACCTCATCCATTTCCATGAATTCATACAGAAGCTTAAGGGGAGAAAGTACATTAAAAAAAATACATAATGACAGATGGAGTTGCAAAGAGCAACATAAAAAGAAGAAGCACAATGACAGGGGAAGAAACATATCTATCATGGTGAACTATCATTGATGAATAAAATACGATGAAGCAACATGTCAAGAAGCATCTTGATAGGGGGAGACATTGGCACCCCATTTTGTATTGATTTCAAATGGGGAGAGAATTTTGAAAGGGAAAGAATATTTCCATCAATGAAAAGGGGGGGAGTGTTGGTCAAGTTTGTGATTAATGTCAATATGACATTTTTAGAGAGGCAAAATATTCTTGGGATGCGTGACGTTTCCCTAGATTCCCATGAAACCCTAGCTCTCGATAGCTCTTAATTATTGATCATAGTTCCATATTGATGTAATCCCTAGAACTAATGCTTGCTATATGATGTTATATCCTAGGTGAAAATTCCATAGCCCTTACCTTGTATGCCATAGTCATTAATGAAACCCTAGCTATATGACATCATTGTTCTTGATGAAGAAGCCCCAAAATGATAATGATGATTGTTGAAGGTTTTTAAGATGCCCTAATCCTTATAAATGAAGAGCTCTAGTGAAGAAACCTTTTATTCTCTAATCCTAAAAACTTGAACGCCTAATGTCTATAAAGAAGGATCCCTAGACATAAAATACTAAGAGCTTCCATGAATAAAATTAGAATGACAATCTCACAAATTTAAGTTTCTTGATGTTAAAATGAGCTTATCTAAGAATGAAATTGACACCGGTTTGTAGAGGATATTTTCCCCTTTCTAATGAGCTATTATATGAGTCCTAACTCCTTCTAGTGATCTGATTAAGGTATGTTAGTAATGTTGTGCTAATTCCTCTTTCATACTTTGAAACCAATGTATTACTTGTGCTTAAGGGTTCAAGTTCTCTTGCAATTTATTGAGTCTCATGAGTGATTTTTATGATATTTTTATGAAAAAATTAACTTAAAAGAAAGACTGAACAACATAAAATAAAAGTATAGTACGTCACCATACAACACATCAACACAGGGATTTGATGAAGGAGTTCACCCCTCCTGGGCTACATCTCCTTGGTCTAGCTTCCATGGCTTGCGCCTCTATATTATTCTAAAATTCGAAAAATGATGTGTTTAAAATGATTTTCTGCTCCTGAAACCTGCACCAACTAGTTCAAAACACTCAAAAATGGTACCTTAGCCTCTATCTGCTCATGATTTGGTCGAAAATTGATTGAGTTATGACCTCTACATGTCCGCTCCACAATTTCCTCCCTAAATCTAGCTAACTGGCGCTAAATTGGGCTAACTGGCACTAAAAATATCAAATCTGCCAGATTTATCAGAGTCGCCAAGTTAATCTCAGATTAGCTTAATTAAATTGCATTAAGGGATAATTAAAACGAATTAGCTTTATTACCGACGCTCCATGGTTAATTCGGATTAGTGCTAATTAAATGAGATTAGAGGTAAATAATTGTGGATTAGTGTTTAAAAAATTCGCTTATGGTTAAGCACCTAGCACTTCTGCCATGGTATCTGGGCCTTGGTCATGTGTCCTGGGGATTGGCCTCCACTCCCCCCATCAGCCCGTCCATTTAATTTTAAATATATGCGGACAACTTAAGGGGTGAGAACCATGGTGTAGGCGGAGTGGTGGTGCATCTTGTTAGCAGGGAAGAGGTCTCATGCTCGATCCCTACCCTGTCTGGTCCACAAAAATTTTACGCGGCCATGAGGAGGACACGTGGTGATCCTATGCTGAGCCACATGGTCCTCCTCATTGGCCCAAAACTTAACCAATTAAAAATTTCCAACCACGCACCCAAATACACCACCTAGACTCAGCCACTTGGCAGTCACCCATTCGCTGGAGGATAGTTGACCAAAATTTGACCTTCCTAGTCAGCATGCCACATTAGTAGTACAGACTATTCACTGGGCTACTTGTTTACATTTTTTTTGCTAAATTTTTCATGTTTAGAAAAATGGACAAAACTTGTTTCTGAAGCCATATCGTGTCCATTTCGCGTGAAACGAGTTGCGTCGGATTCAGAATGAAGAACGCTATGTGATCATTTAGGTTTCATGTCATTCTGAGAACGTTGCTTTTTTAGTATAATTCTGAGCACCTAATCATTCCACCCCACTAGAAGCTTTTGGACCCCAAAATCTATTTCATTACTGAACATGTGGATGAGGGTACAGTTCCATCACCCTTCCGGACTCAATCCACTGGAATTTCCCTAAATTCAAAAATTTGATCTTTTCTTAAAAACTAATCTTTTTCCTTGATTCTGGAGACCCTGTCTTGTTTTTGTATACACCTTCATGCTACAATTTCCTAGAATTTGTAGAAAAGCAAGATGTCCTTGCAGAAAAAAAAATTTCCCACCTTGGTCGGCAATCAAAGGAAACTTGAAAACTTTCTCACCTCGATCACTATCGACATGGTGATTTTTAGCTTTTCTTGCCATGTACTTGCATTGAATTTTTACCAAGTGTTTTCACCTTTGCCATGCACCATTTTGAAACCAAAAATATGTACTTGTGGAACCCATGCCTTCTTTTTCACTTTATTTGGTGCTTGTTCTTTGAGTTTTGCACCATTCAACACTGGCATCTTGTTTGTGTCACTTTTCAACACTGATGTGGACTATTTTAAATCTTTCACATCTTAGATCTGAGACTTTTTTGATCCATATATTAGATAAATGTCTTTTTGGATTAATCACATCATTAGGATTTCACATCTTGTTTACCTCTTTTCAATGGAAACATGTTAGAGCCCTCGAAATCTTATTAGAAACATTAGCAACTTCAATGAAATCATCTTGTTCATTTGATGCATCTTCTTGAAAGGTCTCATTCAAAAAATCACTATGATTGAACATTAACAAAGCCAAATTTTGACTTGCATTCACTATTCTCTTCATTTCTCATGCATGTATAAGATACAAACTCCTCTTCTTCTTATGCGCTCTCACTATGTACTCAATTACATTCTTGAACAAGTAGTACTTATTATTATGGCGATGAAATACCTCCCTCCTATCATAAAGATAAGGACTTCCAAAAACAATCCCTGAAATCTCAAGTGGAACTACATTAAGTTCAACTTCATCAAGAAAATTTGAATTGATTGCAAACCTTAGGATGCACTTCCTTGTTACCTGCAAGTTTGCATTCTTGCATATCCAGCCTAAAGGATAAGGTCTTGGATGTGTAATAGTTTCTAAATTTAACCTCTTAACTAAGTCTTCAGAAATAAAATTGGCTTGAGAACCATTATTAAATAGTGTGTCTATTCTGGTATGCTTTGAAACAAATCTAATATGAAAGAGTTCAATTCTTGTATCATCATCTTGAGCTACATTAGAACAACTTGAAGAACTAGTGCTTTCTATGTTCTTACCTTTCAAATTCATTGTTGTAATCTTGGTTTCATCTCCTGAATCTGAACCTCAATCATGTTCAACGATTGCAGTTGTTTTCTCCTTCTCTTTGGTTTTAAGTTTGTTGGGCTTCAACGTTGGATGGAGTTGCCAAAAATGGTCTTCATCATGGCCATTTTTTGAAAAATGCTTACATGTGAGTTTCTCTTTCTCTAGTTTAATAGAACCATTTTTCTTTCCTTTTCCATTAAAATTACTCTCTCTTTTACCTTCATACTCAAGGAAACTATCACTTTTCTCATCTGCAATATGTTTCCCTCTTTCTTCTAGATGTGTGGCTTGAATATAAACCTCATCTAATTTTGTGGGATTGAACATGAGAATATTATATCTAAGATAGTTGTGCAAACCCCCAATATACTTTAACAAAGTTTCTTGAGAAGATAAATTGACACCCAAAACTAGTGCTCTTCTCCTAAACTCTTGTGTATAATTTTGAACACATTGTCTCTTTAGTTGTCTAAAATTCTGCCATTCCATAATGGTTTTTTGCATGTAAGATAGAGGGTAAAATTTCCTTTTAATGGAAGCAATGAAATTATACCAAGAAATTGAGATCTTACCGCGGTTTTTAATCACATATTGTGTCCTTTATTCCCACCATTCAAGTGCTACACCCTCCATTCTCAAGGAAGCCAATTGAATCTTTATGTCATCCTCTTGAAGGTTCTGAATTCTGCAATAAACCTCCTGTCAGGGTCCTATAATAATAGGATTCATAATTTTTGAATTGACTTTGATAGTCTTGTAAATATGTACATACCTTGCTTTCTGCAAGTTGTTTTCCCATATTTGAAAATTGAAAAATAATAAAAAGTGAAAAGAGGGTAAAAGTCCTAAAAGAAATATCAAAGGACTTAGAAAAAGATAGACCCCAAAAGAAAAAGCGATAAAAATAAGACCTGAAAGTGAGCAAGTCAAAATGCCACTATTATTTAATTTACCGCAAGAATAATGATTATGTGCAGATTGTCAATAAATGCCATAATCCATGATCAATTAAACAATTTAATCTTAACTTTTCATGCTTTGAATTTCATGTTTTAGATAGAGAATAAAGATATGTCAAACAGTATAAACTTGATAAATCAGTACATTAAATAGAGAATAATTGAGGAACTCAATAGTTTAATCTCAGCCCTCAGATGAAATAAGGTTAGACTTAGATAGTTTTTACGCTTTAAAATAAAATTGATTTAGGGTTGCAAGCCTAAATGCACTCATGAAAATGAAGTAAAAAATGTTAGAAATAAAGATGGGTAGGTAGAAAGCAGTTGTGCAAACAGTAATAAAGCATCATCGGGAAAAAATCACTAATTTCCCCTCCCCTACAATTATTCAGTGTTCTAAACTATCAGTTAAAGAGGCTCAGATCATTTCTCTGACTTCTGTTGGGACCGACCCCAAGGCTTGATGACTGATTGGTTAAAAATATTTGAATTCCTACATAAAACCCATATTCATCAGCATTTACCCTTCATCCATAATCATAATCCCTTTTTTCCTAAGTAAAAACCCTTTTTTACTTAGTAAAAATAAAACCCTAAATAACTAATTTCATTTCCTTTCAAAAATGATTCAAAAACCCATAAAATTGATTTATCCTATGTTAAAGTGTGAAAAATATAACAAAGACAAGCTATGCTTTATTTTTCACTTTACTTAGTGTTAAAATATGTATTTTATTCATTATATACATTATCCCTTTTCATATTAACTTCTAACTTACTTATTAAAACCCTAAACTACACCCTCCCATGTAGTATTAAACCCTTATATTTAAAACAACCCACAAAACCCTCTATTTTATGTTTAAGCCAATGTTTAAATATCCCATGTGAGAAATATAAACCTCGCCCTTATCCCATTGGTTTAAACCTATTGATAAAACAAAATACCCTGCCCCTATAGTTATTAAACAACTGTCAAATGTTTAAAGACTATATAATAAAGCCCGCATATGGTTGAAACATTGTGTAATGTTTTAACTGAAATGTATAAACCTTATACCCACCGCATATTATAAACCTAAGGTTTTAACTTTATTAAATGCATATTCATAAAGTTTAAAACATGTCCCTGTCATGTTAATACACCCCGGCCCCACTCCCAAATCCCGATGCAACTCTCAAAGTTGATCTTAACCATTTGCATGAATCCTTCAAGATCCAACGGCGGAAGATCCATATCGCAAATAAACTTGCGAGACATTCACCATCTCATTTCTACGTGAAATGGGTGGTATTTGACTTTCTCCCTCCTCCATGTGATCCCTTCCTACTGGATTGTGTTCATTTCCTCCAAAACATCTTACCACCCAAAGTGAACGCAATAACCATTCACGGTTTTATACCATTTGAGCCTGAAAACCACCATTTTTTACTTTACCTCCATCTATTGCAGGAGCTAATTAGCCCTAATTTGCCTAATAAACATTGGAAATGCATTGTTTTCCTCTCTTTCAGCGTGTAATCACTATATAAGCTATTCTGACTTCGAAACAAGCCATTTTCCACCATTTTCATGCCAAAATCCTACAAATTTCAGCCTGTACCCATTGCAGATTGCTAAGAAGCTCCATAAATCTCCCAAAGACCAGAAACAGAGCACAAAACCTATTCAAAAACCTTCAGATACGTCCTAAAAAACTAGTACCTGCATATAACAGGTATTACTCCATCAATTAAGCCTGTTTCGATTTGAAAGGACTTTAAAAAGGAACAAATTACATTCAAAGTTCGAATCCACCCAAACAAGCTTATTGAAATATCCAAAAAATAGGCCAACACTTGTCAAAATTTCTGAAAAAACCTTGTTTTTGTTGCGCATTGTTTTAAACTCCAAATTAAACCCAGAAACCCTCTGAAGGTAGCCTAAGCCTCTATGCCTAATCTCAAAAGAATTTTTACCCAATTACTCATTGAAAAAAGCCCAAGAAACCCTTGTTTCTTGTTTCTAGACTAGTAAAAGTCTATAAATCTTATTGACAGTCCAAAATTGAAAGGAAAAACCCAAGGAAAGACCATATTTTGCCTATTTTCATCAAATAAATCCCTGTCAGAGTAAAAAATACTTCTGCAAACTGTTTAATCTCATAGAAGTAGCCAGAAAAACCTAAAAGAAAAGTTTTGTAGTCCAAAAAGCTTCAAAATTCCTAAACCTACTCCAGCTACATCATCTAAGACTGCCATAGTTATAAATCCTCTACAACCCCTAGTTGTAGAAATTGAGCATACCCCATTAGCAGATATTGACTATAAGATAGCAGATCCTATTGTAGAATTCAATTTGTTGGAACTTCACAACTCGAGCTATGAAAAATCTTTGGATAATGTTGAAGAAGTTAAAATTTGGGAATCACACTTGCCCAAATATGTTGTTCCAATTACCCACTCATGCCCATAAGTTATTAGATTATTCCATCATCATTATATACCTGAGAAAATAGCAATAGTCAATGCCAATAAAGAAGTACTTTTTACCATTAATGATGAATCCATTAATCAAATGTTACAACTTAAACCTGATCCTCAAGCAGTTCCTCTGTCCATTGAAGCACTTACCAAGCTGTATATTGGCCTTGAATTTCCTAAAAGATTCCAAATCTTCCAAATATTCGTGCCCTTGCATGTAGAAATTTCTCAAATTAATGCTCCATATTGCACTTCAAAATTTCCAGAGGGTTCTGGATATGTCATCTCCATGCTCCTTCATCCTAGGGTACTTTACTGATGAACATATAGATGAATCCATTTTAGGTTTCCTATCCACTTTCACACCAGGACAACTTCCATCTGTTATCATTGATTATGTTAGGTATATTGCTGATAATATTCATGACCAATTGGTAAAACTTCCAATTGAAGGAGTTTTTAGATACACATCTTTCCTTTTCCATATGTTCTTGTATTTTCAAGCAAATAATTTTCCATTAACACTTCAAAATCTTGATATAGAAGGGAATCATCTTTCAGTTATTTTCTGGACCTCTTTGATCAAGAAAGAGTCCGCAGAGTTCACATATGCAGAGTTTTCATATTCCTTCATCCGTCCATTGATAAAAATATTGACAAGTACTGAACAGCCAAGGATAAATGATGAGATGAAGAAGATTTTATAGTTGTCATAGTAGACCAAAACTAGTGATTGGTACTTGTATGAAAATCACACTGAGATTAGAGTGTTTGGATCCAATTTATTACCTACAAGCTACCCAAATTTGTATCAATGAGGTTTTTTCCTTAGAGTATATCAGGCAAATTTTAAACTCTGATTCTATCAATTTCCTAGCAGCAAAGAAGAAAACACACTTTAAATTGAAGAATCAAGTGGGACCATTCATTTGCAATCATAGAGATGCAGAGGTAGAAGCAGCTAAGCAGTTATTAGAGTACAGGTTTGAAGAGAGCTTTCCTTGGAATTATGTTCCACAAGGGATGCTAAGTAAAATGAGGGTTAAGTGTAAACTGACACCCTATATTCATGAGACAAAACTAGAGATAGAGAAATATTCCAATAAGATTGAGTGGACATAAAATACTTTAGTAGATGCAGTGAGGAAAAGTGATACTAGTCACACTTTACAAACTGCAGATCAACCAGAAAAAGCCACCAAGAGGGTCAGAGAAGAAGAAACTTATGTTGCTGAAACCACTACTAAAAATAAGTTCAAAATAGGATATAATAAAAGGCCCAAAACAGATTCAGTGGGCAAAGAGAAGGTAACCATTAATGTTGAAGAAACAGATCTCCCAGACACCAACACAAATGCTGCCACTATTATCATAAATGAGCAGAATACAGAGAATAGATGAAGAACGGGTTGATAATGGAAATACATAGTTGATAGAGAAACAACAGAACATGGAAACTTCATCCTCACAAACAACTGAGGAGAAAGATATAGATATCAAGGAAATGTACAAGCAGATCAAGTTAAAGAATGAAGAGATTAAAAATGATATCTACTATCAATGTCTGAAACAAACACCAAGTGTTCAAAATAGGCTTTTGTCTACCTTTGATTATTCAAACAAAAATCTAATCATATAAATATTGTAGCCTACAGTAAAAAATCCAAAGAAAGTGGCAGATTATAAGAAGATTGATTTAGAAGTTCAAATAGAAAAAATTCATGCTCTTGATCAGATAGAATTTCATAGACAGAGTTTAGAGATGTTGTACTCTACTGTTACAACCAAAGCTATGAGTGTTCAAAAACTTCAGAATACTATCACAAACATGAAAGATAAAATGAAATTGGATAAAGCATCCTTATATGCTAAATATATTAGAATTAAATCCTTGGAAGAATTGGTCTTGCAAGTTGGATATGACCCTACAACTGTCAAGGCAGCAGAGCAGTTAGTGAAGAAGAATAATGAGGAAATTGCAGCATTGAGGAAACAAATTAAATTACCATAAAGTGAGCATCCTCAAGCCAAGGAAATAATAGAAGGACAGAATGAGAAGGATGACATGATGAATTTTATTTTTCAGCTGACAGCACAGATCAAAGAAATGGAAACTCAAATGGATAAAATTCTCCATGAAAAAAAAACACAAAAAGTACCAGAAATTCCTACAGTTATTCCTGTGATCACTACAGTTGTGCCATCTACTCTAGTAGAAGAGTTGGCACCTAAAGAGCCACTAGCTACTGCAGTTCCAGTGACATCATCTACAACATCAGCTACAGAGTCATCCACTACAGCAGCTCACCCTACAGATGAGGCCAGAAAAATAGTGAAAGCTATGGAAGAAATGTCACTTCAGACAAATGAAATTAACAGATTGAAAAATATGGTTGAAAACCCTGAAAATACAAAAAAGCTGGCTCAAATAAATGCCAAAACACATGAGAAAAAATCCATTAGACTAAATGAATAATTGAAGAAGTTACAGAAGGAATTAACCTTAAAGGGACAGATTTCATATGTGAAAAATCATTTATGGAACAAGATCATAGAAGCCATAAATTATGTGTGGCCTTCAATTCAAGCGATTTTTGAACAGAGAGATTTACTCAAAGCAGCATTAGAAGAGATTCAAAAGACTAAAGAGGAACTTGATAACAAACCAGAACAAGCTATAGAATTGATCAAGTTTCTTAACAACTAAAACACACAAGAGATAGAAGAACTTGAGATTACTGACAGGACTGAAACTATCCTTGAGATAAGGAAAGTCATCACCAAAAATAACCTGATGAATTAGCTTGAGGAAAAATGTGAGAATATGAACATCACCACAACCAAGTTTATGGTCAAATTTGAGAATTTGAGGCAAAGAAGTTTGCCTAATATTTTGGTCATCAATGACAAATTAATGCCTCAGGAGGATTACAATAAAAATATCAGAGAATAAGCAAAGGAGTAAGTTGAGAAATCGGGTGGACAAGGCACTCCAACAGGAAAAGTCTTACTTAGAAGTTTTGAGGATTTTTTTTTACTTGCAACGAGATAAGACACTTGTTTGTCATTAAACCAACTTTTTCCAGGTATACAGAAGTAGATGAAAACTTCAAGAAGATGAAGAAAATACAAATTCCAAGTGATGAATATTGGGAGTCATTAACATATTAACTATGAAAGATAAAAAGGCAGAAAGATAAAAGAGAAAAACAGTTTGCTAAATTGCAGTCAAAACAGATTTTTTACAGTAGTAAACATATTTTACAGTAGCTAAAGAGAATCAGTGAAAGAGTATAAGACAAGCAGATCAGATTTCAAAACCAACTTGAAATATCTAAGCCAACAAGAAGGACACCAAGGCATCTAGCTGCACCTCATCCATAATCAATTCTATTTCTTTTGGATAGATAGGACAACTTGCTGATTTGTTAAGCAGTTGTATCTATTTTGTTGTAAAGGTATTTCTATTTTCCTTAGATGATTCCTAGAAGCAATCTAGGATATTTTGTAAACAATTATGTATAAATACTTCATCTTTAGAAGTATTATTGTGGAATAAATTTCTGAAGATTTCTATAGTCATTTTTTATTGGACTTGAAGGCTTTTTTGTTTCAAATCTTGAGTAGCAGACTGGATTGGATCAAGTAGCATCATATTTCAAGATTCATGTGATGAGATATTTAAGTGAAGTATTTCCTTCTTTTCATTGTTTATCTTTCTTTGTTACATGCATCCATTTTTTTTTCCAAAATTGAATGAATAAACAGGAGTATTACTTCAGGATTTGTTAAAAGCACCTTGTCTTTACTGTTTATCATTTTTATGTTTTCTGTTGATTTCTAGAGTAGGGAATCCTTAATTTCTCCCTCTTTCGTTTGACCTCTTCCTACTACTTCTCTTTTCCGGATCAAATAACCCTTCATTGCTCTTTATCCCGATCATATCATCTCACCAAACAACCTTCTAGGATCTTCATGGGTTATCTATCTTGCCCTGAAAACATTTGACTTTTTGACCTTGATCCTAGCTCTGTCTGCTTGATTTTTTACTCCTCAGCCCAATGGACAAATAGATTTCCCACTATCCATATCATTAGGTGATTTTTCCCACCAAATCAATCAAACCAAAACCAAATTTCATAATCATAGCTAGCCTAATATCATATAAAATAAACAAAGTTAAATCTTATAGAGAGAGCCCTCTCTAAACCCTAAGAAGGCTAGATCTTAGAGTTTAAAAGTTGGTCTGTGGTTACCTCTAGTGTTCTTAGACTTTAAACAAAAATCTCACAACTTTAGAATTACTAGAGTGATAACACCACCAAATGACGAATCCAATTATCCAACTTCTCTGCATTCACTTCACCATTATACATCAAAAGTTCAAATTTAACATCAAGTTTAAGTAAGGGTGATTTATTAGTTCCTTTTGAAGTATCTGTATGAACAGATGAAAGGGTTGTGGTAGTGGAAGACGATGAAGAGGAAGGTGAATATGGTGGTGAGGATTATGGTGGAGTGGATGGTGGTTTATTACCATCTCCATGTCCTCATCCTCTTAGAGAATCCTATCCTCTAGGAGGCCTAGAACTTTCTCCTTGCATTCTTAAATTCATCTCCTTATAGAGGGCCTTTACCATCTCAGTCATATCAAAAAATTCGTTTTTAAATGGTCTCTCTTCCTCTGTCATGGTAGGTTATCCTTCATGAGACATGCTCACTGAAGAGTCAACTTCAACTTGAGGATTTTTTGGTGCTGAAGACTTTGGAAACCTTGCCCTTATTCCTCTTGACCCAACTGCAGGGATTTCAACCAGCTTCCCTTCTCCTCTTTTGAGTTTTAACCTTGTAAGCATGACACAAACTTGCAAACAAATTGATCGATTCTTGCACAAAAAAACTAAATATATGATACCAAAAATGATCTAATTAGGGTATGTTAGTAATGTTGTGCTAATTCCACTTTGATATTTTGAAACCAATTTCTTACATGTGCTTAAGGGTTCAAGTTCTCTTGCAAGTTATTGAGTCTCATGAGTGATTTTTATGTTATTGTTATGAACAATTTAACAGAAAAGAAAGACTGAACAATAGAAAATAAAAGTATAGTACATCACCATACAACATATCAACACAGGGATTTGATGAAGGAGTTCACCCCTCCTGGGCTACGTCTCCTTGGTCCAGCTTCCATGGCTTGGGCCTCTATATTATGCTCAAATTTTCAAAATGATGTGTTTACAATGCTTTTCTGGTCCTGAAACCTGCACCAATGAGTTCATAACACAAAAAAATGGTACCTTAGCCTCTTTTGCTCTTGATTTGGTCAAAAATTGACTGAGTTATGACCTCTACAAGTCTACTCCACATTTTCATCCCTAAATTTAGCTAACTGGCACTAAAATAGCAAATCCGCCAGATTTTTTGAAACTGCCAAGTTAATCTCATATTATCTTAATTAAACTACATTAAGGGCTAATTAAACTGAATTAGCTTTAATACTAGCACTCCGTGGTTAATCTGGATTAGGGCTAATTAAATGGTATTAGAGGTAAATAATTCTGGATTAGTGTTTAACAAATGTGCTTATGGTTAAGCACTCAACGCTTTTGCCATGGTCTCTGAGCCTTGCTCATGTGTCTTGGGGATTTTCCCCCACTCCTCCCATCGGTGCGTCCATTAAAGTTCAAATATATTAAGAGATATTAAGGGGTAAGAACCATGGTGTAGGTGGAGTGGTGGCGCATCTTGTTAGTGGGGCAGAGGTCTCGTGTTCGACCCTCTCCCGGTCCTTTCGATCCATAACAACAATTTTACACAGTCGTGAGGAGGACATGTGGTGGCCCCAGGTTGAGCCACGTGCCTCCTCCTCATTGGCCCAAAACTTAACCAATGAAAATTTTCCAACCACGCACCCAATACACCATCCAGACTCTGCCACTTGGTAGTCAACCATTCGTTGGAGGATAGTTGACCAAACTTTGACCTGCCCAGTCAACATGCCACATCAGCAGTACAAACTATTGACTGGGCTCCATGTTTGCATTTTTTTTCAAGTTTTTCTTGTTTAGAAAAACAAACAAAACTGTTTTTTTGAAGCCATACAGAGTCCATTTCGCATGAAATGAGTTACACCAGATTCAGAACGACGAGTAATACGTGGTCATTCAGGTTTCATGTCATTCTGAGAACTTTCACTTTGAGCATAATTTTGAGCACCTGATTAGCTAGATTGTGAGAAAATGATTTTTCAAGTTTAAATATAATATTTTTTAAAGGTTGTTCTACATGATCCTAAATGCACAAGTCGGTTCAATGTCCAAGGACGTGTCCTTTTCTTATAAGTTAAAACTAGTATAAATATGAGTTCAGACACTTCATGGTCATCATTGAATTTCAGCGAAGAATATCACAGGAGCTCAGAGAGGAGGAAAAACACAGTAAGGAGGTCGAGGAGGACAGTTAAGGATAATTTTTTCTTGGGAAATTTTATTTAAGGTATCCTTTATAACTCGTACTTGTTGTGATGAATGTTACAACTCGTTTTGAAGTACAACCATAATTTGGAGGACCTCAGTCATCATTACAAGGAATGTTACAGCTTGTACATTTATTCTTCCACCTTAGATTTCATTCTTGTGGTTATTTATGAAGCCTCCGACTTGTGACAACTACTTGTGAGAGGTTGGAATGTTGGAGAAATTTTGATAATATCAAATCATTGGTTAAGGCCTCTTTGGAGAGCTTGAGAAAAGTAAGCTTGGTGCTAGGATTTGTGGACTTTTGGATTATAGACTTCGGACTGTTAGTCATCTAACTTATCTATTGGTGGAGAAAAGGAACTTGGATAATCATCACCATAGCTAGGATACCACAGTGACCTATGGAATTGCAAACTTTGGAATAGTATTGTTCAGGCCTATGGAGGAGACTAAAGCTAAGTAAAACTCAAGACATTCATCATTACAACTCAAAACTTTGACTGTGGACAAGGAAATTGGGTGTTGTTTGGAGGAACCTTATTAAAGGATATCTTGAGGTCTTATTGAGACAGTCTTGGCATCACTTTAGGGAAAACTATTGGGTATATTTTGAGCATTCTTGTCTTGTGTCAATCAGGCTTTGGAGCTTAGAAAAATACACGAAAATTGGCTTGGTTCACTATTTGTGAGGATCAGTTTTGAAAGTCATCCTGTGGGTCTTATATTTATATATTTGGAGCACACTTTTAGGATAATTGTCTGCGCCCTCCTATAGAATCTTATTGAATATTCTTGGAAATCTATTGAAGACCTTAGAGCAGTTGATCTTGGAGACAATATTGAAGACTTGAACTTGTTGGAGACCATATTAAAGACTGGATTTGAAGAATACCTTGAGGAGTATTAATTGAACCCTCTTGAAGCATTTTATTGAGACATATGCTTGCATTGTTGAAGAACACCTTGAAGCAACTCATTCTAGATAGTTGGAGCATTGAAGAAATTGTGAAGCACTTTAAGAATTATGTGTAGACCTTGATGCTTATTGCATCTTACTGAAAATATCTTGCTGAGAATATTTAGTTGATCTTGGAGAAACTATTGAAGTCCATGATGTAGTGTTGAAAGCCTTCATGATACAACCTCGAAGAGAAGTGTTTGGGTACCATGAAGAGTAGTGGTGACACCTTCTAAGAAGACAAGTTGCCATTGATGCTCTAAGTTCCTTGGAGATTATTTGAGGGAACGTTGAAGGCAAAGATATTTTCAGGGCTCATTGTAGAAGATATTGGGAGTCGTGAAGAATCATTGAATCTATCTTGAATAATTGAGGCAAAGGGTTGGAGCCATAGAGGATAGGA
Source organism: Pinus albicaulis (assembly GCA_034641835.2). Classification (NCBI taxonomy): domain Eukaryota; kingdom Viridiplantae; phylum Streptophyta; class Pinopsida; order Pinales; family Pinaceae; genus Pinus; species Pinus albicaulis. The sequence continues at coordinate 16,003,214 of CM076576.1, read as the reverse complement.
GTCCTCAAGACAACTAGGTTGGATCTTGTACCAAAGATAGGGTTGGATCTTTAGAGGTTGCTTACTCATAGTGACAAGGTTGGAGCCTTGGAAGATAGGGTTGTAGCCCTAGAGGTTGGTGCCTCATAGTGAAAAGGTTGGAGCCTCAAAGTGACAAGGTTGGAACCTTAGAAGATAGGGTTGGAGCTCTAGAGGTTGGAGCCTCGTGAAGTCCAAGTTGGTACTTGGAAAAGTACAGTTTGGAGCCTGGTGTATTTGAGATTGGTATCTTCATCTACGGTTGGAGCCCTACACTATATGGTACTTGATTTCTTATAAAGAAGAGGATTGAAGTCCTAGCTATTCCTGATTAATAAAATTATTTATTCTTATTTTTTATTTTGTGTTATAATTATAAGTGATATAACTAGTAAAAATAACAATTGAAAATAAATATTAATTCACCCCCCCTCTCAATATTTCCAAAAACACAATTGTACTAGCATACATAGTGCACGACAATTCACAAGCTCCCCTATGAACCTCGGGTTCAAAATTAAGTCAATAGTATTTTGGTTCTCTCTCTTTAAGAAATTATAAAGGTAATTAAAAGGCCCGCCATTTTTAGCATTGTTACCAGGAAATTATCAACAGTAAAGTCTCTACTATATTTCTTGTTTTATTTAAGTTATTAAGTGATTTTAATTGTTATTACTTAGTTACTTTACAAATTTATTTATTTCAAGATATGTATGATTCATTAATATTCTATTTTTTCTTTTTCGTTTTTGTTTTAATTGACTTGTTAGATTCCTAAGAGTAGAAATCTGTTGATCAGTGGTTGTCATTGATGTCAACCCAAGAAAAACTAGGGGCTACCTTGATCTTGCATGGTAATTTTGACCTATCAAATTACTATATTCTGGTTCACGGATATTATTTATGGTTTCTACTTGTCGAGATGTTTCCGTTGATATATGGCACGCCATGTAATTCTTCACGGTTTGAGAGATATTCATGTTTGAAGTTTGTAACCCCAGTTAGTGGGCTAAAACCCCATGGGGTTATGGCATGCGTCATTGAAAAGTCAATTATTAATAATTTTTAAGATCCTAAAATCTCTCCCACGTTCACTTGTTGAAGACCCTCTCAACCTAAGCATTTATATAAATTGTGATGCTCATATCCTCCTCATGCAAGGATTTTTCTACCTGAAATAGGTCATCATGGAATTTGCACTATAATTTTATTTCTACGAAGGTTCAGAAGCTAAAAATTTTATGAGGCTAAGCCAAAATCCTAAGGAAGCTCTTGTAAAAATTTCAGATCAAGGTGCACAGTATTTTCAGAGATATGATCTGTGGAATTCAGTGTTTTTACAGGCTCTTGAACTTCATCTCAAAGAAGTGACTTTGGGAAAATCATCATAAATCTCTCTCTAAGTATCAGATTGGAATTCTGTAAAAATTGGCAAATAGTGCACGGAATTTATTTTTCTATGTATCAATTTTAGAGTTGAATGAAGAAACAATGACATGTGGCATGTTGTACAAGTTCACTCTAATGAACTGGTCCATAATTAGGGCATTGTGAGAGATTGGGCATAACTCTCCCTTGAAGAATAAAAATTAGGTCAGACTTGTAGCATTGGAAAGAAGACTCAGTGGAATACTATAGGGCCAAAAATACCATATTGGGGATCTGAAATAACATAGACACACCAGATTCAGTATAGAGCTCCTAGAAGGCAAGAAAAAGCTAGATCATGTGTTGTCAAGGGCTGCAAAGGACCATATTTTCTAGGGAAGAAAAACAAAGCAAGGTACATCAGAGGGTAGCATGACAAGAGAATAAATCAAGGTGAAGAACAACAGTAATAATTTCACCACATGAAGTCTTCAAGTGTGAAACACTGCATATAGTCATTGTAAAGGTATCAATGTACTAAGTCATTGTAAAAATTGTACAAGCGTCTATTTTCCAAGATTTGAAGAGGTAGTGTTGGGAGGTATAGGATCATCATTATGTGGGTGTGTCATAGTTGGGGTTATGGGCTAGTGTGTCTTATTCTTCTACATTATTCTATATCATTGTAAAGTGGACCATTTTCCTTGGTACGAGAGTCCATTATTGTTTTATTCTTCTATAGGGTGTAGGGTGGTGCTAGGATGGTGCATGAAGTCACCAATAGGTTCAAGCCTGTGAAAAATTCAGGATGGTAGGGTGGTGCTAGGGTTAGTGGTAGCTCATTGGGTGTTGGGGAATCCGTTCAATTGACTACTGAAGAATCTCGAGTTTTGGAGCGTCCATCCAGTGGGAGCTGGAGAAGAATGTTTTTCTAGATTCTAGGAAGTTGGAGCTTTATTTTCAATTGGAGTTGAATACTAAAGAATTATTAGAAAATCATTCATGTGGTTTTTGTCCCGGAGAGAGTTTCAACCTTAAAAATTGTGGGAATTTGTGTTTTTTTTGTTTACTACTATCATTGTACAAACACTGATAATAATTGAAGATTAACTAATGCTATGAAAGTTTAATAATAATACTAATTGAAAGGAATACTAATTCACCCCCCCCTCTCAGTATTTCCAACAATTGGTATCAGAGCTTGGTTCCTTCAATATCAGTTTAACAACTGGAAGGAGGTCATGGAGCATACCAAGAATGGTTTACCTCTGTTCAATGAAAATAATTATGCACTCTAGAAAGGAAGAATGGAGTTATATCTCTTGGCGTAAGGTTACGAAGTATGGGACACTGTTCAAAATGGCTTTACACCAACCACAAATGAACAAGGTAAGAAGAATTTGGTAAATGATGCAAAATCAAAAAATATTATTATGAGTGGACATATCGAATCTGCTTATCATAAGGTGTTGGGTTGTAAAATCACCAAAAATGTATGGGACAAGCTTGAGAATATATATGTAGGTGAATCAAATGTCAAAGAAGAAAAGCTTCAAATCTATAAATAAAATTTTGAGAAACTCAAAATGAAAGAAGATGGCAACATTGCAGCATACTTCCAATATGTTGATGAAATAACCAACACTCTGGAAGGATTGGGAGAGCCAGTTGACGAGAAGATATTAGATGAAAGATTCTTAAAATGTTACCAGGGAGATTCAACCCAAAGGTATCGGTCTTAGAATATAGTGCAAATCTAGACAAACTCAGCAAAGAGGAATTACATGGAGTTCTCATAACATATGAAATGATACTTGATGAAGAAGAGGGTACTTCGCATCTAGAAACTACGTTCACTGCATCTAAGAAAACCAATAAGGAAAAACAACCTTCAATTGAAAATACATGCATCTGTAAGTGTGAAGAAAAGGGAGATGATGAAGAGGGTCTTTCAGATAAAGAATATGCTTACTTTACGAGAAAAATAAAAATTGGTAAGGGAAAATTCAAAGGTAAAATTCCATTGATATTTTTTGGTTGTGGTGAGGTTGGGCATTTCGCAACAAAATGTTCAAACATAAGTGATGGCAACTCAAAAGGAAAGAAAGGCTTTAATAAATTCAACAAGCAAGGATCCAAAAGGAACTTTATCTCTAAAGAAGATAGCTCATCATCTGATAAAGAGAATGACAGTGAAGAAGAAGCCAATGAGAGAGTATTGTTTATAGCCAAGAACATTAAACAAGAGGTCTCAAACAACCAAGAAGAAGGGTTGAACATAGAAGAATTTTCTAAGGAGGAAATCAAGCTTATAAAAGAGCCCAAGGCTGACAAGATCTGTTCCAATTCTCTTGAAGAATAAGTTCAAGGTCTCAAAATTGAAGTTGAAGAACAAAAATGTATTGAAGAGTAACTTCAAAAGAAGTTGGAAGAAAGCAACCAATAAAGGGAAGCATTAGAAGCCGAAGAAGTCTCGCTGCGTAAGGAAGTGAAGAAGGGAAAAACTGTCCAAAACTATGCCAATAGCTCAAGGGAATTGGAATAAATCATCAACAATCAATGATATTACAATGACAAAACTGGTCTAGGTTACAAAGAGGAAGAAGCAAGACCTTCTACAACAAAATACAATGAACGTATGAGATCTGACATGCATGTAGAGTTCATTGGACAAGATTTACAAGAACAACATTGGAAGACAATTCCTCGACGAATATTTCCATCTAGGTACCAACATATTTTTTATGGCTATTGTTTCATGTGGAAAATTTGGTCATAAAGCTGTATAATGTCACACATACCCTAGGAACCAATACAATTCCAAGAGATCTGTCAAATATGAACCTCCCAGGGCTCAAACAAACATCAATAGATTTGAACATTTAATAAATAATATTGAATGTTACAAATGTCAAAACTTTGGACACATAGCCAAAGACTGCAAACTTGAAAATCCTCCAGAAGAGTCTTTGAAGCCACAGAACGAATGAACATGGAAGAAGAAGAAGACCGATAATTGTGCTCTCGCTCTCAAGGCTTAAACCAACAAGCATGTGTGGTATGTTTATAGTGGTTGCTCAATGTGTATGACTGGAGATAGAAATAAATTTGTATCTCTGAAAGAGAAGAAGGATGGAACCATGTCCTTTGGAAATGATGGATCTTCAAATTTTATAGGATCAGATATCATCACTCTCGGAAGAAAATATGCTATAGCCAACAATTTTCTATTGGTTGAGAACATGAATCACAATATGCTCAGTGTTGGACAAATGTGTGATCAAGGACACACAGTACTATTCAACTCCAAAAAATGTGAAATCAGGAAAGGCAGATATGGTGAAATTGTGGCTACAGCAAGTCAAGCTCCAAAAGACATATATGTTCTAGATGAAGCAACTAAAGCACGTCTTCTAGCTAAAGAGGATGATATTATATTTGGTAGCAATGATGATTGACTAAGTAAGAACTTTGCTACAAATATGCAAAGTGAGTTCGAGATGTCTTTGCTTGGTGAGATGACATACTTCTTAGGGCTTCAAATATCTTAGTAAGAGAAAGGAATAGATATAGTTCAAGCCAAGTACATCAAGGAAATGCTCAAGAAATTCAAAATGGAAGATTGTAAACCCATCCTTACTCCGATGGTAATAGGTTGCAAATTGAGCATAGACGACTCATCTAAGGATGTGGATTAGAGGTTGTACAGATATATGATTGGTAGTCTTCTATATGTAACAGCGTCCCGGCCAGATGTTATGCAAGTAGTTGGAAAAGTAGCAAGATTCCAAGTAGCACCAAAAGAATCACATATTATTGTCGTCAAAATAATCCTTTGATATATAAAGGGAACATCAGAGTATGGCTTGTGGTATCTAAAGGATAACAATCTTATTATTCAAGCCTTTACAGATGTAGATTGGGTAGGAAGTGTTGTTGATCGTAACAGTACTCGTGAAGCATTTGAATATCTTCGCCAGAAGCTTGGGATTCTCCCAAGTTCTCATTATATTTTCCTTATTCGGAATATAAAGGGGGCGTAGAAGTGTGTACATGTCTATAGGATGGTTGTATGTTAGGGGGAGTTAACCTTTGCCATTGATGTCAAAGTGGGAGAGAATGTTGTAGGAAGAGGTATCATGATCGCAAGGGGAGTACTTGTGTTGCCATCAATGATAAAGGGGGAGATTTTTGATCAGTGGTTGTCATTGATGTCAACCCAAGTAGCAACAGGGGCTACCTTGATCTTGCATGTTAATTTTTACCTACCAAATTACTATATTCTGGGTCAAGAATATTATTGATGGTTTCTACTTTTCGATATGTTTCCATTGATATATGGCACGCCATGTAATTCTTCACGGTTTGAGAGATACTCATGTTTGAAGTTTGTAACCCCAGCTAGTGGGCTAAAGCCCCATGGGGTTGTGGCATGGGTCATTGAAAAGTCAATTATTAATAATTTTTAAGCTCCTAAAATCCCTCCCATGTTCACTTTTTGAAGACCCTCTCAACCTAAGAATTTATATAAATTTTTATCCTCATATCCTCCTCATGCTATAATTTTGGTTCTATGAAGGTTCAGAAGCTGAAATTTTTATGAGGTGAATCTAAAATCCTAGGGAAGCTCCTGTAAAAATTTCAGATCAAGGTGCGCAATTTTTTTGGAGATATGATCTGTGGAAGTCAGTGGTTTTACAGGTTCCTGAACTTCATCTCAAAGAAGTGACCTTGGGAAAATTGTCATAACTCTCTCTTTGAGTATCGGATTGGAATTCTGTAAAAAGTGGTGGATAGTGCACGAACTGTAGTTTTCTCTGTATCAATTTAAGAGCTGAATGAAGAAACAGTGACATGTGGAATTTCTTACAAGTTTTCTCTTTTGAACAAGTTCATAATTAGGGCATTGTGAGAGATTTGGCATAAATCTCTCTTTAATAATCCAAATTAGGTCAGAACTATGGCATTGGAAAGACGACTCGGAGCAATACTACAAGGCCAAAAATCACATATTGGGGATCTAAAATAACAGAGATACACTAGATTCAATATAGAGCTCCTAGAAGGCAAGAAAAAGCAATATCATGTGTTGTCAAGGGCTGCAAAGGACCAAAATTTCTAGGGCAGCAAAGCAAAGAAATGTGCAGCAGAGGGTAGCATGAAAAGAGTAGAAATCAAGGAAAAACAATAGTAATAAGTTTACCACATGAATTCTTCAACTGGGCATCATTGCATACAGTCATTATAGATGTATCATTGTACTAAGTCATTATAAATGCATCATTGTAAAAAATGTACAAGTGTCTATCTGCAAAGAGTTGAAGAGGCAGTGTTGGGAGGTCTAGGATCATCATTAGGTATTTGTGTCATAGTTGGGGTTATGTTCTAGTGTGTCTTATTCTTCTACATCATTCTATATCATTGTAAAGTGGACAATTTTCCCTGGTACAGGAGTCCATTATTGTTTTATTCTTCTATAGGGTGGTAGGGTGGTGCTAGGCTGGTGCATGGTGTCACCAATAGGTTCAAGCCTATGAAAAAATTAGGGTGGTATGGTGGTGATAGGGTTAGTTTTAGCTCATTGGGTGCTGGGGCATCTGTTCAGTTGACTACTGAAGAATCTCGGGCGTTGGAGTGCCCATCCAGTGGGAGCTGGAGAAGAAAGCTTTTCTAGATTCTAGGAAGTTGGATATTTATTTTCAATTGGAGTTGAATATTAAAGAATTATTAGAAAGGAATTCAGGTGGTTTTTTTCCCAAAGAGGGTTTCCACCTTTAAAATTGTGTGAATTTGTGTTCCTTTTGTTTACTTCTATCATTGTACAAACACTGATAATAATTGAAGATTAACTAATGCTCTAAAAAATTAATAATAATATTAATTTAAAGGAATACTGATTCACCCCCCCCCCCCCCTCTCAGTATTTTGAACAAGATCATCTTGGTAGATTTTTCATAACTCTCCCTCAAACGAATAGTGCAAGTCACAGTGAAAAAGGGAACAATAAACTACATTATTTGACTCCTACAACAAGATCAATAGAAAAACAAAAATTTGAATCCTTTGAAGTAGAATATGAATTCATGTAACCTTCATCTTCTCCTACCCAGAAGTTTTTCCCGATAAACAAATCCACATAGAGCTAGCTTTTCTCGAATCTCCTAATGTTAAAATTATTCAACTATGGTCAAATTCCACTTTGAACATCTCATATGATGAATATAATAATTTCAATAGATTCCTATTTTCGAGAGGACCAAAATTGACCTAAATATCACCTCAATTGGATAAGCAAAAGTTGGTTTTTAAATTTATGTTCACACTCATGTATATTGGATTAGGTCGGCCCTATATGTACAATTGGATAGGTTGGCCTCAACATTAAGTGGACCCTCATGGAAACCTATAAATAGAAGAGAACTCAAGCTCATTTGGTCACATTGATAAAACCATATTCTCTTCTTTCTATTGTCTTGGTTCACACATGTATGATGGAGAAAGTTTGCATAAGGGTCTGAAACTACAGGATTGAAGCTTGCACGAATATAGGGTTTTTTTTTTCTCAGGCATTATCTTGTAAGTAATAATTCTTGTCCCTGTATGCACACAAAAAGTGGTCAAGGGTGCGTCCAGGAAGCCTCAGGCCCTCTCACAGTAGCCTAAAGGGAGCGTCTTGGTTTTCTGAAGCAGATCGAGTAGTCTGGTCCCTGGACACACGCACATAGTGGTCAAGGGTGCATCTAGAAAGCCTCAGATGCTTGCACAGTAGCTTGAAGGGATATTCCAAGATTTCTGAAGAAGATCGGGCAATCTGGTCCCCAGATGCATGCACAAAGTGGTCAAGGGTGCATCCGGGAAGCCTCAATGTTCGCATAGTAGCCTGAAGGGTGTGTTTGAGGGTTTGAGGAAGATGTGAGTGTATTTTTCCCCAGATGCACACATACAGTTTACGAGGGAGTGTCGAGGACTTCCATAGTCACTTGCTCAACTCCTCCTCCATGCGTCCATGACTAAAATATGAAACGTCAATACTCCAAAGCTTCTGCTCAGTGACAAATTTTTTTGGCTATAGGATACAGAAAATAGTAATAAATTATAGTCCGTAGAATTAGGGTTTTGAATACAATCATGTTTAGGTTCATTTCATGGATGTTCTAGTTGTTGTGAAGATATGGATCATTGTACTCTATTTTTCTGAATCATTTGATTACAATTTATAAGAGGAATAATTTGCAAGGGTTTTCCCCATAGTGGGTTTTGCCTTGGTCTCTGATCAATCCTGGTGTCTCTATATGTGCATGATTTTCTTCCATTTTTCATTTCTGTTTCGTTGCATTGATGATGGTGATATTGTTCTTTTTACATAGTTGCATATGCTCATGAATAATGATGTAAATCTAAAGAATGTCATAATGTTAAGGGGTGAACTTAATGTGTTAATTAGGAAATGCAATTATCAAAGAAAATAACAATATATCCCTTTGAAAAAAAAATTAACATGGTATCAGAGCTGGGATGAAGAAAATTCATGGAGATCACCCCCATAGAGACACTTTTGATGGAAGCGAGAAGATGATGGTGGAGACCTAAAATAATTCTAAAGTATGAAGGAAACCATAGGTAGTTACTGCATAAGGGTTTGATATTTAGGGTTTGAGAGAAACCATGGTTTATGGAAAAGACTTGAGATATGATATATGAAACCCTAGCATGGTTAATGTCAAGATGCTCAAGAACTTATGACAGATTTAATGAAGCCCTAGATGGGATAGTCTCTAGTAGGCCTTGTTGTTGATAAAGTTGATTGAAGGCAACATTGTTATGTGGGCTATGGATAGTAATGTCTCTTGAAGGTTGGCTCAAGAGCGAGAGAATAATCTCTCATTGAAGATAATTATTCCTTGACCTATGATGTTTCTTTATGTCTTTACTCTTTTCTAGACTTATTAATATTGTTTTTTATCATTGCTTATACTTCCTGCATGTATATTTGAGTACTTGGATATTTCTAACAACCTTGACGAGATGTGATAAGTGGATCCTTCTTGAGGATCATTTGAGATGCAGGAAATAAAATTTAGATTTGGAAAAGGTAAAGAGTCACCTGATGAAAATGTGACAAGCACTACAAGCTTCCTATGTGAAGATTCATACGTATTTGAATACTACAAGGTATGCATGGTATAATATTTCAATGTTATGTTTCAGCTGTAATATTGAATGGAAAGGTTAGCCTTATGGTATGTTGAGAATGTATCCTTCTCAAATGGCTCATGCATGCATATGAAATTGATTTGGATCCATGGTTATTATGATGAAATGGTGCACCTGGTATTGAACAATTTTTTCTTGATGATCTTCTTGATTCTATGAGGCTACTTATTCTTGATCTTGGATATAGTGGTATAAATTTATGTTTGGATAACATCTATTTTTCTTGGAGATCATGATTCACCATAGAATTCTAGCACCCTGAAGATGATACTCTTGATACTTTTCATGCATTTCACATATAAGGATAGCTCATTGACTCTTTATAATTCTTGTGATGACATGAAAGAATGTTAATGAAGTGGATTCCCATTCAGAGGGAGAATATATCCTCAAGATTCTTAATCATATTACCATTTTAATTATATGCATATTTTGTACTATGAAGTATTATTTATGGGTATATGACATTGTTGATCTACAATAGAGGTCTGAACTAAGGTAAGATGGTTTTATACCACTCAAAGCCTCAGACACACGAAACAAAGGCTACAAGTGTGACTATATCCTTGCAGTCGCATGGATGCAAGCTCAACGGTGTGACCAAGGCAATGAAGATAAGTTATGGGTTGTTCCTACCATAGTCGCTTTCATTATTTAAGAGTTCGATTGTGGGTTCTAGTTTCACAGAGGAGGTCCTATGGTTTCCTAATGGACACCAAAATGAATTTTTGTGCATGAAATTAGATGTTCACTTAGAGGATGTTAGTTCTATAGATATGTAGCAGATATCAGAAATATGTAAGAGCAAGTAAGTTTGAATGTTTACTATAATTTGAATATGTAGACTGAAATTGTGTTTGCAGGTGACCGGGATACAAATACGCCATTATGTTTGAAGTTTGTATTACAAGAGTTTGACATGATTTGGTTGATTGATATAGATGAGTAGTTTTGGGAGTTCTGACATGAATTATATTGGTATTTCATAATGGTTTTGTATTGGCCTTCTGATTTTTAGTACATTGTTTGAAGTATTAACAATTGTATGCTTGGAATATGCATGATCTATCCTTGGTATATTCATTTTCATCTAGTAATATAAATGACTTGTATTATGGTCATGAGAACGACTTAGTGAAATTTGATACTGCATGATAATAGATTAAGTCAAGACTTGATTCCGTGATATTGATGATTTTTTATATTAATTATGATCTACATTGATTTATGAAAAAATCAGAAAGTTGGTTTATTAAAATGTCATGTTTGCAGATATCATTGCATGAAGCAAGCTCCCAAAGGCTGCATTAACTGTTATTTAGTGAAGCCAGGATGATTTTTTGATCCAAAACCCTACTTCAGAAATTTTCCAAGGTATGACTTTGGTTTTGGGTTTATAAACCGGTGGTCTACTCTTGACAGGTGATGAGTCTTCGATGATCTAGGTAAGAGGGAGATGGCTTCTAAAGCTTGAAATAAGAAATCATGACATGGTGAATAAATTTATGAAATTGGGAAGTAGAAATAGAAATCCTTGGACACTCCGATTAAATTGGAAACCCATATTTGATTGAACAATTTCATGATTGAGTCGCTTCGTACACATTGAGTTGCCGCCAAGAATCTTTCGAGATGTTTTCATGAGATGATCTGTTCTAGGTCTGAGATATTCTTCCTATGATATATGACTGTATGGATATGCTGATGTTTATTGGGATCATTATTGATGAGATGAGCACATATGAGTGTTGCCCTAGTATAATATTTTCCATGATGAGAGGTCTATAGCACGACCAAGGTTGAGTACAATGTTGCTAGCAATATTGAGCAAGAAATAAATGAATCCAAAGGTAAAAATCATGACAAAGACAAAGGTAAAGCACCTTAATCTGCTCATTATGTTGTACCACATTGTAATATTGGAGTAATTGAAGACTTGTTTAATGCTTCACTTGCTTCTTGGAGAAATGATTGGTTGCTAGATTCAGGAGAAACATGTCACATGAATTTTAGAAAATGTTTTTTAAAAGAATTTACTAACAAGGTTGATGGAGTAGTATACTTTGTAGAAAAATTTAAACTCAAGCCATCAGGGCTTGGCACAATCAGGCTTAAGTTTCCTAGTCTTCGAGACTTTCTTCTACATGAGGTTCTATACCTCCTAGATTTGAGGAGAAACTTCTTGTCCTTGGTCCACATCTGCAAGCAAAGACACTCCATTCACATGTTTGATGTTAATGTTGAGGTCAGAAAAGCATCATATTTCTTAGTTGTCATGATAGGAATAGAAAAAGGAAGACTCCTAAAGTTGCAAGGTACCTCTGCTCATGCACAAAACTTTGCATTCAGTTCTCACTATGATGAAGGTACATTCCCATCAAGTGTTTTATGGAATTCTAGATTTGGACACTTGAATTATGATGACCTTATATTTTTGAAGAAAAATGGTGTTACTGGTTTTCCCACAATTCCTAGGAAACTTAAGCCATGTGATGCTTGAATTCTAGGAAAGCACAAAAAATAGTCCATTCATGATTCACATTCTAGAGCACATAGAAAAATTGAGTTTATTCATTCATATTTATGTGGCCACATGCATGTTCCTTCTACAAATGGAAATAAATATATGATGGAATTTATTGATGACTACACTAGAATGTGTTGGGTTTACTTATTGAAGTAAAAATCTAGTGCTTTTCAAACATTTAGGAATTTTCATGCATGGATTGAAAATGATGCAGAAACTCATATTGGCTCTTTATGCACTAATAATGGAAAATAATACACTTCAAATGAATTTGAAAAATATCTTCACCAACATGGGATCAAACATCAAGAAACCATGCCTTATAATCCTCAACAGAACGATATAGCTGAAAGAATGAACATGAAAATTTTAAATAGGTTTGTTCCATTATGTTTTTAAAGAATGTAAAATTTATGTTTTGGGATGATACAGTTCTATGATTTGTGTACATAAAGAATAGGTGTCCTTCTAATGCAATTAGAAATCAAACTCCTTATGAAATGTGGCATAGAAACATTACTTCGATAAATCATCTCAGGGTCTTTGGTTCTACCTGTTATACTTTGATACCTAAGGAACAAAGAAATAAACTTGGTGGAAGAAGTCGAAAATGTATCTTTTTGGGGTATTCCAATACCTCAAAAGTATATCGTCTCTATGATGAAGTTAATAAGAAGTCTGTAGTATCTAGAGATGTCATATTCCTTGAATCTTCCAAGACTAACAATGTTTTTGAGTGGCAGCTTGATCTCTTCGATAGATTCACACATGCAAATTCATTTCAAGAATTTGATAATAAGATTCCACATCTTTAAGGGGGGAATCCTATACTGAATCAATCTATGGAATCATCTTCTGAAACACTCTCTCCCCCACATGAAGAACCAACCACGAATGACACTTTGAGTGATTGATTGACATAATTGGGAGACTGAATCTTTTTTCAATCCCAACTCAGTCAAATGAGTAGCTCGTGCCATCTCAGAAAGGTCCTCCAAAATGGCTAACAAAGACACTGGAAAATGTTGATCCCGATGAGGTTAGAAAGATAGGAATAATAAGTTCCACTAGGAAAAATGAAGGTGATGTAGATGATTCTGATTCAGCTATTGATATGGATATTTCTTGTAATTGTGAATTGAGTCTATAGATATTGAACCAAATTCCTTCAAAGAAGCTACTTCTCATGATAAATGGAATGAGTCGATGCAAAATGAGTATGATGCCTTGATAAATAATGGAACTTGGAAGCTGGTTGACCCTCCATTCAGAACCAAACCAATTGGCTGCAAGTGGGTCTACAAGAATAAGTAAAAAGCTAATGGCTCACTTGAAAAGAACAAAGCCAGGATTGTGGGAAAATATTTTGCACAAAAAGAAGGGGTCGATTATGAGGAGACTTTTTCCCCCATAGCAAAATGGGCTACCATCCAGACAATCTTTTCCTTAGTAGCTCAGAATGGTTTGAAATTCCATCAGATAGATGTAAAAACTGCTTTCCTGAATGGAGATCTAAAGGAGAATGGTTTTATGTCTTAGCCAAAAGGATTTGTTGTGAAGGGAAAAGAACACAAAGTATGCAAGCTTATACAATCCTTGTATCACCTCAAGCAAGCATCACGAGCCTAGTATGAGAAGTTAACTGAGCATCTTCTAAAAATTAACTTCAAACATTATGCTCTTGATGATGAAACTTTGTTTGTCAAGAAAGTTGAAAAAAAGTTGTATATCTTGTGGTGTATGTAGATGATATTTTGATGACAGGGAACAATGAGAGTTATATTGAATCCATAAAGAAGGAATTGAAGAAAGGTTTTGAAATGACTGATTTGGGATATGTTCACTACTATCTCAGAATTGAAGTGACCCAACATCCTAAATTTATATTCCTCTCTCATAAGAAGTAAATTGGAGATCTATTGAACAGGTTTGGCATGGATGAGTGCAATACTTTGACCACACCAATGGAAAAAAAACTTGAATCTCACATCCATTGAAGGGAAAGAATTTGAGGATGCAACGAAGTATAGACAACTTATAGGAAGTCTCATATACCTTACTACTACCAAACCAAACAACTCATTTGTTGTTGGAATCATCTCCAGGTTTATGCAAAAACCTTGTGAAGGACATTGGTCTGCTACAAAAAGAGTTCTAAAGTACTTGAAAGGGACTCAAGACTTTGGACTCAAATATACACAAGTGGGCGACTTCAACTTGATTGGATACTCTGATTCAGACTTCAATGGAGACAAAGAAATTGGGGTATCTACTCAGGTTATACTATGAGACTTGGATCAAGAGTTGTCTCTTAGAGATCATGCAAACAGTCAATTCCAACGGATTCCACAACTGAGGCAAAATATGTGGCAGCAACTGAAGCGACAAAAGAAATTGTGTGGCTCAAGAAGATCCTGGAAGATTTGCAGATGAAACAAATGCATTCAACTCCACTCATGATTGATAAAATTTATGCAATAAAGTTGGTGAAGAACCCAAAGCTCCATGATCGAACGAAGCACATCAATACAAAATATCATCTGATTCAACATCTTGTTGAGACCAAAACAATCCATCTACATCATTGTTCCACAAATGAACATATTATAGACATATTCACCAAAGCGCTTGGGAGAGAATGTTGTGAAACCAGTTCCAAAAATAGAAGAAAAGAGATATCAACGCCTTAGAAATAAGCCACTTCGAGGGGGAAACCTCCAATACATTACATGAATGAACAATTCTTGGATGATACAAATTACAAAACCTCCTTTCTATATATAGGAGTCCACGGGGCCACAATGTAATCCTAGCCGACCTAACAATAATAATTTAAGGGCACAATAATAACAATATGGGGGTTACAAGGGTACAATAATAACAATAAGGGGGTTACACTAACAACAATAAGGGACTATACTAGTAATATAGGGACCTAAAATGCCCCTGTCCTTCAAAAAAGTGTTGTCTTCAATGCTTGAGTAGCTCTGGGTGCTTCTGTATAAAATTCTCATCCTCCCATGTAGAATCTTCAGTGGGTAAGTTCTTCCACTTGATGAGATACTCTGAAATTGATCGATTCTGTAGCTGTCGAGTTCTTGTTTCCATGACTGCTTCAAGTTCCAATATGATTTTTCCTTCCTCATCAAGTTCTGGCAATATTGTTTGAACCGGAAGATTTTCACCTATAACCTTCTTTAAGCATGAAACATGGAAAACTGGATGTACTCGCGAAGAAGCAGGAAGCTCCAATTTGTATGCCATAGTACCAATATTTTGCAACACCTTGTAAGGACCATAGTGCTTTGGCGATAATTTATTATCCTTCTTAGCTTGCTTGAGGGACATTTGTTTTTATGGTTGTAGCCATAAAAATACCCAGTCTCCTACATCAAAACTTCTCTCGCTGCGATGTTGATATGCATGTTGTTTCATTTGATTTTGTGCCAAATTCAGGTTATCCTTTAAGAGTTGGAGAACTTCTTGTTGATGCTCGATGTGATCTTCCATTGCTTGAACCTTTGAATTTTCTCTTAAAGATGATGTGATGGATGGTGGATGATATCCATAAAGTGCCATAAATGGGGTCATTTTTGTTGCAGTATGAAAGGAAATGTTATACCACTATTCAGCAAGAGGTAACCACTTGACCCATTGTGTTTATTTATCAGTTAAAAAACAACGAAGATATCCTTCCAAACATTTATTTACTATCTCAGTTTGACCATCAGATTTAGGATGATAAGATGAGCTATGAGCTAATTGAGTACCCAAACAAGAAAATAACTCCATCCAAAAATTTTAAGTAAAAATGGGATCTCTGTCACTCACAATGACCCTTGCATTTCCATGTAGCTTTTGAATTGTGTCCATAAATTTACTAGCAATTGTACTTGCTTTAAATGGATGAGATAATGCACAAAAGTGTGCGTACTTGGTAAGTCTATCAACTACCACCATGATGACACTCTTTCCTTCAGACTTAGGTAAACCTATGATAAAATCCATTTAAATCTCCTCCCAATGTTGACTTGGAATGGATAAAGGTTGTAGAAGTCCCGGGGTCTTAATTGTCTCAACTTTATTTTGCTGGAAAACCAAACATTCTGCCACAAAATTTTGAATATCAGATTTAAGGCCATCCCGAAAAAATTCTTTCTTCACCCTATGGTAACTTTTAAAAAATCTTGAGTGTCCTCCTAAAGGAGAAGTGTGCAATTCCAAAAGAATCTTTTGTTTTAGTTGGGAATTCTTACAAAGATATAAACGATCTTTGTACCATAAAGAATCATTTTTCCAACTAAATGTATCAGATTTACTAGGATATTGTTGCAACTTTTGAATGAGTGTCCATACTTATTTTTCCTTCTTCCATTCATCTCTTGCTTCAGTTATCCAATATGGTTGGATAATAGAAATGGCACAAATCAATGCTTCCATCTCTTCATTCTTTCTTGAGAGTGCATCTGCAACAACATTAAGCTTCCCTTTTTTGTAGATTATTTCAAAGTCATAACCCAACATATTTGTGACCCATGTTTGCTGCTCTTCTGAAGATATTCTTTGTTCCAAAAAGTTTTTATGACTATCATGATCATTTTTTACCTTGAAGTGTCTTCCCATTAGGTAAGTTCGCCATTTCTTTAGTGCATGCAGTATTGCTAACATTTCCTTCTCATAAATAGGTTTCTGTAAATACTTTCCTTTGATTGGACGACTTTCAAAAGAAATGGGTCTTCCTTCCTGCATTAAAACTGCACCAATTCCATTTCCCAAGGCATCACATTCCACAATAAAGGTTTTTGTGAAGTCTGGCGTAGCTAAGACCAGTGCTAGGCACATTGCCTCTTTAAGATGTTCAAAGGCCTTAGTTGCTTCAGGAGTCCATGAAAATGCATCTTTCTTAAATAATGTTGTTAGAGGTGCTGCTATTCTCCCATAATTCTTAACAAACTTGCGATAATACCCTGTTAACCCGAGAAATCCTCGCAACTGCTTTATGGTTGTGGGGACTTTCCATTCCTTAATGGTTTTAATTTTGTTAGGGTCTACCTTAACACCCTCGTGAGATACAATATGAACCAGATATTCCACCTCTTGTACTCCAAAGAAATATTTGGATGTTTTTGCATATAATTGTTTCTCTTGTAATATTTTGAGCACCGTGTCAACATGTTGAACATGATCCTTCCAAGACCTGCTGTAGATTAGTATATCATCAAAAAATACTAGCACAAATTTTCTAAGGAAGGGTTTGAAAATGGAATTCATCAACCCTTGAAATGTAGAAGGTGTATTGGTAAGGCCAAAAGGCATGACCAAAAATTCATAATGACCCTCATGAGTTCGAAATGCTTTTTTTGGAATATCTTCAGTCTTCATTCTAATTTGATGATATCCTGAACGAAGATCCAACTTGGTAAAATAAATTCCTCCATGTAATTCATCCAATAATTCATCAATCATAGGAATGGGAAATTTGTCTTTAATGGTGAGCTTATTGAGCTCCCTATAATCCGGACACATTCGCCATGATCCATCCTTCTTGTGTACCAATACTACAGGAGCAGAGAAAGAACTTTGACTAGGTTTAATTATACCCGCCTCTAACATTTCTGCAATCATACGTTCAATTTCACTCTTTTGGACATAAGGATATCTATAAGGCCTGATGTTTGGAGGAACACTTCCTGGAATCAAATTAATAGCATGACCATGATCACGAATAGGTTGGAGTCCTTTGGGAGTTTCAAACACCTTGGAATGATTGTCCAAGACTTGTTGGAGATCTGCAGAAATAGATGATTTTGATGTTGGAACTTCTAGTGAGCATAATTGTGCAATTACACCTCGTTTTTTTTTATTTAGAATCTTTGTCATGACATTAGAGCTTATTATCTTTCCTGGCTTCCCTACAATACCTCGTAATTCGACTTCCTTTCCCTCTGAAAAAAATTCAAGAAAAGTTCTTGAAAATTAAAAGCTACCGTCCCTAAAGATTGTAACCATTGTACTCGTAGTACAACATCAGCACCTCCCATAGAAATGGAAAGCATTGGACTATTCAATATATATTCCCCCATGGTTAGCTTTATATTATGGCATTTTCCAGAGAAATTTATAGTTCCTCCATTTGCAACCATCACTTGACATTCTAGTGCTGGGTATAGGAAACAATTCAATTCCTTGGCTGCCTTATAATGAATAAAATTATGGGTGCTACCTGAATCAATCAACACTATTACCTTTTTCTTCTTGATATGTCCTTCTATCTTGAGAGTTTGAGGAGTGGTAATTCCTGCATGCATTAAACGATATGGTCGGACTCATTTCTTCCTCTTCTAGGTCTGGTTCCTGGTGTATATCCTCTTCTTGTTAATTTTCTTCTTCCTCTTCACAATCTATGTAAAATAATTTCTTCTCAGCACACTTATGACATTTAGTGTATTTTCTATCACAAATGTAGCAAATCCCTTTTGCTCTTTTTTCTTCCAATTTTTGTCGTGTCAACCTTGTAGGTTGTGGAAATCTAGGCGTAGCAACACTTCCTTCTTTATAGAAGTGAGTGGTAGGCTTCCTTGTCGCCATAATTTTACATTCAATTTTTCTTGCCAACCTGAATGCCTTCTCCAATGAATCAGGTTCCAAAACGCGAACTTCATGTTGGATGCTATCCTTTAAAGTACCTATGAAGAGATCAATCCTGTGTTCCTCTGGAATATCAGTTACCCTTATATTCAATTTTTGGAAGTCCTCAATGTGCTCCCCCACCAAACCCTTTTGTTTGAGATTTATCAATTGGCTAAAGAAGGTGTTGCTCTTTGTATCCTCATAATGTGCTATCATTTCCTCCGTAAAAATTGACCAAGTGACAATTTTTTTATAGGATCAAAGACATCGATACCATACAAATGTATTTTTTTCTAAATGTAAAGTTGCAATGCGTACCTTTTTTGTGTTTTGCACATTATGGAGATCAAAATATTGCTCCATCTATAGTATCCATGTTCAGGATCCTTTCCATCAAACTTCCTCATATCCATTTTTGGAATATGGTGGTTCTTCCCGCCAACATTATAGTTTATGAAGTCGCGATTAACATTTATTTTGTTCTCATCATGATTTTCCTCTACTATATTTTCACCATTAGGAAACATTTCTTGTATCAACTTTGTCAAACCTTCCATGTCTGCTTTTAGATCATTCTTCATGTTTTCCATGTTGTCTTTCATTTTTCTTCCATGTCATCCATATTAGCTTCCATGCCAGCTTCCATGCCATCCATCTTAGCTTCCACACCTTTCTTCAAACCATCCATCTTCGCTTCCACGCCTTTCTTCAAAACTTCCATTTCATTTTTTTTTTCTCTTTGCAAGAGCGAAGTTTGGTGCACTTGCTCTTGTAATTTTGATAGATCATGTTGCAATTCTTCATCTTCATGAGTCACAGTAGAGCCTTCTGAAGGCTTAATGGGTGTTGAATTATTTTTACGGGGCATTTTTTAGAATCCAATACTGATATCTATTCTACAATATGCCCTTGGAATCAATTCAAATTGATTCTTCACACAAGACTTATGCAATTCAGAAAAAATTACACACCTTTTTCTTGCTTTTGAAGAGCTAGATATTTAAATTGGATTATCTCTGTGGTTACAGCTCTTCAATATCTGAAATTTGGCACTAAGGTAGCCTTCTGAATCCTCTTTTGAATGCCATAGGTTTGAGCTAATTTGGATTCTTCAAGGTAAAGTTATGTCTAATCTCCCACAATGACCTAATTATGGATTGTTTCAGTAGATCGAACTTGTATGACTTGCCACGTGTCACTGTTTCATATTTTAGCTCTTATATTTATAGCAAAGAAACTACAGTCTATGTACTTGTGGCCACTTTTTATGGCACTCCAATCCAATGCTCAGAGAGAGAGTTATGAAGATTTTCCCACGATCACCTATTTGAGATGAAATTCAGGAGCCTAAAAAAGCACTACCTTCCACAGATCATATCTCCAAAAATATTGCGAACCAAGCTATAAAATTTTGCGATGAGTTTCCTCAAGATTTCAACTTTGCTCCCTAAAAATTTGAGCTTCTGAAACTTCGTATAAAAAAATTTATAGCGAAAATTCCACGATGACCTGTTTAGATTAAACTGAGGAGCCTGCAAAAAGACCTAACTTCCATAGATCATATCTCCGAAAATATTGTGAACCAAGCTTTGAAATTTTGTGATGAGGTTCCTCAGGATTTTGGCTTCGCACCCTAAAACTTTTAGCTTATGAAACTTCGTAGAAAAACATTTATAGCGAAAATTCCACGATGAAATGTTTGGAGCAGTGAAACCCTAGAATCCAAAGCTCTGATACCAAATGTTGTGAAACTAGCTCCAAAAATAGAAGAAAAGAGATATCAACACCTTAGAAATAAGCCACTTTGAGGGGAAACCTCCAATACATTACATGAATGAACAATTCTGGGATGATACAAATTACAAAACCTCCTTTCTATATATAGCAGTCCATGGGGCCACAATGTAAACTTAGTGGGACCACAATGTAATCCTAGCCGACCTAACAATAATAATTAAAGGGCACAATAATAAAAATATGGGGGTTACAGGGGTACAATAATAACAATAAGGGGGTTACACTAACAACAATAAGGGACTATACTAGTAATATAGGGACCTAACAGAGAAAAGTTTGAAAAATTCAAAACGATGCTTGCACTCACTATTGATTTATGGTAGCATTGGATGTGCTCTAGCCTTGTAATTTTTTATATGGGCTAAGACACATGTATTCCATAAAACCCAGAAATGATTTTGGAAGATTCCACTTAGAGATGGTTTAATTAAAATAAATTGATCATTTTTTAATGTTTTCCTAAGTGTAAACTTAGGGAAACAGATTAATTAAAGGGTATTAATTAAATTAAGTGTGAATCTTCTAGGTAAAGTCATGGATCACCTCCAAATTAATCTTAGCCATTGATTATGTTTTAATCTTGGTCATTGAAGGTTCAACAGAAGAATATAAGAAGGAGGGTCAGGGGCTTATGGAAATCACATCAGACAGAGAAAGAATCCAGAATTTGATTTCTTCGGTGAGAGGAAGGATCAAAGTGATTCTCATTTGAAGAGAGGGGAAGGTAAAATCTCTAGGAAGGATAATTTCTGAATCATAGAGAGTGCATAAATAGGAGTGGGAGAGGAGCCAAAGCTTCAGCGTAGAGTTACTCTAGCAGTAGTTACGCGGGGCCAATGCAAAGAAGTGGAGGGAGTTTATTTTCCTATTGGAGGAGCAGTTGAGGGTTCATCCGGTGTCAGGAGGACATTTCGGGAAGGAAGGAGAACTCTAGTCTCAGACAACAACAACCACAAAAGTAGCCACGACAATTAGCAGAAGAAATGATGCAGTGACAGTGCGAGTGACGCAGTCACTGCGCAGAAATCATGTAGCACCAGTGAGTGTGGGTGTAGATCAGTGTCAGAACTCAGATGGTAATGTGAGAGTTGTCTCACTCAGCCTTTTCTCATCAAAATTCTTCAGGTGATTGATTGATATTTACAATCAAAAATTTGTCCTCATATTTTCTGCATAATAAAGAAACCCTTAGATCTGCGGCACCAGTTTTCCCACATTGTGTTTTTCCGGGGACAATTGTCCAAAAATAACGGTGTCTATGTGTGATTACTTGTGCTATTTTTATATGTGATTTTTTAATTGTGAAGTCTACATCATATTTTATTTTTTTATTTAACACAAGAGAAATGTTAAATAATGGTATTTTACAATGCAATAAAAGAAATATAATAAGTAGATGTAGTAGAATTCTCCATTATAGAATTTTCACATGGTATCGGAGTTTTCAAATCCAAAGGAAGAAAGGTCAGGAAATGGACTGCGTAAACCAAAAGCTTTAGAGGAGAAGCAAAAAAAAGATAAGAAATAACAGATAAGTATGACAGACTTAGATGTTTTATCCTCTAGGTTAAAAGAGGATGATACATGCCTAGCAAGTTCAGTATTTGCGAGAATCTGGTATATTGATAGCGGGGCTTCAGCTAATATGACTGGAGTACGAGATTACTTCTCGAGCTATAGGGAAGAGCAGATGAAATTCCAGATCACTATGGCCAATAGTACAAAGTGCACTCCAATTGGGAGAGGATCCATAGTGTTTCAGACAGAAGCCGAAACCAGTGTCAGGATCACAGATGTACTACATGTGCCAAGGCTTGGGATGAACCTAATCTCAGTATCCCAGTTGCAGGACAAAGGGTATGACATACACTTTACCAGAAATAAAGTGTATTTCAAGCATCTCAGTTGGAAGCAAACAAGGAAGATCGGAATCAGAAGCAATAACTATACAGGTTGCAAATTGAAAGGCCAATGCCACTAGTCAGTAGTAATATTGAAGACAAGAAAGGGTTGAATGAACTTTTGGCATAGAATAATGGGGAACCTGCATCACAATGCATTGTCAGAGATACAGTTGATGGGGCACCTATTCTCAGCATGGAGCATGATGATGTATGCTGAGGATGCATTCTTGGGAAGTACGCTAAGGCAACTTTTCCCAGAAGTGAAAACAGGGTAGCAAGCATTTTGGGGTTGATATACTCAGATATTTATGGACCAATGTCCACTAACACTCTCAAAGGTGGCAATATTTTGTCACATTTATTGATGATCACTCCAGGAAGACCTAGATCTACTACCTGAAGACAAAACATGAAGTCTTTGAAAATTTCAAACAATTCAAGGCTCTTGTTGAGAACATGATGGGGAAGAATATCAAGACATTGCATTCATATAATGGTGGGGAATACATAGATGGATATTTTACATATTGTTGTGCAAAGGAAGGCATCAGGAGAGAGTGGACTGCACCATACAATCTATAGCAGAATGGTGTGGCAGAACGGAAGAACAGAATAATTGTAGGAGCAGCCAGGGCCATGTTATTTGACCTCGATTTACCCCGATACCGATGGGTTGAAGCTTGCAATACGATAGTGTATATCTAGAATAGGACACCTCATAGAGCCTTGAGTAAGAAGACTCCTGAAGAATTTTTCACAGGGAAGAAACCAGAGGTAGGGCATCTTCAGATATTTGGTAGCATGGCTTACTTTCATGTACCTAGAGAGAAGAGAAACAAGCTAGATCAAACTACAGAAAGGGGGTATCTTGTAGGGTACAGTAACACCTCCAAGGCATATGGGATCTATATCCCTAACAGTAGGAAGGTTGTGATAAGATGCAATGTTAAGTTCATGGAGGATAGAGCATTTCAGAAATCACTTGATATGTCGGCAGAGGTTCAAACTGCAGAAGTTCCCTTGGTCCAAGAACATCAGGGTCACCAAGGAGAATAGAAAAGAAGACAGACCTTGGTACCAAGGACATGTACTAACATTTTCACTAATTAAGATCAGGAAGATACTCAGTCAGAGGAGCTATTGCATCAAGAAGAAGAGTTGAGAGAGAAACCTTCCACTAGTGGTCAAATCAACAGGGAAGATCAGCAAATACTAAGGGGCGCAGAAAACTTATTGGGACTCCCAGGACTAGGAAGAGACAACGCAAACCTCCTGAAATGTACCAGGATTTGGTGGCTTAAGTAGAGGAACCTTCCAGCTTTTAGGAAGTTGTTCAACACCAAGTATGGGTAGATGCCATGATAGAAGATTATGCTTCTATCATGAAAATGAAGTCTGGGAAGTTGTCCCTAGACCTCAGAGCAGATCAGTTGTTGGATCACGCTGGATATACAAGATCAAGTACGTTGCAGATGGCAGTGTAGAGAAATACAAGGCAAGGTTCGTGGCAAAAGGGCATGCTCAGAAAAAAGGCATTGACTATGAGGAGACCTTTGCACCAATTTCCAGATATACCTCCATCCAGACTGTTGTATCTTTAGTTGCATAGATTGGATGGGAGATTCATCAAATGGATGTCAAGATAGCATCCTTGAATGGAGAAATTGAGGAAGAGGTATATATCGAACATCCAGAGGGTTTTGAGACTCATGAAAAGAGGTCTCATGTATACATATTGAAGAAAGCCCTGTATATGCTTAAGCAGGCTCCAAAAGCGTGGTATGGTTGGATAGATAGCTATTTGCAAAATATGGGATTTGTCAAGAGTGATGTAGATCCCAATCTTTACTAATTGCTGGTAGAGGATGAGCCATTGGTACTAGTACTATATGTAGATGATCTGTTTCTCATAGGATCATCCAGGCTCATCAAGGATTGCAAATGGAATTTGGAATTTGAATTCGACATGAAGGATTTGGGGTTGATGCACTACTTCCTAGGATTGGAAATTTGTCCGAAAGATGGAGATATATTCATGGGACAAGAGAGGTATGCCTTGGAAATTATGAAGAGGTTTAGAATGCAGGATTACAGACCCATGGCCACACCCATGATCACCAATTGGAAAAAGATAGATGCATTAGAAGATACAGAGGTAGACCCCACCTTATACAGACAACTCATCAGGTCATTGATGTATCTGGTTAACACCAAACTAGACATTTGCTTTGCTGTCAAACTCTTAGTCATTTCATGGTGGAACCCAAAAGAGTGCACTATTCTACAACAAGGCACGTCCTAAGGTATGTACAAGGAATAGTCAGATTCGTTATCAGAGATGGCAGAGGAGAGGATGTCAGACTCAGTGGATTCACATATACAGATTAGGCAGGTAGCTTAGTGGACAGAAAAAGTACCTCTGGGTACTATTTCAACGTTGGATCAGGAATGGTGTCCTGGTGCAGCAGGAAACAGAAGCCAGTAGCATTGACCACAGCTGAAGCAGAGTACATGGCAGCTAGTATAGCTACACGTGAAGCAATATGGCTACGGAAACTTCTTGTGAGTCTATTCAAAAGTAGGATGGAACCAACTAGAATTTACTGTGATAATCAGAGTTGTATTGAACTCTCTGAAAATCCAGTATTTCATGATCGGTCCAAACATATTGACATCAGATGTCATTTTATCAGAGACTATGTTCAGCGTGGGGCAGTACAACTCCAATACATTCCCACAGGAGAACAAACAATGAATATACTCACTAAGGCTTTGTGTATAATTAATTTCACTTAGTTCAGGGAAAAACTGGGTATGACTGAAAATCCATTTCAGTAAGAAATGGATCCTCAGCGGAGTTAAAGGAGGGAGTTGCAATAGAGTTGTAATATTCCTAAATTAGCACACAGCTAATTGGAATATTAAATTTTGATTTTGCTCTTAGATAGAGGAATAAGAGGGTATGTAGACCCATAAATCACCTTAGTAGGAATAAAAGACACTCCTAGTGTGAATGGATTTCATCTAAAAGTTGGATTGAAGACCCTTAGGTGTGAAAATGGGCTGAAGCATGTTGAATAGGTCAACTTTGACCAAATCAAACAACATTGTTATGGAGGAGTGGCAATAATGGTGGGACAACACAGTTTTGGAGGGAGATTGATTGCATGATGATGGAAGCCCTAATGAGTGGGACCCAAGGTGAGAAGACTCACATTGTTTATAAGGAAGAGAATGGAATTCATATGGGGTTAGCTTACGATTATTATTTTGATATGTCTGTTTAGACTTTTTGCTCTCTTCAACTGTTTAGCTAAGATTGCTGGTGATGTTTAGCACAGGGTGCTCCCAGTTGGGAATCTGAACCCTTTCCTTGAGAGGCCTTTTGGGAGAGTATTGATATATCATTTCCACCTATCTATAATTTTGGCCAAGCTTCAGTCTTCAGCTACAGAGCGATGTCTATTCAGATATGAGTTGTGTTGTAGGGTGTTGCAGTGGAGGGTCGAGAAACCCACTTTGTGAGCTAGTTTTTCATAGGATGAAGGATTCCTTCTCTTGGGAGATCAGCAAGGAGGGATTCTGAGCACATTTCAGATCTTTGGCACCAAGCCAACCTATACCTGTTATTTACAGAGCAGTTTCAGCTAGGAATTGCATTATTTTGGAGGGCAGTTTTAGAGGGGGATCTATTTGCTTAGAGTGTTTTCCTATAGGTGAAGGGTTCAACCTTTCATTAGAGGAGATCCTTGAGGAGATCTACATCAGATATACATTATTTCAAACTTATATGTCTTGAGCTTCAGTTTGCAGTGACTCTTCAGTCCTATGTTTGTAGATCACCATTTGTATTTGGGTGTATTTACAGAAACCCCTCCTGGGTTCTCTTGGAAAAGTGTCTAGGAGGCTAGATCTTCTCTCCTAGCATTATTTGAGCTATATAACAGCAGATCTTAATTTATCTATATTTATGCAAAATTTTATGCCCTAAAACTGTGTTTTCATACCTCAGAGCATTTGTATGGTAGCTATTTCTCATGTGATGGTATATTTTTCTTGTTGAGGCTTGTTTTGTATTTCTTGAGTGACTTGATCCTCAAGATATTGTTCCTATTATTTCTTGATATGTTTAATAATATGGTTGTACATTTGTCTCATATCATGATGTGTTGATTTATTCACTGTTCTTTCCATTATTGTGTTCATGTATTGCTGCTTCCCCATTTGGGAATATTATAGTGGTATCAGAGCATAATCTTGGCTCAGCCTGTGGATCTCAATCATTATGCTATCAGAAGAATAAGAAGAAAGAGAAAGAGATCAGAATGGTAGAAAGAATGAGTTTTATCTCATCTCTTTTCAGATCTAAGAAGGACCTTGCCAAGGAGGTCAAGAAAAGGAAAATGGAGAAAAGGAGTGAAACCACACAAGGGTTTCAAGATGAGGAAGGTCCATGTACTTCCTATCAGCAAAAAGAAGAATCGGTATTGCATAGAGCTCCAAAGAAACATACTATGCTCTTGTCTTTTGAAGAAGAAGACAAGAGGCATGGAGATTTAGGACACTTAGATTATGAGATTCTAAGTGAGTATCTTGCAGAATGTAAGTCTCAACCTAGAGCTTTCAAGGAGAATTTGACTCTCCCACAATTCATTCAGCTCAAAGAGGAAAGAAGACCTTGCAACGATAGAAGAATAAAGGGCAATATATTTCTATTGTCTACCTTTTATGGGTCATCCTCATGCACAACAAAGACTTGGGGAATGGAGTTGGATGCATTTTTCCTGCTACATCTAGTAGTAGAGAAAGAAGTTTTTGAGATTGCAGCGCTGCACCTTGAGGGTGAAGCAAACATTTGGTGGTTCAGCCATTTGAGTCATGCAAAAGTAACTGCATATGCAGATTTTACTGAAAGGTTGATCAAGAAGTTTGACAAGAAGAAATAAAATGTGAAGGAGCCTTCACCACCACTTGCTACAAGAACACTTGCAGCAAGTGCAAGAACCCTTGCATCTTTTCAAAGTGGTCTTGATCTCTTGACATATAGAATCCCATGCACTATTCGGAAGATGCATGAGGAGGAGGAGACTTGTACAAACGCTGATGCAACCATGGAAGAAAAACCATCATCATCAGCAGTTGGGGAAGCCATGACACTAGAAGGAGGAACCCTTGTAGCATTACAAGATGTTCCCAGGATTTACCAAGGTATACATATGTTTCCACTCTCTGTCATTTCAACACATCATATGGAGGATTGTGGGGATGTACCATTGCATGACCTAGAGTCAAAATACATTTTTGATTTGGAGCAACAGACTATCACTGCGTTGAAAAGTCTTGATTTGTTCAAGGAGGAGGTATACAGTCATCCTAGTGTATTATTGTTGAGCTGCACACAACTCTTGGGGTTGGAGTGTAGATTCTTGGAGGATGGGATGAGCATTGTCCTGAACAATGCAATGCAGAATTATGTGTTCAACACTGAGCATGATCTTGAGACAGTAGATGCACCATTATGGAGATCAGCAGCGCTGTCATTGAGCAGTAGTGATGAGTTGGGGGCCCAATCATTATTGGGGCATTTCAATAACCTTTCTTCATGCATAGCAGAGGATAGGGAGATGGTTGTTGAGAGACATCTTATCTTCCATTGTTATGATGGTTCTTTCTTGATGAGCACTTCATTGCTCAATGAGAATATTTTTCCTTCAGTATATTTGGATCCTTATGGGATCAACTTGGTCATGGAGGAGTGGTATTCATTTGGAGATCTCCAGGAGATTTCATTTCAACATCCCATGAAATGCAAAGACAGAAATCTGATTTGGGAGGATGGTTTTCTCCATTGGAGGAATTCCACTTTTGGACATGGTGATAGACACTCACCATTGGTCTGATGGGTAATGTTGATGAGAAAGAGGTTGGGAAGCCACTTGCACATTTATGACACTGGGTAGCAGGAGGCAAGACTACATTGGTTACTATTGGAAGAGTTTGTTCATCATGTGACACATTCTTTTTCAAAGAGTAGGTTGGTGTATGGAACTTTTCATGGCACTTACATCATACGGTAGCAAGGATTTTAGGTATATTGGGGTGATGTGATATATTTCATTTCAACCATCATGTTGTTGCTCCATATTTTATATGGTGATGGGGTGGGGAGGCAACAAGAGTTGTTGTTGCTTTGGAGGTTCTTGAGAGAGTATGGGTTGATTTCCTCCCATACTTTGCATGATGTTGCAGGAGTAGGATATGGCACTATCATGGTGCAAAGGGGCTACTCCTTAAGGCAACAAGAGTTGTTGTTGCTTTGGAGGTTCTTGAGAGAGTATGGGCTGATTTCCTCCCATACTTTTCATGATGTTGCAGGAGTAGGATATGGCACTATCATGGTGCAAAGGGGCTACTCCTTAGCCTTTGAGGACCAGGAGGTACTTCCACCTTGGAAGGAATCTCCCATATATAGCAGCATTATGATTGATGGATTTGACATGTGGTATGTCAAATAATGGAGCTATGATATGACAAGAGCCTTATTACAAAGGCCAATAGCGCTGTCACTTGGGAGCTTGGGGTTGTTGATGGAGTGTTCCCAAGATCACTTCACATATGATGCACTTGATGAAAAATTAGGAAATGAGAGTGATGGAGTAGTGGGTGGAGGTATCTATTACCATGATATGATCTTATTGACTTGGATTTCCAAGCATAAGAAGTGAGAACTTCATGCAACATATAGTTCATTCCTTTTCATGGGAGTATGGAATA
The DNA here is from genome assembly GCA_034641835.2 of Pinus albicaulis. Lineage (NCBI taxonomy): Eukaryota > Viridiplantae > Streptophyta > Pinopsida > Pinales > Pinaceae > Pinus > Pinus albicaulis. The sequence continues at coordinate 15,973,982 of CM076576.1, read as the reverse complement.
CCAATATGGAGGGCTCATTCATGGATCTTATTATCATATTACTCTCAGTACATGGTAAGAATTTTGTTTTTTCACTTATTGATTATCTAACACAGTATTTGCATTCTCTTACCATTTCTATATAGTGCATTGCTCCACAAGAGGGAAAGCCTCTATTTGGGCTTAATGGTAATTTTGGGACCAACATCTATGATGGAGAGAGCCATTCCTTTTATGGATTTGGGTAAGTATTGTACTATTTCTTGTATGCTCAGTTGATATACAATACCATTTACTATTTACTAGTAGAGGAGATGACATGCACAACTAGCAAATTGTTTGAAGACAACTTGCCACATCATATTCTAAAACTGCAATTGGTAAAACTGCGTTGTAACTACTTGAGAAAATGTTGGTACCTTCCAACACTATGTAAAACCTTTAGTACTTCTCTTATTTGGATTCCATATGATGATAATGTCATATTCATTTTGTATTGGATTATTTGGGCAAGAACCAAAGAGTGGATCTTTGAGGATCTTATTGTCTTTTTGCTCCATGAAGGCAACATTATTGCAGCCCATATTCAATAGCAGCTCTACACTTATCATTAGTGGAGAGAGAGACAATGTGGGATGGACAATTTGATCCATCATATTTAGCTATGCAACCCACCTTCTTTGCAGGAGCATAAGGTGGAGGAGATATTTCAGGAGTTACCATGTTGGAGGGTGACTCACTTTTTGTGGATGATAGCCTGGGGATGGAGGCTTCATAGGAGAATGACAGTTCCCAATATATTTCAGATTCCATGCCTCAAGAAGGCCTCTAGACCATATATAGTTACCTCCATGGATATCCCACTTTTTCATGATGAGAGCCATTTGGATTTTTCACCAAAGGCATACTTATACATATGGGGGGAACAACTTGAGAACATATTGATGAGAGAGCATCTTGTTCTTTTGGGGAACTTATCACTTGAGGATGCTACAGGAGGCAGAGGAGAGGCTCTTCAATTCTATCCTTGCAGTTGCCAGAGGACAACCAACATTTGGGAGGGGAGGACTGTAATATTCCTAAATTAGCACACAACTAATTGGAATATTAAATTTTTCTTTTTCTCTTAGATAGAGGAATAAGAGGGTATGGAGACCCATAAATCTCCTTAGTAGGAATAGAAGACACTCCTAGTGTGAATGGAGGTCATATAAAATTTGGATTGAATACCCTTAGGTGTAAAAAGGGGCTGAAGCATGTTGAATAGGTCAACTTTGACCAAATCAAACAACGCTCTTATGGAGGAGGGGCATTAATGGTGGGACAACGCAGTTTGGAGGGAGATTGATTGCATGATTATGGAAACCCTAATGAGTGGGACCCAAGGTGAGAAGGCTCACATTGTTTATAAGGAAGAGGATGGTAGCCATATGGTGTTAGCTTATGATTATTATTTTGATATTTCTGTTTATACTTTTTTCTCTCTTCAGCTGTTTAGCTAAGATTGTTGGTGTTGTTTAGCACAGGGTGTTCTGGGTCGGGAATCCCACTTCTTTCCTTGAGAGGCCTCTTGGGAGAGTATTGATCTATCATTTCCACCTATCTAGAATTCTGGCCAAGCTTCATTCTTTAGCTACAACACAGTGTTTGTTCAGATTTGAGTTGTGTTAAGGGTGTTGCAGTGGAGTGTTGAGAAATCCACTTTCTGAGCTAGTTTTTCATAGGAGGAAGGATTCCTTCTCTTGGGAGATCAGCAAGGATGGATTCTAATAAAATTTCAGATCTTTGGCACCAATCAAACCTATTCCCATCATTTACAGTGTAGTTTCAACCAGGAATTGTGTTATTTTAGAGGGAAGTTTTAGAGGGGGCTCTATTGGCTCTTTTAGAGTGTTTTCCTATAGGTGAAGGGTTCAGCCTTTCATTGGAGGAGATCCTTGAGGAGATCTAAATAAGATCTATATTATTTCAGCCCTATATGTCATGAGCTTTAGTTCACAGTGACCCTTCAGTCCTAGGGTTGTAGATCACAATTTGTATTTGGGTGTATTTCCGGAAACCCTTCCGGGGTTCTCTTGATAAAGTGTCTAGGAGACTAGATCTTCTCTCCTAGCATTATTTGAGCTATATAATAGTAGATCTACATTTATCTATCTTTATGCAGCATTTTATGCCCTAAAACTATGCTTTCATAGCTCAGGTCATTTGTATGGAAGCTATTTCTCATGTGATGGCATATTTTTCTTGTAGAGACCTGTTTTGTATTGCTTGAGTGACTTGATCCTCAAGATCTTGTGCCTATTATTTGCTGATATGTTTAATAATATGGCTGTACATTTGTCCCATATCATGATGTGTTGATTTATTCACTTTTCTTTCCATTATTGTGTTCATGTATTGCTGCTTCCCAATTTGGGAATATTACAACAGTAGGAAGTTGGCAGCAGTAAGCAGAGTCAGTAGCAGTACATATGTAGCATTTCTTGTGCAGTGGTGGTGAGAAGCATCAACATCACAGTAGCAGATGTTACAGAAGTAAAAAAAAACACACATTGAGTTTATTTTCTAGAGCACTTTCCTTGCTAAGAAGGAGTGTTGATTTATGGTAGCATCGGATGTGCTCTAGCATTGTAATTTTGTATATGGCCTAAGACACATGTATTCCATAAAACTCAAAAATTATTTTGGAATATTCCACTTATATATGGTTTAATTAAAATAATTAATCATTTTTAGTGTTTTCCTAAGTGTAAACTTAGGGAAACTGATTAATTAAATTAAGTGTGAATCTTATAGATAAAGTCATGGATCACCTCCAAATTAATACTAACCATTGATTATGTGTTAATATTGGTTGTTGAAGGTTCAACAGAAGAATATAAGGAGGGTGAGGGGCCTATGGAAATCACATCAAACAAAGAAAGAATCAAGAATTTGATTTCTTCAGTGAGAGGAAGGATCGAAGTGATTCTCATTTGCAGAGAGGGGAAGATGAAATCTCTAGGAAGGGGAATTTCTAAAGCATAGAGAGTGCATAAAGAGGACTAAGAGAGGAGCCAAAGCTTCAGCGCAGAGTTACCCTAGCAACAGTTACATAGGGTCAACACAGAGAAGCAAAGGGAGTTCAGTTTTTTATTGGAGGAGCAACTGAGGGTGCATCCGGTGTCAGGAGGACATTTTGGGAAGGAAGGAGCACTCTAGTCTCATACAGCAACAAGCACAGAAGCAGCCACGACAAGCAGCAAAATTAGTGACACAATGACAGTGTGAGTGATATAGTCACTGCGCAGAAATCACACAAAGCCAGTCAGTGTGGGTGCAAGTCAGTGCCAGAACTCAGATGGTGATGTGAGAGTTGTCTCACTCAGCATTTTCTCATCATAATTCTTCAAGTGATTGATTGATATTTAAAATCACACATTTGTACTCAAAATTTATGCACAATAAAGAAACCCTTAGATTTGCTACACTGGTTTTCCCACACCAGTTTTCCCACATTGGGTTTTTCCGAGGACAATTGTCCAAAAATAACGGTGTCTATGTGTGATTACTTGTGTTATTTTTATATGTGATTTTTTAATAATGAAGTCTGCAGCATATTTTATTTTGTTATTTAACACAAGAGAAATGTTAAATAATTGTGTTTTGTTATCACTCCAAAATTTACCTAGGGTTGTTATGTTGTGTTAAAAGAAATAACAAAGGTAACTATCAATCACTTTGGAGATTAGGATCTAGCCTTCCTAATGCTCAGAGAGGGATCTCTCTTAATGATTTATCTTTTTTGTTTTAATTGATTTTAGGCTAGTTATGTAAGAATGATTTGGTTTAATTTTGATTTGTTGGTGGAATTACTGATTTAGATGGATAGGTGCCTATCTATTTTCCATTGGGCTATGGAGTCAATACATCAAGAAAACAGTACAAAAAAAAATTATAAGAGCAATGTTACAGGGCAAGGTAGCTGAGCAAAATCAGATCTAAGAAGATGAATGGTGAAGTGGTTTTTAATCGGGATCAAGGAGCAGTTAAGGATTCCTTAAACTAGATAATGAAGGAAGGTGAAAGAGGTCAATCGGGAAAAGAGAGCAATAAAGGATTCTCAAAGCCAGATATCAGAAGAAAAAATTAAAATGAATAACAATTCATAATAGAGTGTACTTAAACAAATTCTGCAATAATTTTCCTGTTATAACATTTAAATTTGGAAAAAACATGCAATTTTATGGAATACTTAAGGAAAAAACATGAACAATTGAAATATACTTCCCTGAAGTAGCTCAACACATGAATCCTGTAAATAAATTCCTTTATTCTTGTCCTGTCTATCAACTTGGAAAAGTTACAATAAACCCTCTCATAGTAGATCAATTCAACTATATAAATGTTCAGGAAGCCACACTCAGTACTTCAAATTGCTGAAGTATTTATACAAAACTTAATACAAAATATCCTATAAATGATTTAGGATTTATTCAAGGAAAAGAAAATATCTTCATGCAATAAGATAGAGACACCTATGTAACTAAATGCAAGCTCTACTTGTTTATTGGATTTGATGTTTTTTTCTCTAATATTTTGTTGTATTATATCTCTCGTTGTTGCTTTCACACTGGCTACCTTTTATCTGTTGAATGTCTTTTACGTTGCTTATCATATGACTATATTTTAACTCTATCTTTCATCTTTAACTTGTCTTTGATTTATCTACCTTCTCTATTTACTCTTCAACTCTGTGAATTTTCTTTCATCTTACTGCTCTGTTACCTGTTTTTACTTTTACTTGTCACAGTAAATCACACCATTTTTCCCAGGCTTCTGCATCTAGAAGTTCGATTTTTACAATTGTCTTGTAAATCTCATTAGCCTATGTATATTTTGAAAATGTAGGCTTATTCACAAACAAGTGATTTACCTCATGTTCTAGGTAAAAGAAGTTCTCTAAAATCTGAAGGAGCACTTTGCTTGTGGGAACTCCTTTCATTGATGAAATGTTGGAAGTCTCTTTAGCTACTTCCCTGATCTTTTTTTCATATTCTTCATGTCTCATCACTTTTTTATTGATCACTAATGGATTAGGCAAACCTTTCTGCCTCAAAACATCAAATTTGTTCATGAATCTTTCTATTGAAAGCTCCATTGTTTGGAATTTGTCTTCAAGCTGTATCGTTAAATTTCTCTTAGAAATAACCTTCTTCACCTCTAAGATGTTCTCTTTTCTATCTGTAATCCCAAGTTCTTCTAATTCCTGCTTGTTTTTGGAATTAAGAAACTTTATAATATTAGTGACTTCTTTTGGCTTCTTTCCAAGTTCTTCTTTGACTTTCTGGATTGCATCACTTGCTTCCTTTATCAATTCTTTTTTCTCAAATATAACTTGTATATAAGGCCAAATATCATTAATAGAGTTAATGATATTGGCCCACAATTTGTGCTTTTCTTGGGCTAGTGGCTCTTTCAGTGTCAATTCCTTTTCTAGCTTATGAATTCTATCAGTCAATCTGTTTGCCTTTTATGATTCTGCTTTATACATTACCTGAGCCAATTTATTTTCATCTTCTAGACTTTTTAATTTTTCTTTAAGCCTATTAATATCATTATTTTTTATTGACATAAACTGCATTGCTTTAATCAATTTACTTGCCTCATCATTGGGATGGGATGATGCTATTGCTGGTGTAGTAGCTAGTGTTGTTTAAACTTCTGTTGTCACTAAAACTGTTGTAGTAGCTGGAACTATTGTAGTAGTTCGAAGTGTTGTAGCCACTGAAGCTGAGGTTGAAGCTATGGGAATGGAAGTAACAGGAACTACTTCCATGTTGGCCTTCTTTTCCTGCACTAATTTGTCCATTTCATTCTCCATCTCTTTTAGTTGAGATGTCAACTGAATGATGAGATTCATCATTTCATCTTTTTGACTTTCATTCTTCAAAACTTCTTTAGTCTCTGGATGCTCTGTTGGAGGTAGTTTTAGTTGTTTCTTCAATGCAGAAATGTCTGCATTCTTTTTCTTGATAAGCTCTTTTTCTACTTCGATGTTCTTTGGATCATATCCAACCTCCATGACCAATTATTCAAGTGATTTTATTCTATTAAATTTTTCTTTTGAGGAAGCCTTCTCTAGTTTTAACTGCGCTTTGATATTTTCTAGAGAATTTTGTAGTTTTGGGACACTCAAAGCCTTGTTTTTCATAGCAGAGTAGATCATTTCTCTAGCTTTCTTATGAAACTCAATCGGATCTATGAGATGCACATCTTTAGCTTGAACTTCAAAGATTTTTTTCTTGTAATCTGCTGATGATTTTGGATTCTACACTGTTGGTTGCAAAAATGTCATTTGCATCTTTCTGGTTTTGTGATCAAAGGCTGAAATAAATATGTTTTGGTCGTTGGGAGTTTGCTTCTAGTACTAGGCATAAGTCACAACTTTCAATGTTTCATTCCTAATTTTTATTTCCTTGTACTTCTCTATTATGTCCTTCTCTTTATCCACGTGTTTTCTTGATGAGGAAACCTCTACACTATGTTTCTTCCAAATTATCTGAGCACTAGAGGTTGATGGCTGGTGTGTTTGCTCTGAAATTTTTGGAGGTGCATTATCCCCGATAATTATAATTGTATCAATGATTTTAATTGTGTCAACTATCTCTTCTTGCTCAATCACTAGATTCAGTTTGCCCTTTTTCCTGTACGTTAGCTTTAATTTGGTGTCAGAAGTAGTCTCTGCAGAATATGAGCCTTCTTCTCTTTCCCTCTTTGAATTCATGTCTTGTAGGGATGGAGTAAGCATGATGGAACTAGTATCACCTTACTTCTCCACCTCCTACAAAGTATTTTCCAACCACTCTGACTGGTTGGAATACTTTTCAATGTCAAGTTTTGACTCATGAATAAAAGGGGTCAATTTGAATTTGACTCTTAACTTACTTATGACTCCCAAAGGATCATACTACCATTTGAAACTTCTACTGAATTTAAAATAATGTAAACACTTATCTTCTTGTTAACCAGCATTCCTATTATTGCAAATGAAAGGACCAAGATGGTTCTTAATCTTAAACTGAGTTTTCTTCTTCGCTGACAGGAAATTAAATTAATTTGAATTTAGGATTTTTCTGATGTATTCTAATGCAAATAACCTCATTGGGAGGTATTTGGGGAGCTTTTATGGAATAATTTGGCATCCATACACCCTAATTTCAGTATTATTCTGGTATAAATACTAGTCTCCTGTTCTACTTTGATCTGACAATTGCAATACTTTCTTTATCTCTTCACTGACCCTAGGATGAATGCTACTGCTTAGCATGTTGGCAACTGGATAAAAAAATGCATCAATGAAATCTTTGTAGTTGAATTCTGTGGAATCCTTTCTGATCAAGGATGTCCAAAAGAAAATTGATTGGGGATTACCCTTAGTGTCCAGTTTTTGGAGGCTAACTACAAACCTTTCTGATTAGAAATATAATAAAAACGAAACAAAACTAATGAATACTTAAACACTCCTTCCTCTGGTAATTTAACCAATTTCTCATGGATAGAAACTGATAGATATTGAGAAAAGTTAAATTTTGAATTTGGAGGCTATCCTGGGCAAAATATGGATAGAAAACCTAGGATAGAAGCATCTACATATTCATCAGTAAAGTACCCTAAAATGTATGACAACATTGTGACAATCTATCTAGTTCTCTCTGAAAAAAATGGAAGCTGAGTATGTAGGGTTACTCTTTGGGGTTTCTACTGATGGAGGAAGGAAGGTTTGGAATATTTGGAACCTCTTGGGAAATTCCAGCTTCAAATATAGTTCAGTGAGGATTTCAATTGATAATGGGGCTTCATCAGGCTCGGGTTGGATCTATAACATCTTATTTATGGATTCTATAGTGATGGTGAATAAAATCTCTTCGCTGGGAGTTACTAGAGCTCTTTCATTAGGAAAATAATTGATTTGACAGAGTCTGATTATTTCTGGAAACTAAAAGGTCTGTGAGAATATGTACCTAGGTAGGTTTGAATCCCAAAAGTGGATATCATCAACCTGGTCTATGAATTTATCATGGCTCCAACAGTGGATCTCTAGAAGGTTAAAATCAATGATTGTATCACTAATTTTGAATTCCTTGTCTACTAGAGGAGTGTGTTCAACATCTATTACAGGGGGTTGCAGAGGATTTACACTTATAATACTCTGGGAGGCCATTGTTTTGTTTAATTTAATCAATTATTACTTTTCTACTTAAGTAATGGATTTGGGAGACTTAGGATTACCTGGAAAAGTTTTAATTCAGTCTGCAGAATGGGTTCTGGTCCACAACAGGGGTTTTCTTAGTTTTCAAAGCTTTAACTCTGAGTCTAAAATGGTTCTAGTAGTAATAAGCTTTAATTCTGGTCTGGATTGGCTTCAAAATAGGTCGACAATGGTTCTTTTGGCTTCTTCTCCGCAAATAAACAACTTTCACAAATACACAAAAAATAAGGTAATAACTATTTTAGACGCGCTTTATTGCTTTTTTTACCAGAGGTGGTTAAACATATGGTGTGGAGTTGAATTTGAACTCTAACTGGTTTCATTTCAAATGTGAGGACAGGTTGGCGGTTTATTGCACGTTGAAAAGTGGATTGGTGGTTTTCAGCTGAGGGATGCGATAAGACGTGGGACTGACGCGTGGCAAATGGGAGGGGGTGAAAAACTACCCATTTCGCACCCCCGATTGGTTTTAAACATCGGGCAGTTGAAAGTGCGAAAGGGTTCGGGAATGGTTGGATCTAGGTAGTGCCAATCGGATAGATGGATGAGGTGGGGCCAGGAAAAATTATATGCGAAGGGCTTATTTGAAGTGGGTCAGGATTATATGAAAGGGTTAACATATTAGCGGGGAGTAATGTGTGAAATGGGTTTATTAAAAGTGGGCTCGAGAATATATTATAGCAGGGAATTAATATAATATGTACAAACTATAGGTTATAAAAATAAATATGTGGTTAGGATGAATATGAGTGGTAAGGGGGTTTAATGTAATATATAAAGTAGGGGGGAATACATTAGGAATAGGTGTTTAAAAGGATATCAGGAAGGGATTTTTACAGTCGGGAACGGTACATTTTAAAGAGTTAAAACAATGTAAAAAGTGGGTTTTCATGTTTTTTAATGGAAAAGGGAATTAGGAAAGGGGAAGTTACTGTTGTGGAGGTAAATCCCATCTACGGATAGAGGCGATCCCTGCTAGCCCAGATCGGGTCTAGCAACAATCGTTCACGCTATAGTGCAGGTTCCTAATTGCAAATAAACCAACTAGTGATGAAGGCTTACCTGGAATCCAACGATGTCGCTTATAGAGAAAGTAGCGCTCCCGTTCCTTAGCTTTGGTAGATCACAATCCTCACGATCTCCGTGATCAGACACCTGCACACGCGAGAAACAAAAAAAACGCAAGCGTAAAATCCAGCATATGCAACTATATGTCAGACAGAGAGGACATAACTCATCATCATAATCAATAACAAGAGTGGAACCATAACCAATAGTCGCTTATCATTAATCAATCAAAAGAAGAATACAACCATAGCTCTGACGCTGAATTCTCTTTCGGAGGGTCGCCAGCGGAACGCGTCTCTAAAAAGCCTGTCAGGGATAGGAAAAACCTCTCTCTTCGGATGTCTTGATAATGATCTCCTTGCTTGGATTTGGCCTTAAGGGAATGGATCAAAGCTCTTGCAGCATTAGGCTCTTGGGAACTTGGAGACTAGCTTGCAAAGGGAATGAGGAAGCTTTTATAGATGGAGGAAGGGGAGTTGGGATCCCTATAATCGTGGGATTGGCCCTATCCTCAAGGAATCTTCCATGAGAGGTCGAAAACCACTTCCTCTACATGGAGATCCGGAGCCAAACCTCCTAACTCAAATTAGATACCAGTTTCTAGATCAGTTAGGACGAAACTTCCGCCATTTATTTTTTTTAAAACACTCCTTAAAATGGTTGGCGCGAGTGCGACTCTAGGACAGAGCGCCAATTGGTGCGCCCTATTTGAAGGATTTCCCCCATTGGTGTGGGTAATAAACTGGCCGCCCGCGCCAATGCAAAAAGGGGTGTTTTTAGGGTTTTTCACAAGGATTTGTCTTCAAGGTAATGAAAGCTCATGTTCAGAGGAATGTCATGAAAGTGGTTTCAAGTCATGTCATTGCTCACAGGTCACGGAATGAGCCCTCTAATTGTGCGCGATGGGGAATTGCAGGGACGGTGACAAATTGCTGTGTAACAGATGCCCCCTAAAGCATGAGGCCCGAGAGAGAGAGAGAGAGAGGGGTGAAATGCTTTACGAGAACGTGTCCAACTGAAAACACCGCCGTCAGAAAACCTGCATAGAAAAGTAACACTGATACCTCAAATACATGATATATATGTGGTATGGGCGCAGCCATCCATAACAGAGTATGTAATAATCCAAATCCGAGGCATGGACACAGCCATCCAGTGAGGATCAGTAAATAGACTCAGGTATGGTCACAGCCATCCAATGAGTGAGTCATGTAACTAATCATAATAATCCACAAAATCGCAGTCTAGATTATAACAGACAGGAATCTAGGGTCTTGCACTCCATCTCGACCCGAACAAAGTACAAGTTCAAGCATGGAATATATGTGCTGAAGTCAAACATGCAAGAACATCGTCTGATTACCAGCCAATGATGAAAGTTGTTAACAAATGCGAGAGGTACCACCATTAATGCCAATGGTCCTTAAGGTACTACAGGTACAATCTACGGCATGTGAACAATGAGCTGACGTCGAACACCCGCAGAATCACTCGATCGGAGGCCAATGATGAAAACCTCATGTTGAATGCGAAGAACCTGCCATTGAGGCATGCAGGCTCCAAGGTACCAGAAGGGAGTCTCTAGATCAGTTTCTCGGATAATGAGTTGAAGTCAATAGGAAGTGACCTTGATCGAAGGTGGGCCATAGTGTTTCCCACATCATCGACGCGAGACAGAGGAACATAATGTTTTTGTGAATCACGATCAGATGAGAATCAGAGGAAGGTTGAAAACTTGCAGAGGTCAACTTCTCTTGAACACATGGCGGCACGACAGTGAGTTTGGTAGTATTTGACATCAACGGATCAGAGGTCATGGCGACGAGGCAAAGAGCAGATGAGAGGTCAAAAAGGATCATCCAAACCCACAGAGGCAAGTGAAAAATGAGATGAGATGTCCCCAACCCGACACGAATGCAGACAAGTGCCATGTTCAAGAGCGACATACTGCCGACATGACAATGATGTTGGTTTCATTTTCCCCACCACTTCTGGCGAGTACCTCTTTATTTTTACACAAGCTTGAAGAGGATACCATATGCTTGCTGTATAAGCCCATCCTAGTACATTTTACGAGCCCTAGAAAGGAGGAACTCGGATACCATCATTGCGACTGAATCCAATGTCATCAGGGTTTAACGAGTCTAACAAAGGAAGAACTCGGTGTCTTTTCATGTTTAGAGAGTTTGAAAAGACAGCGGAAAAGTAAACTCCAGAGGTCCCTTTTCGTAAATAGTTCCTCAGACCCGAAAAGGTAGAAAAATTTGTCTGAGAAAACCTCCTAGTCGCGATAGGCTAGGGTATTCCTTTTTCGTAAATAATCTATCCCAGCCCGAAAAATGGGTAAACGTATACTGGGTAGATGTCGTTTCGTGACCACTTTAACGAGATCGAAACGACAAGGGCCTCGGCCATCTTTTCATGTTTAGAGAGTCAGAAAAGAGCTGAAATATGACTCCAAAATGACTTTTTCGTGTATTTACCGAGTCCGAAAAAGTATAAAATACAACTCGTGTCATTGTTTCAGTTTCGTAAACACCTGTTGCTGCACATAAAGGCAAGTGCAAAATCCATTTTCGACAAAATATATTAAAATATTAATAAAAAATGACTTTTAAAACCTATTTATATTTCAAAAAGTTATAAATAAGTCTCAAATGGTAAAAATAAAATTACTTTTACTATTTACCTCATTGGAGAGCAACAGTGGTCCATTTGGTGTGCAAACTTCTAATGGCGACTGCGACTGATTCGGGCTACCATTCAGTTCCCTGTTTGTTCCAGGTAAGGGGCGCTTCCTTGAACTTCATTTCAATCCATTTTTTATATGTTTTTATTATGTATAAGACTTCTAGGCGAACCTTTTTAGATTTTTAGGGCTCGCTCCATTGGCGCAGGTATCGGGCATGGACCCGTGCCAATGGACATTTCTTCACAAAGAGGTGGCACCAATGGCGCAACAAAATTTTCCGCTCAAAATTTTGAAAATGTGAGCTATCTATGTGGATTTCTAAATGTTCCAGAGATCTAACAATGTATTTTTAATTGTATTGATGCAGATATAAAGGCAAAAATGGTTATTGAATGGAAGGAAAGGAAGCATGGGGAAGAGGATGAACTGGCCATGGAGAATGAGGCCTGTATGAACGCACTTAAGAACTGTGGACTCAAGAAGTTCTTCCTGATGCCCTGCTTACGAGCTCAACCCGAGCTCCTACAGTACTTGGTGAGCATTTGGGATGAAAATGAAGAAGTGTTCAAACTTCGGGACCAAGTGCTGGAACTGGAGGTTTCTGACGTATACTTCATAACCGGACTATCGCGCAGAGGTCCGGTGCCCATCCTAACAGGCAGCAGACCATCTAGTGAAAATATGGAGCAGGTAATGGCAAGGGTGTGCCCAAGGGCACGAACTGGATCAAGAAGCGGGAAAGTAGACATCCACACTGTCGAGGATCTAGCACTCAGAGTGGTGCTACACACCATTACACGAGCTACGGGATCGCAAGCTCCACATGAGGCCACGAAGGCCCAACTCCTATTAGCCTCTGAGTGTATGAATCCTACACTATTTGATTGGGCAACAGCGGTGACAACCAATATAAAGAGGCAGCTTACAAAGTGCAAGCAAGCCAAACTGAAACAATTTGGCTACGGTTCCATTTTGGTAACGTTCATTATGGAACGATTACCAATATTTCAGGGCCAAGGGGCCCTAGTTTCTGAGCCGATACCAAGAGAGCCAAGGATGGCTTGCTGGGCAGCACTTATGCCCAGATCAGGAGGAGGCCAACAGATGTCCTGGAGGCCGGAGTTTTTTGGATGGTTACGGCGGCAGCTGATCGTGGTCGAGGATTGGCCTTATGCTGGGACCGATTTCACCGAAGATCCCGATCTTCTGCTCCCAGAGGGGGATGACTGGGACGAAGAGTTGGGTATGACCTCTCTTTTTTATTTTTATGTTTTATGATTTTTTTTTATGGTGATACATGTCCGTTCTAATAACAGTTGATACGTATGCAGATGTCGGCCCAGAGAGACATGCCGGTATGTCTCCTATTTCACGAAGAACTCAGCCCACAGCTGACCCTCAGGCGGAGGGTGTCGAAGGGGGAGAGTTGATCCAGAACCTCGAGGGGATCACCCGGGGGCTTCCAGACTACGCCCGATTGGCCGATGTCCTGATGGCGTATCAGATATATACGGTGGGAGTGCCTAGTCGCCTCCACCGACTACTGAGATGCTTAGTGCGCGCGGTAGCATGTTACCACGAGCATCATGCGGATTAGACACCTAGGGCTTTTCATGCATATTTTTTGAGAGACATGTCGTCTCCGGATGTATTAAGATGAACATGTATATTTTTTATTTTATGTGATGCACACTATGTAAACATTTCGACACATATATATATACATACCTATTTCTGGATGGATCTTCTCACATGTGATGATGTTTTATAAATTGCGCAAATGTCTATCTAAAACCAAATTAAGCTACGCATACATTAATGTATTCATATGTACGGGTATGTCTTGATATGTAATATAGTCCAAAATTTCTTTCCGGTAGAACGAATACGCAAATACGAATAAAAATGGATGGATTTCTTCTTCGAATAATACTGATTAAGTTGTAATACTACAAGTTGTTAGTCTAGATACAAGTAATTCACGAAACGGCACTATGTTACGCGATATTGTTGTAGAAGGACCCATACACACACCTTGCGGGTTAACCAACTCACCGGCGGGATCATAGATTACCCGGTACCCGAAGATAGATTCACAGTGCGGGAGGCACCATCAGCGAAACCCACAAACGGAGTAATGGACATACGCACAATCGGGGAAGACTCGATCGGTGACGCTTACATCGCACACCACACCACACATGCACACAAATGAATATACACACCTATGTACACACCACACCAAAAATAACTTCAAGCGTAGTATTTCTTAAGGTACAACCATTTCTAGGGCTGGCGCCGGCGAAACTCCTTCATAATCAATGAGCTCATAAGCCCCATTCTTCAAAACACGTTTACTATATAGGGCCCATGCCACATGGGTTGGAGTTTTACGCAGGAGCTTATCGTGCGCTTGGTCATATGGGGACAAGGTCCTTCGACGAGGCTGTGGAGGCGATTGATCAAAGTGTGCTTTAACTCACTTTTTCTGTGCTTCAAGGACTAAAGCAGCCAAGCGGCGGGTTTCATCCAACCGTTCCAAATACAAGAGACGTTCTTCTTCAGGAGAAGTATCAGGAAAAAGTTCCACAGCTAGCTTTAAGGAAGGAATTTCGCACTCAACCGGAAGAGTTGCTTCCAGACCATACACCAATTGGAATGGTGTGAATCCGGTCGCACTCTTTGCTGACGCCTGGTATGCCCATAGAGCTAAGAACAATTGGAGGTGCCAATTGGACTTATGGATTCCAAATTTTCGTTGAAGCATTGTGACCAAAACCTTGTTCACAGCCTCAACCTGGCCATTTTCCTGGGGGTAATATGGCGTTGAGCTATCATGTCGTAAGCCCAATCTTGTCATCTCGGCCATCATGTAATCTTGAAAGTGAGTACCGTGATCGGTAACAATGGCTTGAGGGACCCCGAAATGTGCAATGATATGGTTGAAGATAAATTGGGCAGTTGTCTTACCATCGGCAGCTAGTGTAGGCATCGCTTCGGCCCACTTAGTAAAGTAGTCGACAACGACGATTATATATGCATGCCCCACGGCCTAATGAGGGTAACACGTCAAAAAATCTACGCCCCATTTTGCGAAAGGGCAGAGGGTAATGACAGGATGCAGAGGGAGGGGTGGCGCGCGCATCTTGCGCTGAAAAACCTGGCACGCATGACATTTGCAGACTGCAACAATACAGTCTTTGAAGATTAAAGGCCAGAAGTAACCCGCACACAAAATCTTCTGGGCGGTGGCATATCCAAACATGTGACCGCCACAAGCGCCACTGTGACAGTCATTTAAGACTCGTTCGGCCTCTTCCAAATTCAGACACCGACGGAGCACTGAAGCTACTCCAACCCGGTATAATGTATCTCCTACAATACGATAGGGTTGAGACTGATGCCGAATCCGACGTCGGGCATCTTTGGTCAACTCAGAGCGAAAGGATGACGTATGAAGATACACTATAATATTTCCATACCATGGGTCACGAGTGCTGATAAGGAAGATGGTTTCGTCTGGTATATGTTCTTCAGAATGAGATGGGGGGGAGTCTGTTGGGAGGGAGCAAATAAGATCCGCAAAAACCAGTGATTTCGTCGACTTAGCAGTAGTGAACTCTAGGTCGAACTCCTGAAGGATAACGATCCATTTGGAGTATTTTCCCCCCAGTAATTTTCGAGAAAGAATATATGCCATGGGGTTGCAATCCGAAACCACGGTTACGGTACACAGCAGGATGTAGTGGCGGAAACGTTGCACAGCTTGTACAGCTGCTAAAGCTAGCTTCTCGACGTGAGCGTACCACATTTCTGTGTCGAGAAGATTTCGCAATAGATAGTAAACAACGTGTTCGTTTCCATCGTCGTCATCAATTACCAGAACCATAGCTATGGTGCTAAACGCGGCAGCCAAGTATAAAGTGAAATCACGGTGATAGTTTGGAGGCCGAAGCAACGGAGCATTAACAAGTAACATCTTCAGCTTCTCAAAGGATTCTTGAGCAATGTCGTCCCAGTGAAAGGGAACGTTCTGCTTTAAAAGATGCGTGAATCCTTTGGCGACTTCCACATAGTTCGGTATTAAGCGTCGTAGGAAGTTAGCTTTTCCCTGCAGACTCTATAATTGATATAACGAAGAGGGTGATGGGAGATTGAAAATGGCCTCGACCTTGAGGGGATCGAGACGAATTCCATCCTTGGAGACTATGAACCCCAAAAGACGGCCAGAATCCACGCAAAAAACACATTTATGAGGATTGAGTCGGATATTATAGCGTCGAAAACAAAGGAAAATCTGGCGGAGGTGTTTTGGGTGGTCCTCTCGCCGAGCTGAGTGAGCTGGAAAATCGTCCAGATAAGGTTGAACGATATAGCGTATGTCATGGAACGCATAAGACATAGCACGCTAGAAAGTAGCTCCAGCGTTTTCCAAGTCGAACGGGAGCTTTTTATAGGAAAAAGTACCCCACGGACAGATGAATGCAGTCTTGTGTTGATCAGCAGGTAGAATGTTTATCTGATTGTACCCAGAAAAGCCGTCCATCAGGGAATAAATCTCACTCCTGGAACATTCGTCAATGATCTGATCTATGAAAGGAGTGGGTATTTTTCCTTTGGACAGGCCCGATTAATATCTCGGTAATCAACACAAACTCTGATAGTACCCTGTTTCTTATCTACAGGGAAAATTTTGGAGACCTATTCTGTGAGGGGAATCGGGTAAATGAAGCCTGCGTTCAGAAGTTTTTCAACTTCTGCTTTAATGGTAGCGGCTTTGCGAGGATGCACCGGGTGCAGGTGTTGGCGCACAGGTTTCGCACCAGGATAGGTAGGAATCTCGTGCACTACTATGCTGGGATCAATCCCGGGAATTTCCTCATAGGACCAGGCGAACATGTCTCTGAATTCTCGAAAAAGGTCAGTATAAACTCATATCTCATCAGGAGAACAAGTCACTCCCATGTGTATGTTCTCAACTATCCCCGATTTAACGGAGATGTCAATTGGAATGGTTTGAGTGATGTTGCTCAGGTTTCCCTCTGAAAGCACCTCATGTGTCAATATGGGCGTCTGGAGAGGTGGAGTGGGAACCTGAGATGCAAAACACTCTAGACAATTTGACATTGCCCCCAAGCTAGGCATGAATGAGGAATGATGATGTCCATCGCTCCAAGGCAGCTCCTCAAGAGACATTGTTTCAACAATGGCTTCATTAGAAGGGAAAATCTCTTTAAGAGGATCAGGCAAGTCGGCCTCGCCGAGCCAGGGGGATTGAGAATATATGTCTAAATCCATGCTCAAAGGAGCATGCTGAGGAGGGGGAGGATCAAATGAGGCGACGATTTCACAGTAGTTAATCTCTACCAGAGTTAAGGGCATCGATTCTCCAAACTCAGCCACCTGCTTAGGCGTAGGGATGAGCCATGGGTCGTCAGACCTAGAGATCATATTAACTTGAGCGGTGTGCGGTGGTGGTGCGGGAAAAATACCCATGAGGACAGGGTCCTTGAAGAGACCGGGTCCTACACTGTCAGGGGGATTTGGGATCTGATCCACGTACGGAATGTTGTTCTCGAAGGTGGAGGTGAATAAAGACAACTGATCCACAGTAATAATTTTTCCCTCGTGAGGGAACTTAATAAGTCGAAAGAGGGTGGACGGCACGCATAACATGGCGTGAGTCCAACTGCGGTCGAGAAGTATATTGTACTTAAGCTTGGTGTCTACTAATTCTACTTCTATGTTGACTGTCTTCCCCTGTAAGGTAATCGCTAAACTCTCGAGAACACCCAGGGGTTTCGATTCCCGACCAACAAATTCCTCTAGGGCATTAGGAGATGATGAAAGGGTCGGAGAGCCAATGGCCTTCCAGCAAGCGGACGACATGACACAGGTAGAAGCACCTTCATCCAAAACGGCCCTATGGATGTTAAGACCATTGATCCCGACTTGGATAACAAGAGCGATCTGATGTGGAAGTCGAGGGGTAAAGTTCTCTAAGTCGAAGGTGAGAAGATTATAATCAGTGGGATTGATCCCACCGATTGCATACAACAAAGCTTTCCATTGTGATGGGAAACTTTGAAGAACTTCCAATGCAAACATGGCAGAAGGCGCCTGTGCCAGATCCTCAACGATACTGTAGTGCTGAGCGGCACGGGCATTCGGATTGTAGGAAGATTTTCTTAGAACACCTTTAGAAGGTGGCCTCACAACAGGTTCGGAAGTAGGCTTCTCAATCTCTAATGAACCGGAGACAGGTGGGGGAGGTGGACCATCCACAACTGCCTTCCCAGGTGCCTGACGCGATTCATTGTAATCCTTTGATCGCGTAGCAATAGAGATAGGTGCAGCACCATTCATCATAAAGACCTGAGACCCAAATGGTGCAGATGGTGAAGGCTGTTCAACCATGTAGGTCTGTTGAGACGGGAACGGTTCTTTAAGAACTGTCGGAGTCCCTTTGGAGCCTTTTAGAATTTGACTAACTTCAGATCGTCGTGGACAATCTTTTGTATAATTATCTCCTTACAAATGAGGCAGGGGTACTTCAGTTTGCATTGGGAACCGTCCTCAGTACGAGGTTTGGACTCTGGCTTTGGGGCATCAAATTTGGATTTACCTTTGCCCTTATTTTTCCCTTTGGAGGCTTTCTCCATAGGATTGGCCTGAACGACATTAACCTCCGTAGTTTTTCCAGAATCGGGAGGAGCGGGAGGAGCAGAATTATTGGATGAGTTAGAATTTTGCTTCCCATTCGAAGATTTCTTTGAATTCTGAGACACGGTACCAATAACACCATCCACCATCGGGGTAGGTGGAGCTTTAGAGGTTCCAGACCGTGGAGCATCAGGAAAAATATCATAAAGCATGCCGAACTGAGAGTATACCAGATCCAGATATTGGGCATGCGCTATGGCTTGTTCTTCAGTCACACACGCTCCCATAGCAATATCTTGGGTGATTTTGTTAACGAAGGAGGTGGTGAACCAATGAGTTAGTATCTGATCAGGTATATGAAACTTGATCAGCCTATGATGACGTCGCCACTCATGAATGTGATCAGAAACGTGGGTGGCTTTGTCCTGCTTCAAAGAATTCAGGAGGTGCGTCACGGCTTCGTAGCGAACCGGTAACTGAAATTGAGTCAGAAAAGCCATGGCTAACGAATTGAAATCTTGAAATATGCCAC
This sequence comes from Pinus albicaulis, assembly GCA_034641835.2. Lineage (NCBI taxonomy): Eukaryota > Viridiplantae > Streptophyta > Pinopsida > Pinales > Pinaceae > Pinus > Pinus albicaulis. The sequence goes on along the minus strand of CM076576.1, from coordinate 15,954,797 downwards.
AGGATAATTCAATATACCACTTAGTAGCAGTGCCAGTCAAAGTATGCTGGAAGAGGCGTAGACAAATTGAATCATTGACCCAAGAGTTGGACGAACACCAAAGATGGTAAGTCATCACATGAGCTTGGGGGTCCTCCCCAACTTTACCCTCAAACTTGGGGCAATCACCGGGTATCTTGGTAGGAACCGGAGGCCAATAAGGATTGTGCAGAATTGGATCATTCGTTAATTTTGAAACATCTAGTAGTTCCAAGGTAGCCAGAAATGGCAATGGTGGATTGGACGGCATACCTGATCCGGGATAAGGACCAGTACCTGTACTCCACGCTGGTTGAGAATATCCTTGCCCCCAGGGGTTCTATCCCGTAGGATTCTGACTGTAGGGGGTATAGGTCGTATATCCAGCCTGATTCGGTTGCTGGTAACCAGCGTATGGGGCTTGATAACCAGAGTATGGACCCTGATTGTAAGTCGGCCCTGTGTGAGCAGCATTTGGATTTGGCTGCTGAGTATAGGTGTAGCCGGGTTGTTGAGAGTAATAGTTAGAACCTTGGGGCTGGCTATAATTCAGTCGATATTGACCATGAGAATAGCAACCACCTTGGGGTTGAGTGGGATGCTGATAGGTGGAACCCTGCTGAGCCTGATAATTAGGGCGCAGTGGCTGATTTGGCTGCGGCATTGAATAAGTCAGCTGTTGGGCAGGGTTGATAGGATGTGTAGGCTGGCCTGGCTGAATAGGCTGACCTGGCTGAGCGGGCTGCGCTGGATAAACAGGTTGACCCGGATAAACAGGTTGTGCTGGTTGTGCAGGTCGTCCTGGCTGTGGAGCAGCACCAGGTTGTGTCGGATGGGCCGGTTGGCCTGGTAGCGGAATGGAGCCAGGTGGTTGCTGATAACCGGTTTGACCTGCAACAGGACCATAAGATGTTCCTGTTTGATGTGCAACGTTGGGACCAAGATGATACTGCGGTTGCAAAGGTTGAGAAGGTTGGACTTGCCTCCCAGGACTGTATACTGACCCGGGTTGGTACCCCGGTTGACCTGTGAGTCCTTGAGGTTGCCCAGTTGGGACTCCAGGGAGAGGCTGCACGAGTTGACCGGAAGGGTTGTAATACTGTCCTTGTGGACCGTATAATGGCCCTTGCTGGCCCGGAGGGTAGCTTTGTATGGGCTGTCCCTGCGGGTCATAAGGATAGCCAGGCTGGCCCGAAGGTTGGCCTTGAAAAGGTTGTCCTTGCGGGTTAAAAGGTTGTCCAGCCTAGTTATAAGGTAAACCCTGAGCATGAAGTTGAGCCTCAGCAGCAGGTAAACGTAAAGGGTTCCCATGCTCATCGTACTGATATGGAAAAACGTACACGGGTGTACCATCCTGTGCATAATGCGAAAAGTACGAGCGGTTGGGATCTTGAGAGGACTGTCCGACCTCGGGGATCTTGAGAGGACTGTCCGACCTCGGGGTTCGATTGTTGCAAAGACAATCGATACTCCTCCGGAGAGATGTTCTCCGGCATAGCAGATGCTATGTAGATATCTTCGGGAAGGGATGTGGTCCTTACGGATTGGGTAGTAACGGCGGGTGCAGATGCGGCCACACAAACAGTGGGCATGGAGGGTACAGAAGTAACCTGAAGGGATTATGTAACGGGCGTCCGTGGAGACATCCCCAACGAAGGAACAACTGGCCTCGTAGAAGGAGCTGATACCCCCATAGAGGCAGCGGCGGCAATGATCTGACCCAAGGATCTATACCCAACGGATAATGAGGGACCATGGGATGACATAACAGATGGTTCAGGGTTGTCTCCTGGAAATAATCTCCAAGGAAATAACTGGTAATCTTCACCGAACGTGGGGATTTCCTCGCTGGATTCACTCATGCTTGAGCCTGCCGCTAGATCTCGTAATAGACGGCGAGGACTAGGAGGAATAACAATAGCTATAAAAGGTGAACCCAAAGTAAGAGGAGGGAAATCTTCCCCTACTCCCAATCCAAACCAAGGGTCGGAAAAGGGCCAATTGAACTCAACTTGTCCTCCAAAGGGCTGCTCGGACAAAACCGGTCCCCCGTCAAGAAACTCAGAAACGATGGGCTGCTGAGGTTCAGCAGAGGATTGAGAAACCTCTGATGAATCGTCCATATATGGACTACCAGTATACGAAACAGGAGGTTCCGCCACTGTGACAACAATGACAAAAGATCAAGCACAACACACACGGGTTGAAAAAGAGTCAAGACACACAATCAAATGGCCAACAAGCAAAATCTAACAGGGCGTGTGATCGCGGGTGATTAATTTTACCACATTGAAACTTAGAAACTTCACCGTTTCATGTTTTAAGAGTCAAGAAACGGATAAAAGGTGACTCTATCTCTTTCAGTTTTGAAGCAAGCGTGAAAGGACAAACGCTTGGCGATCCTTTCAAATTTAAAGAGTCAGAAAAGATCAAATGACTACTCAGGAATACTAGGCAAAGGGTGTACCAAATAACTGTGAACTGCAATATACACCTTGGTTTCAAAAATTAAAGAGAAATCAACCAAGGACTTAACGTACGTGCAAGAAATCTCCCCGAATGCTGTGTCTGGTGTATCACGGATATAGGGCGGCAGACTTGGCTTCCTATGGATAAAGGATATAAACCTAGTGGGGTCTCCCTTTATATACTCAATGGTACGGGGAGCACAAGTCCGTACTAGTGCTGTCTAAAGCCAAGAGGCGAACGACAGCTACTAGGTTTAAAGACGCTGGAACACGTCTCTAGCCTAGACCACTAAATGTTGCGTTAATGTTTCAATGCTACCTTAGTGTAAATTGAGTAAATTTTAATGTTTATCTTCAATTACGTTTCAGTTTTCAGGCCCTAGCGAGTGTGATGTCACAAAATCTCCTAAATGCACACTATATGCCACAGTATATCATTTCATTCGATGAAAGCTAACTACGAAAGGGTTGAGAGCTTTTCACACAAATAAAATGATCATAAGACAACCAACAAAGCCTCTAATGTAGCTAATGTAAACCAAAAAAATTTCTCTCAAAGTCACTAATCACTAATAACATCGAAAAGATTTTAATTTGCACTAACTAATCAAAAGCAAAGAGAATTTTTTTTAATATTTTCAATGTTTAATAGCGATAAGCACTAAACAAAATGAAAACTAATGAAGAGCAATTTGAGATGTGATAGTAAGAGAGAAAAAATGAGCAAATCACTCAATGAAAAACACGCAATCAGACCTCAAATTGACAAAACAGTCCCTCAAAACCAAAAGAATCCCAAAGACTCAAATGGACCATGTAATCTAGGCCCAAACGAGGCAAAGCAAAATTCGAATGAAGAAGAGAACAATCACTCAAATAATGCAATAAATTGATAATCGATCGCCAAACGAATGTAAAGAAGCAATCACAAGGTCGATTGAACCGATAGAAACCCAAAAAATCCCAAGGGAGGCTCGACACACAAGAGCACCTAGATGCCTTAGGGCTAGAATGTGAAATCGATGGAAATGGGCAAACAACCAAAGGACGAAGGTCACAGCCAGTCAAACAAGGCTCCAAAACACTCAAGCAGTTGAAAAAACAAGGCCAAAGTCATAGATCAGTCTCAGAAGGCTCAAAACACAGAAAACCCTAATACCTCACAGGATTGGCACGACTGTGAGGCTGAAATTAGCGCCAGAATGGAATTGGCGCGGGTGATACACAAGCAACCTGCGCCAATAGGCGCGGCTGTCAAGCTGAAAAGCGCGCCAGTCGAGTTAACTATGGAAAAAATAAAAAAAAGCAGTCCAGACACAGACCAGTGATGACAAGGCCAAACAAAAGCCAAACAAACCGAAAAACAAACCCAAAGAGCTGACCAAGCAAGCAAGGTCAAGAATCAACCGAAAAGACAAGACAACACTCCAAGTGTTCAGTTCATAAACTAAACCGTAGATTGACTGAAGCAGCGTTGATCTACTTCGCTAATGCAGAGAAAAAGCGTTTCGAAGGCTATCTAGATAACTTCAGGCTCCGTCTATAGCTTATAAAAAAAACAACAACAAGCCAACGATCCCCAGCGGAGTCGCCAATTTGTTGTGGAGGTAAATCCCCTCTACGGACAGAGGCGATCCCTACTAGCCTAGATCAGGTCTAGCAACAATCGTTCACGTTATAGTGCAGGTTCCTAATTGCCAATAAACCAACTAGAGATTAAGGCTTACCTGGAATCCAACGTTGTCGCTTGTAGAGAAAGTAGCGCTCCCGTTCCTTAGCTCTAGCAGATCACAATCCTCACGATCTCTGTGATCGGACACCTGCACACGCGAGAAACAAAAAAAAACGCAAGCGTAAAATCCAGCATATGCAACTATATGTCAGTCAGAGAGGACATAACTCATCACCATAATCAATAACAAGAGTGGAACCATAACCAATAGTCGCTTATCATTAATCAATCAAAAGAAGAATACAACCATAGATCTAACGCTGAATTCTCTTTCGGAGGGTCGCCAGCAGAACACGTCTCTAAAAATCCTGTCAGGGATAGGACAAACCTCTCTCTTTGGATGTCTCGAAAATGATCTCCTTGCTTGGATTTGGCCTTAAGGGAATGGATCAAAGCTCTTGCAGCATTAGGCTCTTGGGAACTTGGAGACTAGCTTGCAAAGGGAATGAGCAAGCTTTTATAGATGGAGGAAGGGGAGTTGGGATCCCTATAATCGTGGGATTGGCCCTATCCTCAAGGAAGCTTCCATGAGAGGTGGCAAACCACTTCCTCTACATGGAGATTCGGAGCCAAACCTCCCAACTCAAATTAGATACCAGTTTTTGGATCAGTTAGGACGAAACTTCCGCCATTTATTTTTTTTAAAACACTCCTTAAAATGGCTAGCGTGAGTGCAACTCTAGGACAGAGCGCCAATTGGCGCGCCCTCTTTGAAGGATTTCCCCCATTGGCGCGGGTAATGAAATGGCCGCCCGCGCCAATGCAAAAAGGGGTGTTTTTAGGGTTTTTCACAAGGAGTTGTCTTCAAGGTAATGAAAGCTCATGTTCAGAGGAATGTCATGAAAGTGGTTTCAAGTCATGTCATTTCTCATAGGTCACGGAATGAGCCCTCCAATTGTGCGGGATGGGGAATTGTAGGGACGGTGACAAGTTGCTATGTAACAGTTACTTTTCAAAGGAAAATGTGTTTTTTAAATAGGGAAAGGGGTTTTTAGGAAGGGAAAAAGGGGGTAAAATAAGGGGAAAGAGTTATAATAATGGAAAAGAGGTATTTTCGAAAGGAAAGGGACTTTTTACAAGGGAAAATGCCTTCTAAGAGTGGAAATAGAGTTTTAAGCAAGGGGAGGGGATTTAGGGGGATATTAGTGATATTAGATGAACCAATTGATGTTTTTCATTACTTGTGAAAGTAATCTACCTACCCTTTATTTACCCTAACGTTTTTTACTTCATTTATTGGGTGCATTTGAGCTTGTTGACTCTTTTATTTTCTTTTGATAAGCAAACTAATCTACTTCTAACCAAATAACTTACAATGGCTTAGATTAAATTGATGAGCTCATTTTATTCTCTACCTAACTACTGATCTGCCAAGATTAAAAGGTTTGGCAAGATCTTTATTCACTAACTATCATGACATGAAATTTAAAAGCATGAATGAATCAAGATTAAATTGTTTGATCATCATCGATTGTGGCATTTTGGACAAGATGCACACAATTTTTATTTGCATAAAGTAATCTAAAAGTAGTGGCATTTGAATGTGCAACACTTTCAGGATCTATTGTTGTTTCTTTTTGATGGGGTTCATATTTTATATTCGTTTTTGACCTTCTTTTATTTTAGTCCTTTGATTTTTCGTTTAGGACTTACCCTCTTTTCATTTTTTAATATGGGAAAACATTTGCAAAAAGCAAAGGTATGTACAATATTACAAACTTAACATAGTCAATTCAAAATTATGATGCCTATTATTATAGGACCCTAACGGTGGCTCCACTTGGGGATAACATCTCCTGGTGAGATGTTAAGAACTTGCTGCTCAATGGCCTTGGAAATTTGACTTTTCTTGCCTTGGAATTGCTTTCTGTGCTCTCCTTTATTCAATCACATGATGTTATACCTTTTAAAGCTTAGGGCCTTCTCTCTGGGCTTCAACTTTAGAAGATAATCATCCAATCCAATCTAAACTTTGCAATGGTATTTACAATGAGCAAAGTAAAACAAATAAACTATTGGTTAGTCTGGAGAAAAGTAGTGCTTTAGCATTCTGCCATTGACTGCTCCAAATGGTAGATCTGTTCCATATAAATCCTTTAAGAAAAATGCATTGTTACCTCTGTAACCATAAATGATGTATAGGCCCTTCCAAAGAAAATCAAATTTACAATGTTTTCTATTTTCTTCTCTTCTGGAATCCCATTTGAGTACTTTGTCACCTATGTAAAAATCATCTTCTTTATTTTTCTTATCAAAAATATTTTTATTTTGTCTTGGATCACTTGTGATTTGACATAAACTTCTTCCCTAGTTTGCTGCAAATGAATTTTCTGATTTATCCTCGTTTGGATGTCATTTGGTTCTACTTGTAGCTCTTGAATCATTTTCATCATTGGCACTCCTAAAGAGGATGGGAAAACAACATCCATCCCATATACCAATTGATAGGGATAGGTACCATTATATTTCTTTCTAGTTATTTTGTCTGCCCATAAGGCACTGACCAACCTTTTATTCTAGGTTTTCTTGTTATCTTCTAATAGAATCCTTTAAGAAAAATGCATTGTTACCTCTGTAACCATAAATGATGTATGGGCCCTTCCAAAGAAAATCAAATTTACCATGTTTTCTATTTTCTTCTCTTCTAGAATCCCATTTGAGTACTTTGTCACCTATGTAAAAATGATCTTCTTTATTTTTCTTATCAAAAATATTTTTATTTTGTCTTGAATCACTTGTGATTTGACATAAACTTCTTCACTGGTTTGCTGCAAATGAATTGTCTGATTTATCCTCATTTGGATGTCATTTGGTTCTACTTGTAGCTCTTGAATAATTTTCATCATTGGCGCTCCTAAAGAGGATGGAAAAACAACATCCATCCCATATACCAATTAGGGAGAGGTACCAATATATTTCTTTCTAGTTATTTTTTCTGCCCATAAGGCATTGACCAACCTTTTATTCCAGGTTTTCTTGTTATCTTCTAACAGCTGTTTGATGATATTAACTAGGATTTTGTTTGAGGATTCTGAAATTCCATTACCTTGAGGGTAATAGGCAGTGGAATGGCCAAGGGTGATGTGGTAACTGTTACAAAAATCAACCATTTTCTTGGATTTGAAGGCAGCAGCACTATCAGTAATGAATTGTTTTGGGCATCCAAATCTAGAAAGGATGTTGTTTTCAAGGAATGAGATAATGACAGAGTCTGTGGCTTGTCTAGAAGGGATGGTTTCTATCCACATGGTAAAATAATTAGTGGCTGTCAAAATCCATTTATGTTGGGCAGAGGAGGGTGGGTGAATTTCACTAATGAAGTCTAAACCCCATTGTTGAAATGGCATTTCTACATAAATAGGTTTGAGGGGTAATGGTAAGAGTTTCTTCTTCCCTTCAAATATCTGAAATTTGTGATAGGAGGTCACTTACTTTCTTACATCTACAAAAAGAGTGGGCCAGTAAAAACCTGCCCTCAAAATTTTATCAGTAGTTGTCTTCCAATAAAGGTGTCCTCCACAATCTCCTGCATGAAATTCCTGCATTGCTTTATCAGCTTCATCTTTTAATAAATATTTTAATAGAATTCCACCATGATATTTCCAAAATAAAGCATTATCTGTGACACAATATTTGATTGCTTTTAATTTCAAGAATCTACCTTTAGTTCTAGATAAACTAGGAGGAGCTTGTAGGTTGAGTAAAACAAATATAATGTCCGCATACCAGGGTGAATATAAAAAAGGTTCACTAATCTGTTGATCCATGTGGATAATGGTGGCCACCTGCCTATTCCACTTGGGGCCCCACCATTGTCTCTTTCATTTTTTCAGTTTCAGCACAACTTACTATTTTTAGCAGTTTTCCGGGTCCTGAACTTCCAGAGCCGTTTTGAGGCCCTAAACGATGTTTTTTGGGAAAAATGAGAGAAACATGGGTCAATGAACTAATTTTTATCACTCAAAATTTGTATTCCTCGGATAGATATTTCTAACAAGGTATGGTTCTCATCAAACGGATATCGTATGCCAAAGTTACGTCCCCGGGAAGTTGAAACACCAATTTACCCAAACGAGACCCATAGTTTTGGCGCTTCATCTCCTAGGGTTAGGGTTTTGGATATTTAGGGTTTTCCATTTTTTCTAAATAATAAATAGGCTCTCGAGCCTCATTGCAACTCAGTTCAGAGGCCTGTAGCCACCACATCTCTTCTCAGAGATAGCTACCAGTGCCCTAGCTAGTTTATTTCCATTCTGTCTATAAGCAAATTTCAGTTCTTTGATATTAATGAAATGAAGTGTTATTTCCACTCCATCTTTGTATTTATGGTTATATGTTTATTCTATTGTGTTCCTGCATAAATCCGGATCAGTGGTATCAAAGCGGTCTGCTCTTTCTTTGCTTTTCTTTGTATGTCCCCAATGCGGTCAGGGTATAAGGAGTTAGGGCTCGATCTGGAGGAACCTTTGCAAGATCAGCCTCGCAAACCCAGACGGAAGCCCATGGGAGAAGAAAATAAAGATGAGGCAGCAAGAGATTTTATCAAAATACTTCTCGATGAGGCACTCGAAAAACAAAGGAACGCGATGATGGATAACTTTGCCCAGATCCTTCAACGGCTGCCCACCAGCGGCGCATCTGCATCCAGCAGCCACTCTGGAGGCGCGACTCCCTTTAAGGTACAAGTAAATTTTGAAATTCCCATATTTGAAGGTCAAATAGATGCAGATGCCGTAGATATATGGTTGAAACTATTAGAAGTATTTTTCTCGGTTCATGACTTTTCCAACCGGGAGAAGATTATTTTTTCACTCCTTAAAGCTACCCCCCATGTCAAGGACTAGTGGGAAACCTACTATGAGAAAAAGGATGAGACAGAACCCTCTCTGTTCTCAGTCGTACCCACATGGAATTCTTTCCGAGACGCCATCAAGGAACAATACTATCCCGTGGGGAGCTATGAGGACAAGTACATACAATGGACCACGCTGCGACAACAAAGGGATCAAGATGTGCATGAGATGACGAATCTATTCAATACCTTGCACACAAATTTGGGTATCAAAGATTCAGAGAAACATCTGGTGCTAAAGTATCGCAGTTGTCTGAACAGATACATTCAGGAGGAAATGGAGTTCCTCGACATCCCCTCGCTTGGAACAGCATACTGGTATGTGTTGGTGTCTGGATATGAACAAGATTCAATCCTTTTTCCACATAAATTATCAAGCCAAGGGCGTTAGTTATTTCAAGACTAACGACAAAGTATATGCAGATACAAGCACATGGTCCACTATAGATCACAGGTTTAATATATAACACAAATACCATTGTAACAGCAATAAATGAACTGCAGAAATAAAAAGCATCCACAACAATTAACACCACTGTAACAAAAATTAAAGAAACACAGAAAACATAGTACTGCAAGAAAAGAAAGAAGAACACAACACCTGATCACAAGAGTGGGCCCAACTCTTAGATCAGGGCTGCAGAAACTCAAAGATTACAGGAGAAACAACGAGCTGTTGTAGATTCAATTAATAATAAAGAGATTAATTACAAAAATTTGTGTATATCTAAGGGTCTCCTGATTCACAGCCCATAGGCTCCTTTATACCATAGTCCTGAAACCCACAATTCCTCCCAACGACTCCATTGTTACAAAAATGCATATTGTTACAACAGCAACCAGATTGCCCAGAAAGAAACTGTAAGAAAGCCAAAGATAGCGCCGATACACCCATGGCTATCACGTTGTAGCAACAAATAAGGGAGATGCTGGAAATGATGGGTTGTGCCTTGACTTGTGGCAGCAATGTGCCTGTTGTAGCCAAATCTGAAGAAATATAGGAGTTAATACGTAGAAAGGTAAAACCTCCATGACAAATACGTCATTAATCAAATATCCCATAAAAGATAGGAAGAAGGGTTTTACCTCATTCTTTTAAGATAAATAATGGCACAAAGAGATATAAAGGTAGGGTAAAAATGAGAGAAGAAAGTATAAAAATCCGGTGCCTAACATCTCCCCCCAACTGGTATATCTGCATGTCCTCATGCAGCTCGTCATCTCCTCATGTCTGGATTGGACTGACTGTGATCGGCATGAATTTGTGTGAGGTCATATTCTACAACCATCTCTATTCCTGGTGGCTTATATCCTTCTGTCAAAACAACGTCTTTCCACCAATCGGGTTCAATGTTATAAGCAGGAGTATATTGTTCAGCTGGCAGCCATAAAAGGGGAAATCGAAATCGAAATCCCATCCATCTAACCCCACAGGTATGAATACATGCCACATAACACGACATTCTTTCTAAGGCACGTGCAAAGTTAGGTGCCCCAAATGGTTCTCTTCCCCTGACGGCTGACGAAGACAACATCCATCTTTTCTGACAACTGTCCAGGGCTTCCTTGTGAAATGTCATAATCTGGCTGACACACAGGTCAACACACCACTTCTGAGTTGCCTTCATGTGTTCCTTACAGCCCTCAATCTGTAGAAAGGTATAATTCTTATTGTAAATAATCACGAACTGACCATGCTCTCTTCTCACCATTAATGGCTTTCCGGTGTGATTTTCTTCAAATGTATCTCAGGCCTTTCTCCATTTAGTCTAATTGATGGTATAGGAGGTGAAAGCCCTTAAGTGGATGTCCCCCACAAATGGAACGGAGTTAAAGGACTGATCATGCTTTAAATAATACCCATGCATGTAGAGCTCACACATTAAGTGTTGTCCTATAACATCATGAACTTTTAAAATACGGAAAAATTGAATGGGGTCCTCAATTTCGTACCAAATCTCCTTATATATACTTTCAAGACAAAAGAAAAGAAATTGTTCATGAAGGAATAAGGCATAGTTATGTGCAGGAGGTCTGCAGACCATTACCTATTGTGCTAGGGAGAACATCTTCTCCTTATCTGTCTTTAGCAACTGAACTTGTTCTTCCAACTCTTCTATCCTACCTTCTGTTTGGCCTGCTTCAGCCGAGCCTTGTATAACTGATCTATGTACCCTGTAATGACTCCAACATCCTGTTCTCGAACCCCAGCTATTTCTTTTTTGTGGTCACTCGCTGCAGACTGCTATTTTTGAATTTCAGCAGCAAATACAAATTCTCGACCCTCAAACAATTATTTGAGTGGGCCGGTCTGGGTAGTCGCAGTGGAGACTTCAATCTTTGGCTTTATTTCCCTCCATTTGTAGATTTTTACCTTCCTTTTTAAACGTGAAACTTGCTTATTCAAACTCTGAACCTCTCTTTTCAATCTCATGGTTTCACTGAATTGTAGCCGGTACCTCTTTTTGAGAGGTAACCTTCTTTTCTCACACTATTCGACCCATTCCTGTTTAACAGTGAATTCAGGTTCTGGACCTACGACGGGCTCAAAAGGTGGCGGAATGCTGCCAACATCTTATCCAAATTATTTTGTCAAACCCTCTTGTTTGGGCCCCCGACCCACAGGTCCTTCTTCTTCTACATTTCTTCTGGAAACTTCTGCTGTTTGGCTGGAAAATTCATTGACCCCTCTGTGTTCTGATATTTCTACAGGAACTATATCTTCCTGGTGAACCTCCAATTGTTTCATTTCAGTAGTGTCTGGGACAACCTTGGTCGTGTCAACAAATTTTAATACTGGGGGAATAGTGACTTCTTCCACTAACTGTTTGGGCGAGCAAAATCCCCTCGCCCCTCTGGGCATCAGGGACTAGAACAGAGAATAGGGAACAGATCCCTCATCATCATTCCCGGGTTCTACCGAGACTTCATGCATTACTACCTCAACCAGAGTCGATGTTAGTTCTTGTGGAGCAACATTGATTCCGTGGCTCAATTCCCTTCTTTCCTCTTTCCCTTTTCTTATCACTTCTTCTTCATGGGTCAATACTGGTTCTTGTGGAACAGTATCGACCACCTAACTCATTCCTTCTTTAGCATCTTTTTCCCCAGGAATCACCTTTTTTTTCATAGTTGGTACCGATTTTTGAGTTTCAACATCGATTCCGTGGGTTGACTCCTCCTGTTCTAGCTGAATTGGGGGTGGTTCCTTTGTAGCACCCCCAACTATATCAACATCCATTTTTATCTAAGCAGGTGATGCTATTTCTTGCGAAACATCATCACTTGCCATTTCTCTATCCACAATTCCATCCCTTTGTTCTTCATTGTCAAAGGTTGCTGAATATATCACAATATCAATTTCTTGCATAATTTCCATAATCCCTTCCTCTGTGGGTTCCTCGAGTGAAGCTAGTTCTTGTGTTGCAGCCTCGTCTATGCCACTAATCAGCTCTTCAGTTCTTATTTCCTCTTTCGTGACTTTTTCCAGCGAGGCTGGTTCTTGTGTGATAGCCTCGGCTGCATTGCTGATCAATCATCATCTCCTCTTCCTCAGATTCTTCCTGGTCAATCTTTGTTTCCATTTTGATGCCCGGGCTACCTCAGTTTTCCAACATTGTTCATTTCTATGCATATAGAAATGATACACTTCACTATTTTGCCCCAATAAATTTAAATCTAGGCACTCTATAAACTATGCGGAAGTTTTCATAATTTCTCATACATCTATGGTTATGCAACCATAATATAATCCTCCCTCCTTAATAGTCCATTCAATAATGCAGAAGCTTCATTTAAAAAGGGTTATAAATTATATTTCAAACCCTTCGCATGAAGATTGGGTCAACATTCATTTTCGGCAAGATCACTTATATATATACATAATGGTCATGTAATATGCCCGCATTTCACTATTCGACAAACAATTAAATACATTTGGCCCCACAATTACATACCCTCGGTCTGGCGTTCCATACAACCTTGACTTTAATTAAAACGCCAAGGCAAACATATATTAAACTTCGACAGACCTCATATATGGTGGCACTCTCATTTATGCATATGGTCCAATGTCAATATATGTATACGCTTGTTATGTCAGCTAATTAGCTTTGATTTCGAACACAACTCTTAATACCATAATGCTCGACCATAACAACATTACCCACCATTGGTTTAGGCCTCACAGTTATACAACCGTCGCATCAAAAGACATCAGGGCCCACCATAAGCCTTCAATTCCCACTTGGTTTAAATGTCAAACGGATCTGATGGCCCCGCCTATGTCGCTCTCCAATATTAGATCAAACGGGCATAAACGCATATCATGTTTTTTTTTCGCCCGAGCGTTAACGCTCAGAAGTTATGTGATGTGAGTTTTTTTTGAAAATCGCCTTTCTCCACGTGTCAAGCGTTGGGATAGATCGCGTTTTTTCACCAAATTTCAATTACCACTTTGCACTTGCGCGATACCACCGGTATTGAATCTTCAACCCACCTTTATTGTTGCTCTAGGTTCCGATCATACATGGTTCTGTCTCTTGTTAACCCCTCCTTTTCATTCGTTATCTATTCATCATCGATTTATAACTCTATGCAACTGAATCTCCAATTGACCATCCGCCCTTTATACTTTCAATCCATACCAACTACTGTGTTTAGTAACATACATCAGTGTGGTATAATCGATGGATATTGGCACAGTCATTCCACTATGATTTCATTTCCTATCCACGGTATCCTACGCCTTCAAACTTAACTTCGTTCTAACTCTTGCCATAGCGGTCCTCGCTTTGGCACGGGAGATCTCACCTGTCTACACAGGAATTACATTCATTGGAACATCCACACATGGCTAGTCATATTAAATGCTATTCAATCAAACTTTATCCAGGACTGACTCACGCATTCCCACTCAGACTCAAAGTACTCTACACGCAGGTTTAAATTAGATGACACCCATATACAATCAGTTCTCTCAGAACACATCCTATCTTGATACCTTTGAATTGCGACATGTAATTAACTACCTTGCTGGAATCGATCCTTCCAGTGATCGATTCACCTCATTTGTAAGTCAAATTCAACCACAATATCGATTAACAAGATCCTTCTATCATATGCACAGCATCAGTTGGGCTTACAATCCTAGGGTTTCATCGCACTGGTTTTTACAATTTCTTAGGGGAAATTCAATTCATTTACACAGAGTTGAAGTCAATCAAGACACATACATTTGGGAGAAAATTCCTTCATAATATATACATAGAATTACTTACAACATCTCGGTGCTGGCCTGATCTTCAATTAAAGTGGCCCTTCTATCTCTTACTCAATCTCTCAATAGCTCTCTCCCTCCTTTACACTACAGATGCTTACATTTTATACAAGATATGAATGAATCGATTCACCTCCTATAATAGCCTAATAACTCTTAAGATTCTCAAAATTCCTAAATTTAGACTCAACTCCTAAGCAACTAAAATTGCCTCTTCACCTTCCTAACTTATCAACTTCTCCTCTCATGTTCTCTAACAGCAGAGAGCATTTACAATTCCTTAATTTTTATTCAAAATCACTAATACATGAGAAATTAAAAGCATAAGACCTCCTATGTCTACTTAGGTACCAAGTATTTGATTGTGCCTAATGCCCCTGCATTAGACTCCCAAGCTTCAATTTGTTCATGATCTCCTGATCATGGTTCTTTAACTTCTGCCTCCTAGATCCCATAATTTGTTTTGTTGTTGTCCAGCAGCTGCATCATTCTTCAACTGATCTTCTCCAGGTTTTCGTACTTTGTTCTGTAAATCACCTCTAGCTATACTTTCACAATCTTCTTTTTCCTTCCTTTGCTGAAACTCCCCTACTTTATTGCTGTTGTCTATTGCTTCTGAGACATATTCATCATCAGATCTCTGATGTTTTTTATTTCTCTGTCCAGTTCATCTTCTATCTGGAAACTTCTATGCTCACTGCTGCCTTCAAATGCTGTTGCTGTCAATACTGTTGTTGTTACTGTCTTCAAAATTTTTGTTGCTGCTGTCAATGTTGCCTCACTGCTTCTGGCTAACATTATCTTTTCTCCTGCAGATGTCACCCCCAATGTTGCATCCTCCCAAACTTCCTGTCCTTCTGCAACATTCTCATTTTGTTCCTCATCTGCAAATTTTCCTTTAGAAAACCAATCAGCAATTAACTTTCCACCTGTAGTAACATACTCATTTAATTTTCTTTGCATACTAGTAAGCATAATTAAATTCTGCAAACTAGTATCTGCTTCTCTTTCCTTCACAGCTTCAGGAAATCTCATTCTAGTGTCTGAAATTTCTTCCTCTTGCATAATTTCTCCCAGCAAACAATTCATCCATCTCTTCTGCACTTGTTTCTCATCCTTCATATGCTGTAAATTAATCCCAGCATCTTCTTCTTCTTCATGGGCAATCTTCAGCAATTGCCTTTCATCCCCCCGATTGATTCTAGCAATCAAATCAAGTTCTTTAATCACTGTATCTTCATCTTCTGTCAGCATAGAATGTTGATTCTTCCTCACTGTGTTAGTCTTACAAATCTTCTCCATAGTTTGTTTTCCAATCTTCTCTTGGTTGTTCAACCAACTCAGCTCTGATTCCTTGTCCTCAGTGACAATTTTCCTCCTATGAGACATGACTGTCTCATCTTCTTTCTGCTGCAACAAATCTTCATCTCCCAAAACAATTCCAAAGGATGGATCAGTGTTAAAACCATGAGACCCAATGGTCTCAATTGATGACCCAGTCACCAATTCTTCCCCCTGCAATTCTAAGTCTGGTTCAAGACTCAAAAATTCTTCATCATCTTTCTCTTCAGCTGTCAGATTCATCTCCACTACCCCAATCACCATGTCAAAATGATGATCCTCCACTATGTTTTCAGCCAACACAGTTTCCTTCTTATTCAAATCTCTGACAACTTCCAACTGTTGTTCTTCCTCTTTCTCTGCATTATTAACACATGAATCATTAGCAATAAAGTTCCAAGGTCTCAATACCTTCTTCTTCTCTGACAACACATCAGTATGTTGTTCAGAACTCCCCTTTAAATCCTCTGTCAGCATCTCAGTATGTTGATTTGCATTCCTCATGAGATTATCAGCTAGTCTCACCGTCCTTCCATCATCTACTCCATGAACTCTATCCATGAAGATCTTCTTGCCTTGCTTCCTCGGAAAATAATCTTGTGCATAGGCCCTCTTCTTCTCCAATTCTCTTCTTTGAAAATCTAACCTCCTATACAATTAAACGACTTCAATAGGAGTAGATTTTTGGAAACTTACACAACCCTTTATGCCTCTGCTTGTTCTTGACCAATCATCTGCTGGTCCTTCTCTCTCAGCCTCGACATTCTGTTGAATATCTTCATTCGACTCCTCAGTCTTCAGTTCTTTCTGAGACCTCACTATCTCAGCATTGATCTGAATAGATTTCAGATTCAATGTCTCCTCCTCATCAATTAACTCCAAAGCTTGTTCATTCTCCAGTGATGTACCTGCAAACATACACAACTCCTTAGTTTTCAAATCACAAGACTTTTCAGTCTTGGCTGCTTCTTTAAGCACTTCTTGAATATATCTATATGTGGAATATTCAAATTCCATTCTTGACCCAAGAACTCTGAGTTTCTCCTTCTCTGGAGAATCTGAAATCACCTCACAAGTTTCAGATTCACAAATACAAGTCTTTACATCATCCAACTGATCTGGATTTTTCCAATACTTCAGGAAATCCTCAATGATATTCTCTTCAACAAGACAAGCTTCTTGCTGCCTCAAGTCTTCACCATGCATCACAAGATTTCTTGCAGATCCCCATTCTTCATCTGTGCTCTGTTCTGCTTCACAAGTAGAAATTTCTTCTTTCAACTCAGCTGCTCTGAGTTCTTCTCTCAATAAGGCAATCTCCTTTTGCCTCATCTTCAACTATAATGGTTGCCATTTCACACTCTTCTTCATGAGCCAACCAACTCTTTGGTTTTCCTCTATTACCCTCTCCAATTCATAAAGTCGTTTACTAATCTCAGCTATCTCTTTCCAATATTCTTCATCAGTGAATTTCTTCTTCATGCCATTTTCTTTGGCATCTTCCCTCACTCTTCTGTTGTGGCCTCTCTCAAAACCTATGCAATCTCTGTTATGGCTGTCAGTAGCCATTTTCTTCCCCATGAGTTCTTCACTCACAAGCTGCACTAAGCCTTTGCAACAACAAGCTCTCTTGTTGCTATTTACCTCACCAGTCCTTTCCTCCGGATCCGACTTTTGGCAAGTACTGGTCCCCTATCTGCTGGAACCTTCTGAGCACTCTCTTCTGCTCTATCCAGGCTTCACTCTGCAACTTCTCAAGAACACATCTGTTCTCTTTTTCATCCAACCTTTGTTTGGGAATTCTCTAGGTTCTGCCACACTTCTTCCTCACTAAGAGTCCTCTGTTGGACTCTTCTATCACTGCTCCCAAAGCTGTGATCTGCTTTGCTGAGATTTCCTTAATTTTCTACAATCTAAATTCTGCAAAAAATTTCTCCAACCAGAGTCAAACACTGCTCATCAATTTACCTTCTCTTGAGAACACTGCAATTGTCCTCCCTATCCAGCCTCTAGCTAAATATCAGGCTCACTGCCTTCATCATCAAATTCTATCTTTATCTTTCTGCAACCATCATCCTACAATCATAAATCTCAAGTCAGATTTAAAATTATTTACCTGCAAGATCCCTTCATGATCTTGTCTTCCACTCTTTCTGCAAGATCCCTTCATGATCTTGTCTTCCACTCTTTCTGCAAATCCTGTTCACTGCAAATGTTATGCTACATATCAGATTTAAAAATATTATCTTCCTCTTATGTCACCTGCACTGTATCCCTGTAGGTTGCACTCTTCAAAATACTTGGTCTTCCAATTCAGACTCTGTAAGTTTGTGATCACCTCGCTGCATATCTAATCACTCTGCATTCACTGTTAAATAGATTTAAATTCAATTTTTTTTTCACTTCAAACAGAGCCTTCCTGATGCTCTGATACCACTTGATGCCTGGGCTACCTCAGTTTTCCAACATTGTTCATTTCTATGCATATATCAATAATACACTTCACTGTTTTTCCCCAATAAATTTAAATCTGGGCACTCTATAAACTATGCGGAAGTTTTCATAATTTCTCATACATCTATGGTTATGCAACCATAATATAATCCTCCCTCCTTAATATTCCATTCAATAATGTGGAAGCTTAATTTAAAAAGGGTTATAACTTATATTTCAAACCCTTCGCATGAAGATTGGGTCAACATTCATTTTCGGCAAGATCACTTATATATATACATAATGGTCATGTAATATGCCCGCCTTTCACTATTAGACAAACAATAAAATACATTTGGCCCCAAAATTACATACCCTCGGTCTAGCATTCCATACAACCTTGACTTTAATTAAAATGCCAAGGCAAACATATATTAAACTTCGATAGACCCCATATATGGTGGCACTCTCATTTATGCATATGGTCAACCGTCAATATATGTATAAGCTTGTTATGTCAGCTAATTAGCTTTGATTTCGAACACAGTTCTTAATACCATAATGCTCGACCATAAAAACATTACCCACCATTGGTTTAGGCCTCACAATTATACAATCGTCGCATCAAAAGACATCAGGGCCCACCATAAGCCTTCAACTCTCGCTTAGTTTAAATTTCAAACAGATCTGACGGCCCCGCCTATGTCGCACTCCAATCTCAGATCAAACGGGCATAAACGCATATCATTTTTTTTGTCACCCGAGTCTTAATGCTCAGAAGTTACGCGAGATAGATCGTGTTTTTTCACCAAATTTCAATTACCACTTTGCACTTGCGCAATACCACCAGTATTGAATCTTCAACCCACCTTTACTATTGCTCCAGGTTCTAGTCATACATGGTTCCATCTCTTGTTAACCCCTCCTTTTCCTTCGCGCCTTTGTTATCTATTCATCATCGATTTATAACTCTATGCAGCCGAATCTCCAATCGACCATCCGCCCTTTATACTTTCAATCCATAACAACCATTGTGTTCAGTAATATACATCAGTGTGGTATAATCGACGGATATTGGCACAGTCATTCCACTATGATTTCATTTCCTTTCCATGGTATCCTACGCCTTCAAACTTAACTTCGTTCTAACTCTCGCCACAGTGGTCCTCGCTTCGGCACGAGAGATCTCACCTGTCTACACAGGACTTACATTCATTGGAACATCCACACATGGCTAGTCAGATTAAATGATATTCAATCAAACTTAATCCAGGGCTAACTCACGCATTCCCACTCAGACTCGAAGTACTCTATGCACAATTTTAAATCAGATGACACCCATATACAATCAGTTCTCTCAGAACGCATCCTATATTGATACCTTTGAATTGCGACATGTAATTAACTACCTTTCTGGAATCGAATGAATCGATTCACCTCCTATAACAGCCTAATAAATCTTAAGATTCTCAAAATTCATAAATTTAGACTCAACTCCTAAACAACTAAAATTGCCTCTTCACCTTCCTAATTTATCAACTTCTCCTCTCATGTTCTCTAATTGCAGAGAACATTTATAATTCCTTACTTTTTATTCAAAATCACTAATAATTACATGAAAAATTAAAAGCATAAGACCTCCTATGTCTACTTAGGTACAAAGTATTTGATTGTGCCTAATGCCCCTGCATCACATTTCCTCGGGTTCCTCTTGATCAATTTCCTCTGAAGGTTCTTCTTCCACCTGACCAGCGGGAGAGGTTGGCTCTTCTTCTCTAGTAGAAATCAGAGCTTCTACCGCTTCTTTTGAGGATCCGAAGAGTTCCACCCAAGAAACCCGTAGCCTGCCTATTGCATGCATGACCAATAATCGCACCAATCCATAGTTAGAAAGTACTACCATCATCCGGTGGGAGCTTCGAGCAAACTGTGCCATATGCTGCAGTTGTTTCAATAGAAAAAATGGCATGTTTAGGGCATGCACCTGATTCTGTGGAAATCAGAGGTGCATTATAATTTTAAAGTGATAGTTGAACAGAGCTGAGGCCTGACCCTCGCAGGTAATGTATTTGATTATGAAACCTGCAACTTCATTCCAAGGATATGGTACAGTTCTGCACTCGTATCCCCTGCCCAATTGAACTACACTTTCTCCTTCCTGCAAAAACAATTCGGGAAACTCCGGGAGAGAAACCTTCCGAGCAAACCATTGCTGCCCCTGCTGTCTCAGCCCGCTAACCTCTGCAATTACTTCCTCTGTAACAGGAACTTCCAGACCTCTAACCCACGAATGATTATCCTCTAAATTGAGTGTGAATTCCATTGTGATACCTCCATCAAATCCCTGTAATCTATCAAAGTAGATATCCCATCTTGCGTCGACAACAACTTGCCAAACCTCTGGATTGCTACAAATTGAAACTGTGTTTTTAGGCTCATGCTGCACAGCCAACTCGCCCATATTGTGGAGACTTGTAGCAACACTTATTGTAGCAGTAGCTCGTTGGCCAAGGTGGTGGGTACTGAATTCAGAGGAACATCATAGTGAAAATGGACAATTGGTAACGGTAAATATGGTTGGTAATTCTCGAAAACCAAGAAAAATCATAAAAGAGTATGGTAAGTATGGTAGAATAGAAATAATAATTATTCGTACAAGGTGGATGAAACATTTTGCGAATCCCAATAAAATTTAAATGATGATACCACATATTGATCTGATTCATAAGGTGTACCATGAGAAGGATGTCATTCTTAACTTATGGGGTAATTATTACACCGTCCTTGGCATGACAACACCCCTCCCCCCCCCCGGACTTAAATTTTTGACATCTGCGGCATTAAAATCTTCACATGGGATATTTAATCAAATCAGTACAAGTCACGTGGAGGCATACTTGACGGCCTACCTGGATGATGGGATGGTTGGTAGGATGGCGGCGGAGTAATGATGTGGATGGTGTAACAGCATCAATGTAAGCACATCGGAGTAACAACAGCAGAGTAACAGCATCGGTGTAACAGCATCGGTGTAACAACATCGGTGTAACATCATCAGTGTAACAGCATCGGTGTAACAACATCAGTGTAACAACATCGATGTAATAGCATTGGTGTAACAGCATCATGAGTATCATCAACCAAGTAACAACATCCAGTGTAGCAGCATCGGAGTAGCAGCAACCAAGTAACAACAACATGAGTAGCAGCAACCAAGTAACAGCATCCGGTGTAGCAGCATCGGAGTAGCAGAAACCAAGTAACAACAACATGAGTAGCAGCAATCGAGTAACAACATCCAGTGTAGCAGCATCGGAGTAGCAGCAACCAAGTAACAACAACATGAGTAGAAGCAACCGAGTAATAGCATCTAGCATAGCAGCATCGAAGTAGCAGAAACCAAGTAACAACAACATGAGTAGCAGCAACTGAGTAACAGCATCCAGTGTAGCAGCATCAGAGTAGCAGCAACCGAATAAAAACAACATGAAAATTCCTTGATTTTTACTCTTTAGTCACAGCTCCTGTAAGAAGACAAGAAAATAGAATAGAATTCTTTATTTATTTATATTTTGTTTCTTTTCTTTCTTTCTTTCTTTTTTCTTTTTTTTTTTAACAACAAGGGTGCAGAGGAAAGATTCTCTGCACTGATAACCTTCAAACCAGATTTATCATAGAGTTGTTTAATAAAATCATCCTTAGAGGTCGGCCGGTGGTCTAGTCTCAAGCGATGTCCATTGAATATAAAGGAAGTACGTGTATCATCAATTGTGACTAGCCTGACTATTCCATTATAAAATACAACATTCACCTCATAAGGTCCCATCCACCGAGTGAAAAGCTTTCCCTTAAAATCCTTAAAATGAGAGTCATAAAGTAGTGCCCAATCTCCACTTTGAAACATCTTGTTTCTGATAAACTTATCATGCCATTTCGTTCTCTGCTGCTGAATAGCAGTAGTTCACTGGACAACCATTGAACGTATTTCATCAAGTTCATTAAGCTGAGCCAAACGTTTTTTCTGGGCATCTGATAGATCTAAACAAACTTCCAAAGCTATTCTAAGCGTGCTTATTTCAAATTCAATTGGAAACAACGGGGATTTCCCATAAACCAACTCGAATGGTGTAAACTCGGTTGTATTCCGCCATGTTGTTTTGTATGCCCATAGAGCCTTTGGAAGTTTCTGAGCCTAATCTCGATGATGGTATGCCACAGTTTTTGTCAAAATATTTTCTAATGTCTTATTTGTGCTTTCCACTTTTCCATTCGCCTGGGGATGGTATGGAGATGTCACTTTGTGCTTGACCCCATATTTTTGCATAAGCTTTGCTATCTTGTGTGATGTGAATTGTGCTCCTCCATCTGAAACAACCTCTCTTGGAGTATCGTACCGAGCAAAAATTTCTTCAAATAGAAAATCTAAGACTACCTGCTCTGTTGCTTTCGCAACCGCTTTGGCTTCCACCCACTTAGTGACGTAATTAGTACAGACCAAGATGTGGACTTTTTGCTGGGAGGGTGGGTTAAAGGGTCGAATGAAGTCAATAGCCCATTTCTCAAAAGGCTTGAGAACTAGCTGTGCCTACAAAGGCATTTCATCATATTTACCAAGCTAACCTATACGTTGGCAACTATCACGCATCCTAACATAATTATGAGCATCACAAAAAATGGAAGGCCAGTAATATCCCATTTGTAGCACCTTATGGTCTGTTATTTTGTCTATGAAATGTCCTCCACAAGGGCCATCATGGGCAGCTTTCAATATTGATTAGATATCATCTTCAGAAACACAGCGTTGGATATGCTTATCTGCTCCTGTATGAAAAAGGTACCCTTCCATCCAAGAATATCGAGCACTATGATGAATAATATTTCTTTGTTCCCTATATGACAAATGAGGAGGCACTTTCCCTGTAGCAGGATAGTTAGCAATATCTGCATACCACAGAGGTTTAATAGAGACTGCAAAAATATGTTCATCAAGGAAACTATCTTCTATTGGTGTGCATTCATCATTGTTATCCATTATAGATAGGAAATCAGCTACTACATTATCTTTTCCTGGCTTATCTACTATTGTAATATCAAATTCTTGAAGCAATAGTAACCATCTCATAATACGGCCAGGAGTAATGGGTTTATTCATCAAATACATGATTGTTGCGTGATCAATATGGAAAATAGTAGAGTACTCAGTGATGTAGTGCCGGAACTTATTGATAGCATAAATGACAGCTAAGAATTCTTTTTCTGTCACCGTAGAGTTTAATTCAGCAAGAATTAGATTCTTGTTGACGTAATAAATTGCATACGGTGTTTTGTCTACCTGTTGTCCTAAAACAACCCCTACTAATGTCTGAGAAGCATCAGTATGTATGTGAAATGGTAATGCCCAATCAGGTCCTTGAAGGATTGGGGCCGTGCACACCAGCCCTTTAATTTTCGTGAAGGTTGTCTCGCAACCTTCGGTCCACAAAAATTCTGCATCTTTTGTTAGCAATTGAAATAGTGGATGTGCTATTTTAGAAAAAAATTCTATAAAGCGTCTATAATAACCAGCACAACCAATAAATCTACGTACCTATGTGGATGTTTTGGGTACTGGAAAATTTAATATTACCTCTACTTTAGCCGGATCAACTTGAATTCCAGCAGCTGAGAGAACATGTCCCAATACTACTCCTTCTTCCCTCATCATATGGCATTTGACTGTACTCAACAATACATGGGTCTGTTTACAGAGTACCTTCTCCAAATTTTCCAATCCCTCAAATGAATTCCTATATGGAGTAAAATCATACATATAGATTTCGACACTATCATCGACCAAATCAGAAAAAAAATTCCAAGATTGCCCTCTGTAAGGTAGCAGGAGCATTACACAGTCCAAATGGAATGACCCTATATGCAAAGGTTCCCCATGGGAATGTGAAATTTGTCTTATCCTGGTCTTCTGGGGCTATCTGGATCTAGTTATATCCGTTGAATCCATCTAGGAAGGAAAAGAAATTCTTTCCAGCCAAGGTGTCTAGGACTTGGTCAATGAATGGCAAAGGAAAATGGTCTTTTTGTGTTGCCTTATTTAATTCCCTGTAATCTACACAGATCCGTCATTTACCATTTCTTTTTGGAACAATAAATAGCGGGGATACCCATTGGCTATATAAGATGGGATAAATGAATCCTACATCCAAAATTTTTTGTAATTCTTCTTTAACAATATTTTTGAGAGCAGGATTCATCCTCTGTTGAGGCTGTCTTACAAGGCGGAAATCTTCCTTATAGGCTAGCAGGGATACCCTTCATGTCGGTATAATCCCAGGAAAAATCTTCCTGATGTTCTTGAAGAACTTTCAAAATCTGTTTGTTCTTGGATTCAAACAGGTTCGGGTTGATATTAAGTGTTTTCTCTGGTTCAATCTCGATTGGAGTACTATCGTGGAATGGGGTTACAGGAATGTCTTCTATGTCATCTCCTAGTTCAATTTTTTCCTGTGTCTCACAGCTCATAGAAGGTTCTTGAATATATTTAGTTTGATTGGGAACATAACTGGAATCATTAATGAAGGTGTTAATGGCATCATCTCCAGTCTCTATTTTAAATCAAAGGACCTGGCCAATAGTTAGAATTGGTCTAACATCTTCATTTTCAGGTTCAGGCTCTTCTGCAGGTTGAGGTTTCTGACTGGTTGATGATTTTTCAGATGGGCTTGGTTTCGCAGGAGAATAAAGCTTGAGGTCCTTCGTAACTATCCCATTTGATATGATCACATGTCTAGACCGATATCCTATGTAGGCATCTGCAGTTGCCAACCAAGGTCTTCCTAGGATCAATGGGTGACCACCTACTAAAGGTTGAGCCTACAATATAAGGAGTTCCATAGGGTAATGCCATGAGTCTACTGAAATTATCAAATCCTCTAATTTCCCTACTAGTTTAATTGTGGATCTGTCTGCAAGTTCCAGGATAGTAAGGGTTGGTTTAATGTTTCCAAGTCCTAATGTGTTCATTGTTTCAGCGGTGATAATGTGAATGGTTGCTCCCAAATCCACCAGTACATTTGGGATTTCAATCCCATTAATTTGTACTGTTGGAATCGAGTTCCCAGGATCTTCGTGTTTTACAGGCATGATCTTTCCTAACATGATATCAGATAGTCTTCCCATTACATGCACAGTTAATGGATCCTTAGGTTTTCAACCCAATCGGCGATCGCATGCACTCCACCCAAACTCCGATCCGATTACAATTTTCTACCTCTCCGATCTGATTCAATCGGAATCGGAGATCGCTGCGAATACCACTCTGTTCCGATCGCGACACCACTTGCCACCGTTTCAGTTTATAAACTTTGATAGAGCCAGGATTGCATTATCACAGAACTCTTACGATTTAAATAGAAACACTGATCGAAATCAAGGAAACCATACATCAATCCTTACGAACATGACGTTTCACAATAATTTAGATCGCCATCGATCCACGGGTGATCAATGTCGTTCAACAAGTTCTCATACAGGGTTTAACTCAATTATAAAACGCACACAGATGAACGCAGCACTAAACACACTTTCATATATAATACAGAATAGTTACAGACTAAGGCATTTCAGCCTTAGAAACAAGCTCATGCTCGGCTACATTTTCACTCCCAAAAACCTATATCTTTCTCTATATCTCATTACACATATATAAGAAATGTTGGATCGGAGAGATCCGATCCAATTCTCTCCTTGTTTTCCTCCAACGAAAACTCTCCAAAATACATGCACGCAGATAACAATATCCATTAAATCCTCTTTAAATCTGTTTTAGAGTAGATTTTCCTCCCTTTGTTCAGCTCGACTGTCCACGTCCTCCTCGCTCCACTTGGATTCTTCTTTGATTAAGAAGGGGTAAGATGCTCCTGCATCAGACTCCCGAGGTAAAAAAAAAATTATGACCTCCTGGTCATATACTTCTCCTGGTCTTTAGCAATTCTACCCACTGTATTCCTTAGGTGACTTCTTCCATCTTTCTTAATGAGCTGCAACCAATTAGACGTGCCAGTCTCCTTCGATACACGATACCTCCTTAAAAACCCTCCAAAGTGTGTTGTATGGTTTGTCGCGGGGTTTTCGCAGCAGTATTTCGAGTGATTCAATCGAAGGTGGTTGCACCACACTCCCACAGTCCCATTGTTACAAAGTCCTTCGTTATTCTGGGATCGAGAGTCTCTTAACTCGGCAGTAGAGCTTTCACAGTCTTCTGTGGTCTTCCTGGTCTCTTGTGGATGAAAACCCTTTTTTGAGGTTCTTCTTCCCAGTTAGAGTTGCTCAATTCTTCTGATCCCTTACTTGCCACTTCTTCCCCTTTTGCTATTGATAAGGATTTCTCTTCCACTTGTACCCTGTTTATTAAATCTTCTGCTGTAGAATGAACATCTTCTGGTACTGTGGATGGCACTGGTTGTTCCACAGACTGCCCTTCGGACTTTGTCTGAACCCTAACCCTAGCAGCAGCACGGGATGATGCCTCAGATCTAGGTTTTTCAATAATTTCCTGAATATACGTCTTCCTTCCCAAATCCTTCCCTTTCTTTGGGGGTCTTCCTCTACCCCTCTTGTTCGAATATTTTTTCATACAAATTATGGAGAG
This sequence comes from Pinus albicaulis, assembly GCA_034641835.2. Lineage (NCBI taxonomy): Eukaryota > Viridiplantae > Streptophyta > Pinopsida > Pinales > Pinaceae > Pinus > Pinus albicaulis. The sequence continues at coordinate 15,928,031 of CM076576.1, read as the reverse complement.
GGTTCATTAAGAAAAATCAATCAATAGCTCAGGAAGTAGGATAGATAACTTCCTTCCCGGGACGAGAGAAGAGATTCACAGGAAATGAAACAAAATAAAAAAAGAAAAGAAATCAGAATTCAGGACTGGAGAAAAGTAATAACATACCCTCCCCAGGACGCGAAATTATCCCCTAGAAATAAAAACAGGAAATAATTAAAAAATAGGAAAGAAAAACTGGACTACGCCCAGGACTAGGGCAAGGTTTACAAAACACCTTCCCCAAGGCGAGGGTTTAATTTTATAGAGAAAAAAATGATACAAGAAACAGGAAAGAAAGAAAGAAAAAAGAAAATACAAGGCACTTACGCTCAGGACTTGAAGCTAGGCAATAGATTCCCACCTCAAGACTAGAGATCGACTCTGAGATCTTTTGTAGATCCTGTTCTTGCACCTCTTAGCCTTCCCCGGCAATGGCGCCAAAATGTTGGTGTCTGGATATGAAAAAGATTCAATCCTTTTTCCACATAAATTATCAACCCGAGGGCGTTAGTTATTTCAAGACTAACAGCAAAGTATATGCAGATATAAGCACATGGTCCACTGTAGATCACAGGTTTAATCTATAACACAAATACCATTGTAACAACAATAAATGAACTGCAGAAATAAAAAGCATCCACAACAATTAACGCGACTGTAACAACAATTAAAGAATCACACAAAACACATTACTACAAGAAGAGAAAGAAGAATGCATCACCTAATCACAAGAGTGGGCCCAACTCTTGGATCAGGGCTGCGGAAACTCAAAGATTACAGGAGAAACAATGAGCTGTTGTAGATTCAATTAATAATAGAGAGATTAATTATAAAAATTTGTGTATATCTAAGGGTCTCCTGATTCACAGCCCGTAGGCTCCTTTATACCATAGTCCTGAAACCCCCAATTCCTCCCAACGACTCCATTGTTACAAAAATACATATTGCTACAATGGCAACGAGATTTCCCAGCAAGAAACCGTAAGAAATCCAAAGATAGCACTGATACACCCATGGTTGTCACGATGTAGAAGCAAATAAGGGAGATGCTGGAAATAATGGGTTGTGCCTTGACTTGCGGCTGCAACGCGCCTGTTGTAGCCAAAATCTGAAGAAATATAGGATTTAATATGTAAAAAGGTAAAACCTCCATGACAAATCCGTCATTAATCAAATATCCCATAAAATATAGGAATAAGGGTTTTAGCTCATGCTTTTAAGATAAATAATGGCACAAAGAGATAGAAATGAAGGGTAAAAATGAGAGAAGAAAGTATACAAATCTGGTGCCCAACAGTATGCCGCCAAGATTGAGCAGAAATTCAAACAGAAGAAGCGAGACTTTGGATCTACGAATCAAAAGCAAGGGAAAGGTGCTCCCAAACCGCAGAACAAAGGACAGAGCCAAGGCATGGAGGCTCAAGACAACCTGTTAAAGACACAAGAAAAGAACAACACCCTAAAGCCAAAGAAGGACACAAGAAAGTGGTGTGAGTTCCAGAAGAGCTCCACTCACAACACAAGTGAGTGTCGAGCCAAGCAGTTGCTGGTGGCCAAGATGCAGGCTTACGAGTCAGATTCATGCTCCGACTCTGAATCAGAACCTAACTAGAGGAATGAAAAAGGGAAATAGATTATTGATGCAGAGCCCAACGCCACTATTGCCACTGCGAAGATCCAGAAGGAGGAACCGGAAGATCCAGAGGATGAGGAACATCTCTTCCACTCCCAGATGTGGGTAAAGGGCTCCCCAATACAATTCATTGTCGACAATGGGAGCCAAAAGAACCTCATTTCAGTAGACGCCATGAAGCAGTTGGGCTTGCCGACCACAGCCCACCCATATCCATACACCATCGGGTGGCTTCACCAAGGATGGGATCTCTGTGTCAGCCAGAAGTGTTGCCTTCCCTATGGCATCAAGCCCTTCACGGATGAGGTATTCTGTGGCATTGCTCCTCTTGATGTTTCTGATGTATTATTAGGACAACCATAATTGTGGAAGCATCATGCTATGTATGAGTCCTGGCCTCGCGATGTTATTGTTACTTTGGGAAATAAGTTGTACAGGATACCAGAGGTACCACTTCCTACCACTATCTCTTTGGTTACTACAAAACAATGCAGTAAGCTCATTTCCCAAACTATGAAATTTGTTTTCCTGATGATCTGCCCCCAGGGCAAGAAAAATATTGTGGCCACGACCTCCAGGTAGGGCTCCTTTGCACGATAAAAACAAATGGACAAGGTTGTGGAGGAGTACGGGGACATATTCACCTCACCCACAGGGGTTCCTCTGCACTATCAGGTCAAGCACTTGATTGATCTGGCCCCAGGTGCGCCGCTACCTAATGGACCGATCTATTAGCGCTATGTTCTGGAGAACGATGAAATCAAGAGGCAGATTCAGGAGTTGCTACAGAAAGGTCACATCCGGCCAAATTCATCACCCTCTGGGAGCCCGATCGTGTTGGTACAGAAGAAGGATGGGACATGGAGACTTTGTATTGAATATTGGGTGCTGAACAAGATCACTATCCAGAATAGGTACCCGATCCCACAGATTGATGACCTTCTGGACCAACTCAAAGGGGCGAAATATTTCAGCAAGATCGACTTGAAGTTTGGGTATCACCAGGTACCAATCGAACCCTCCAATGTGTGGAAGACTACCTTCAAAGCCAAGGAGGGCCTTTTTGAATGGTTGGTCATGCCTTTCAGGTTGATGAATGCTCCTGCAACCTTCATGAGGTTGATGGATGACATCTTGCGGCCATTCACCAACTCATTTGTAGTGGTGTACTTGGATGACATCCTGATCTTCAGCCAGAATTGGGAAGAGCACCTCCACCACATCCGACAAGTCCTCCAAACACTGTGACAACACAAGTTGTGTGCCAATTTGGAGAAGTGCACTTTTGGCATGACCCAAGTTCAATATATATGATATATTATTGATGAAAGGGGGGTGCATGTGGATCCAACCAAGATCCAAGTCATTCAGGGTTGGCCAGCCCCAACCACTATAACAGAACTTCGCAACTTTCTGGGTCTTGCTAATTTATACCGCAGATTCATGTTGGGATTCTCTCATATCACTTGGCCCTTGAGTCAAGTCACCAAGGGAGGAGCGAGAGAAAAATTCTTTTGGTCGGAATCTCAACAGAAGGTGTTCACAAAATTGACAAATTGCCTCTGTTCTGCCCCAGTTCTCACATTACTAGACTTGCAACAACCATTTGAGATCGAGACATATGCCTCTGGCTATGCTATTGGGGCAGTTCTTAATCAACAGGGACATCCAGTGGCATATCACAGTGAGACATTTTCTAACACAGTTTGCAAGTATCCCACTTATGACAAAGAAATTTATTCCATTATGCAATCTTGTCGACAATGGAAGCATTACATTTTGGGGAAGGAAACAATCATCCACACAGACCACCGGCCCCTGCAGTTCATACATACATAAGGGACGTTGCAGAACGATCGCCATCAGAAGTGGTCCACATATCTACAATAGTTTCATTTGAACATCAAGTACAAGAAGGGTAGCACCAATAATGTTGCAGACTGCCTCAGCAGACCACTGATCGTGGCACTCACCACTATTCTCAACTCTTGTGAGCATGAGAATTCTGATTGGTTGCTTCTCTACAAGAGTGACCTAGAATTCGGCCACACATACAAGGCACTCTTGGGGGGTACGCAAGTTCCAAATTTTCACCTCCAAGATGCACTTTTATGTCACCTGGGACACCTTTGTGTTCCTTTAAGTGAGCATTCCAAGATGATATGGGAAGCATACTACATTCAAGTCGTTGGGCATTTTTGGGTCGAGAAAATAGTGGCAGTACTGTAGAAGTATTTCTATTGGCCGAACCTTCGAAAGGATGTCGGGAAGCACATCAGATCCTGCACTGCTTGCACCATTACCAAACCGACCATCAAGAAGCAAGGCCTATATACTCTGCTACCTACCCCTAGTCGACCTTGGGAATCCATCTCCATGGATTACATGTCGGGCCTGCCTTCTACTAAGAATGGAAACGACTGTGTTTTCGTGTTTGTCTACAGATTATCGAAGATGGCCATGATGGCGGCCTGCAAGAATAATATCACAGCAGAAGCCACTGCTAAACTCTTATTTGAACGAGTGTGGGTGCACTTTGGGATCCCACAGTCTATCATATCAGATTGGGATAGCAGGTTCCTCAGCACATTTTGGTCCAGCCTCTGGTCAATGCTGGACACCAAGCTCACCAAGTCCACAACCTTCCATCCCAAATAGATGGCTAGATAGAGGTGCGTCCGCAGAATGATTGTACATATTCTGTATGTACAATTCAAAGCATCCATGCACATGGGATGAGAGCCTTCCCTATGTACAACACAGTTATAACCGGGCTTTTCACAGCTCAACCGGCCACAACCCCTTTCAGGTGGGCTTGGGATTCCAGCCATTATGTCCCATTGATGTAGCCATGCCATTTGCGGCTACTCAGGCTAATTCTGCTCATGTCCAGTCTGAAGTTGACAAAGAAAACAGCTTCATCGAGCGAATTCATCACATCCGCCAACAGGTTCATGAAATATTGGACAGAGTCAATGCTAAATATAAGCAACGCCATGATCAACATCGGGTGCCACAGAACTTCTAGGTGGGTGACAAAGTGTGGCTACATTTGCAGAAGGAGCGCCTCATTGGACCCCACCGCAAGCTTCACCCACTCCGATATGGGTCGTACATCATCACCAAGGTTGTAGGGAATAATGCCTTCGAGCTCAGTATTCCACCATTCCTTGGTCTGCACCCTGTATTCAATGTAGACTTCCTTCATCCCTACTTCCCACCTCTAATGGACACCTCCGACATTGCAGAAGAACTCGCACCAAAAGAGTTAAACCCAGACTACATGGAACAAGCCACCACAGATTGTATCATGGACATGCAAATCAAGAACACTCGCCAACAAAAGATCCAACTGTATCGGGTTGTCAAAGCTGGCCAACTCCTGCACCAAGGCAACTGGTTCACCAGGGACCAAGTTTAGTAGAAGTTTCCTCATCTCATGGAGGAACTCAACGCAACGGGGACTATTGCTTCCTAAGGGAGGAGGACTGATCCAGGTGGATATTGGTGGCCACCCACCTATTCCACTTGGGGCCCCACCATTGTCTCTTTCATTTTTTTCAGTTCAGTAAAACTTACTATTTTTAGCATTTTTTCGAGTCCTGAACTTCCGGAGCCATTTTGAGGCCCTAAACGACGTTTTTTGGGAAAACCGAGAGCAACATGCATCCATGGACCGATGTGTCTCACTCAAAATTTGTATTCCTTGGATATATATTTCTAACGAGGTATGCTTCACGTCCAACGGAGATCGTATGCCAAAGTTACGTCCTCGGGAAGTTGAAACACTAATTTACCCAAACGGGGCCCATAGTTTTGGTGATTCATCTCCTAGGTTTTGGGTTTTGGATATTTAGGGTTTTCTATTGTTTCTAAATAATAAATAGGCCCTCGATCCTCATTGCAACTCAGTTCAGAGGCCTATAGCCACCACATCTCTTCTCAGAGATAGCTACCAGTGCCCTAGCTAGTTTATTTCCATTCTGTCTATAAGCAAATTTCAGTTCTTTGATATTAATGAAATGAAGTGTTATTTCTGCTGCCTCTTTATATTTATGGTTATATGTTTATTCTATTGCGTTCCTGCATAAATCCAGATCATCTGTGGAGTCGCCATCTATTCCTGATCATCTATTTCTGCAATGAAATTTATATCTAAGGCTCAACAGTTTGATTTAGCCATGGGTTTGGCTAAACCTTAGCCTTTAATCAATTTTGTAGGCTTTATTTCAATGTCATATTCCAATATAGTGGCAATCCAGTTGCCTCTCTTTCCATCAGGCCCATTCTGAGTCAGAATGTCCTTTACCATAGAGTTTGGAACATATGCAATTATGTGGGAGTATAAAATGTATACTCTGAAATATTTTATAGCTTTCACTAAAGAAAGTGCTTGTTTTTCCATAATATTGTACTTTATTGTTGCATATCTTAAGGTTTTGCTTAAAAAAGCAATGGGCTGTTCATAACCCTCATCGTTCTTTTGCAACAAGACTGTTGCAATGGTGTGTTCTGAAGCAAAAGAAAAAATTATAAAATCTTTTTTGAAATTAGGACTTATGAGGATAGGTGTTTTAGTAAGTGCTTGTTTGATTTCTTCAAAAGACTGTTTAGCCTCTACTGTCCACTTAAGTATTGAATCTTTTTTTAACATGGTATTCAATTCTCTCATTAGTTCTGCTAAATTAGAAATGAATCTTCTAAGAAAAAATATTTTACCTAAGAATGCCTATAATTCTTTGATGTTTCTAGGATCACTGATGTTTAAAATTGCTTCTATTCTAGCTGGATCAATTCTAATTCCCTCTTTTGAATTTATATTTCCTAGGAGTTTACCTTATTCTAATCCAAAGATTGTCTTTTTAGGATTCAAGGAAATACCAAATTTTCTGCATTTGATGAAAAATCTTCTTAAATGATCTAGATGTTCATTATCTATTTTTGAAAATACTATTATATCATATAGATAAATGACTAGAAATTCATGGATTTCTTTGGAAAAATCTATGTCCTTAGCTCTCTGGAATGTGGCTCCAGCATTCATCAATCCAAAGGGCATTTTCAAATACATGAAAGTTCCCCATGGAGTGGTAAATGCGGTCTTTGCTTGATCTTTAGGTTTTACTAAGATTTGGTTGTATCCAGAAAATTCATCAAGTAATGAAATTCTGGATGACCCTACTACCCTTTGTAGAAGGTGGTCCATTTTGGGGAGAGGATAGTTATATTTTAATGAGACTTTGTTTAAGTTTTTGAAATCAACAAAGAGTATGATTTCTCCTATTTTCTTTCTAGTGGGAACTAAATTTGAGACACAATCAGAATATGTAATAGGTGCTATGATTTGTGCTTCATACATCCTTTTCACCTTTTTTTCTATCAATGGCACAAGAATAAGGTTAATCCTCCTAATATTTTGTTTAAAGGGCTTATGATTTTCTTTGATGGGTATTTTATGTTGGATAATTCTTGTGTCATAAGACTTGAGGTCTTCATAACTCCAGGCAAAGACATCTTGAAATTATTTGAACAAAATAATGTACTTCAACTTTTCAGCTGGAGGTGATGCTTTGGATATTTTGATGAGTTTGGTTTTTTCTTCTGTTCCTATGTTACATTCTTCTATGTCTGATCTTAAGGGTTCCATTTTTTGTTTTCTTGCTACATCATTGGAATCAAAAAGATCTTCTAATGGGGCTAGTCCCTTAGGCAAAAGGTTATCTTTAAGGTTTAAAATATTTGATTCATTGTTAGTTAATTCATCTATTTCTATTGTTTCTAATTTATCTATTTCTGCTTTAGTAAATCTAGTTGGTTCAGTTTTATCTACATCATTTACATCTATCTCGCTATTTATTGTATAATCTATTGTACAATCAGTATCTATATTACAGTTTTGAAATTGTCCCTCAGAATTCATAAAATTATAGATTTGTGAGTCTTGTGAAAAGATTTGCCAATATTTCAAATTATCAGGTATTGTTGGCCTATGTCTTACCTCTGCAGTCTACTGATGATTTCACTAAAATGGTAACTTGCATGTGCTGGCAAAAGTGGCCAAACTGCGAGCTTGCATATTTTGCTTTCTTGGAATAACAGCAAAGTCAGTTTCAAGAAAACAATTTATCAAATCTAGTATAGTTTCTCTATATTGGCTAACTTTAGGATTATTCACAAGATACTTTCCCTTAAATATTTTTATGATAATTTCTGAGTCTCCCATGATAGAAACTCTCTTGTCACCAAGTTTTCTTATAATTTTCAATCCTCACACTAATGATTCATACTATGCCATGTTATTAGTGCATTTATAGTTTAACCTGAAAGCATGTCCTTCCGAATGATCATTCTCTAAGTTATAAATCCATACCACTGCTCCTACTCCTAATATGTTTATAGATCCATCAAAGTATAAATGCCACATAGACTCATGAGTTATATTTTCACTGTTAATTTTTTTATGTTTCTATTCTACAATAGTAATTTTGCCTTTTCCAGTGTCTGAATTGCATAGGATACAACAGTCAATATCAGAATGCAGAGAATAAATAGGATAATTCTGTGGTTTTTGTGCACTACTAACCATTTATTTCATCAAAGTTTCTCTGTAAAGCTTTTTGGGTTGACCAAATACAAAAATTGTAGCATATGACATGTCTAATTGCAGTGATTCCTGTAATTTTTCTCCCCATGAGCGAGATAATAACATTCCATATTTTGGAGGCATATTAGCAATTATAATATCCATGACAATACTTTTATTTGCGTATTGGACTAGAGTGACACACAAGTCTTTTATCAAGCCAAGACATTTAACTTTACTATAATCAAAGGAGAAAAGATATTTGTATGGTGTGGTGATATCTAGATTCAATATTTCCATGATTACCTTAGGCATTAAGTTGTGAGATACTCCTGAATCTAACATAGCATTGTGTAAAATCTTATCATGAATTCTCAAGCTAATGTAGAATGGAGAGAAACCTCCTTCTTGATGTTTTCCATTTACCTCAGGACCAAATAGTAACTCATGTTGGTCATCATTGAGGTTAACAACATCTTCTCCTTCACTTATGTTCAGTGTTTCAGTGATTTGGGCTTTGTATAAATCATTTTTCACCAGCTCTGTTAAAGGAATTGGTATTTTCAATTTGGCTATTTTAGTTTGTATATTAAATGGGATTTGAGTTTTTCCTAACTGAATGATTTCCTCTTTACCAATTGTATTTTTTGTATTTTTATATTTTCTATCATAATTGATATTTCAGTCTGTGTTTCCACTGTTTTACTTTCAATTTCTTGTCTGGAACAGTTTGAGTGGTAGTTGAATTTTTAGCAGCAGTTGATGTTTGAGTATCAGTTGAGGTAATTTCTACAATATTTGGACTGGCTGCAATCCTTGGACTGGAAGTTTTCTGAGTTTCTCTAGGGAGAATTTGTAGTACTTTGGACACAGGGGCTTCTACTATTTTCTTAGTATGAGTTTCGACTGTTTTATTAGTAGGGGCTTATGTTTTCTTCTTAATTCTAAGGCTATATTGTTTATGAACTTCGTATATTGTAGATTCATAGCCTTGTTTATAGTCAAAAGACTCTTCAGATTCTAACTGTAATTGTTGTAGCATATATAATTCTTGTTCTTATTGGGTAAGAAAAATAGTATTTTCATCATTTATTCCCATTAATTTTATCTAGGTGCCTTGGTATTCTTCATTTTGATGTGAACTTTCAGCATATTTTTCTTGGAAAGGTGGTCTAATCAATTGATCAGGTGCTGCTTCTCTTGATTTACTAGTGTTGGGATTCTTCCTAAAGTTGGGATTTCTAATTTGAGAACCTTGTTTTCGATTATCCCACTGAGGTTTTCTTTCCATGTTTTCAAAGCTATCCATTATTCTTTCCATAATTTTAGCTAAACTATCTATCTTAATTCTGATGTGGATGGTTCTTCCTTAATGGTAACTCTTCTTTCATTTCCAATCCTTGCTTTTTTAGCTAATAAGTTAGCTTCTACACTAACTGCATTACTTTGCATCTGTTCTAATGTTTCAGGGTTTCTTTCTCTCAATTGATAAGACATATCAGTATCAAACCATTTGGAAATTTGATTAGAGCTTGATCTGGTGGAGGTTTGATATTTGTAGGGATTGCATTGTAAATGTTGTTGAACCTAGTACAATAATCCTGAACAGATTCATTAGGAGCTATTCTAATGTTTTCTTATTCAGATAATATTTGTAAAGGGTTTTTCTCTCTTTCCCATCTATTAATAAACAATTGGTGGAAAGCAGCTAAATCAACTATATTTTTGGCAGGTAAAGCTTTAAACCATTTCTTAACATCTCCTGCTATTTTTTGTCAAACAATCTCATTTGTACATCTGCTTCACCAATTTCATGTAATTCAAAGTAATTAGTCATTTTATTTACATGTTGTTGAGCAGTATATTGACCTGTACCATAAAACTAAAATATTTTGCTCTGGAAATCCTATGGGATGGCATGTAACTGAGCTGGTAAGATCAAAAGGGCATATCTGGCTGCCATGGTTAATATTCTAGCTTGGCTGGGAGGTAAATTAGTGGTGCTTGGTGATGAAATTGAAGTGCTTGTAGATGAGCTTGGAATACTAGAAGATGTAATCAGAGATGAAGTTGAATTACTTGAAGATGTACTTGGAACAATAGAAGATGGAAATAAAACTTTAGGTTGAAAAGGAAGCTTGGGGATGAATGGTTCTATGGAATGAACAGTGGTGGATATTATATATGAGTTGGTACTAAATAAGGTTGTATTTATAATCTCTAAAGAAATGGTAGAACGTTTAGGGGTAGCATCAGTAAGGGCGGGTAATTCAACAGACTGTTGAAAATTGTCTTCATCTATATCCTTAATCAAAGTTGCAGTCAAAACATAAAGTTCATCAAAATTCTTTAGAACTTGTTGATCTAAGTCAAGTTGTATAGTTTCCTTCATTTCTTTAATGAATTGAATAAAATCAGGATCTATTACACTATCATAGATTGAATTTTCAGATTTGGTTCTAAATAAAGAATGTTCAAATGATAAATCAAATTGAATATCCTGTATACTTGATAATTCTTTAGGGAGTGAATTTTCTTTGATTAATTGATTAATACTTCCTAGAATTTCTAATTTTTTGGTTTTTCTTAAAATTCTGTTAGGATCATCAACAATTATATTAGGATGTTTATCAGGATGAGCCCTGGTATAGTATGTTCTTTTAGAAGCCAAAATTTTAACTTTCAATGATAATTTTTAACAACCCTAAATAAAACTTAAGGTGAAAAGATGAGGAAAAGTGTTTCCTTTAATATTTATTTAAACTGAGGATTGACTTCCCCAGTATGGTCGCCAGTATGTTATCACTCTGAAACTTCCCTAGGGTTGTTATGTTGTATTAAAAGAAATAACCGGGTAATTATCAACCACTTTGGAGATTATGATCTAGCATTCCTAATGCTTAGAGAGGGCTCTCAATGATTTATCTTTGTTGTTTTAATTGATTTTAGGCTAGTTATATAAGAATGCTTTGGCTTAAATTTGATTTTTTGGTGGAACTACTGATTTAGATGGATGTGCCTGTCTATTTTCCATTGGGCTATGCAGTCAATATATCAAGAACACATTACAGAAACAAATTATAAAAGCAGTGTTACACGGCAAGGTAGCTAAGAAAAATTATATCTAAGAGGCTGAATGGTGAGGTGGTTTTCAATCGGGATCAAGGAGCAGTTAAGGATTCCTTAAAATGGATAATGAAGGAAGGTGAAAGAGGTCAATCAGGAAAAAAGAGAAATTAAGGATTCTCAAAGCCATATATCAGAAGAAAACATTAAAATGCATAATAGTTCAGAACAGAGTGTACATAAACAAATTCTGCAATAATTTTCCTATTATAACATTTAAATTTGGAAAAAAACACGCAAGTTTATGGAATACTTAAGGAAAAAACATGAAAAATTGAAATATACTTCACTGAAGTAGCTCAACACATGAATTCTGTAAAGAAATGCCTTTATTCTTGTCCTTTCTGACAACTTGGAAAAGTTACAATAAACCCTCTGGTAGTAGATCAATTCAACTATAGAAATGTTCAGGAATCCATACTCAATACTTCGAATTGCTGAAGTATTTATACAAAACTTAATACAAAATATCCTATAACTGATTTAGGATTTATTCAAGGAAAAGAAAATATCTTCATGCAAGAAGATAGAGACACCTTTGTAACTAAATGCAAGTTGTCCATGTTTATTGGATTTGTTGTTTGTTTCTTTGATATTTTTCTGTATTATCTCTCTAGATATTGTTTTCACGTTGGATGCCTTTTATCTTTTGACTGTCTTTTACACTACTTGTCATCTGAATATCTTTTAAATCTATCTTTTAACTTTGTCTTTCATCTTTAACTTGTCTTTGATTCATCTACCTGCTCTGTTTACTCTTTAACTCTGTGAATTTTCTTTCACCTTATTTCTCTGTTACCTGTTTTTAATTTTACTTGTCACAGTAAATCACACCATTTTTCCCAGGCTTCTGCATCTGGAAGTTTGATTTTTACCATTCTCCTGTAAATCTCACCAGCCTCTGTATATTTTGCAAATGTAGGCTTATTCACAAACAAGTGATTTACCTCATGCTGTAGGTAAAAGAAGTTCTCTAAACTTTGAAGGAGCGCTTTGCCTGTGGGAAATCCTTTCATTGATGAAATGTTGGAAGTCTCTTTAGCTACTTCCCTGATATTTTTGTCATAGTCTTCATGTCTCGTCAATTTTTCTTTGCTCACTAATGGATTAGGCAGACCTTTCTGCCTCAAAACATCAAATTTGTTCATGAATCTATTTACGGCAAGCTCCATTTTTTGAAATTTGTCTTCAAGCCGTATCATTAAATTTATCCTAGAAAAAACCTTCTTCACCTCTAAGATGTTCTCTTCTCTATCTTTAATCTCAATTTCTTCTAATTCCTGCTTGTTTTTTGAATTAATAAACTTTATAATCTCGATGGCTTCCTCTGGCTTCTTTCCAAGTTCTTCTTTGACTTTCTAGATTGCATCACTTGCTTCCTTTATCAATTATTTTTGCTCAAATATAACTTTGATAGAAGGAAAAATATCATTAATAGAGTTAATGATATTCGCCCACAATTGTTGCTATGCTTGGGCTAGTGGCTCTTTCAATGTCAATTCCTTTTCTAGCTTATGAATTCTATCAGTCAATCTGTTTTCTTTCCGTGATTCTACTTTATACATTACCTGAGCCAATTTATTTTCATCTTCTAGAATTTTTACTTGTTCTTTAAGTTTATTAATCTCAGTATTTTGGATTGACAGATCTTGCATGCCTTTAATCAATTTACTTGCCTCATCATTGGGATGGGTTGATGATGTTGCTGGTGTAGTAGTTGGCTTTGTTGAAACTTCTGTTGTCACTGGAATTGTTGTGGTATTTGGAACCGCTGTAGTAGTTGGAAGTGTTGTAGCCACTGAAGTTGAGGTTGAAGCTATGGGAATGGAGGTAACAGGAACTGCTTCCATGCTGGCCTTCTTTTCCTGCACTAATTTTTCCATTTCATTCTCCATATCTTTCAGTTGAGTTGTCAACTGAATGATGAGATTCATCATTTCATATTTCTGACTTTCATTCTCCAAAACTTCTTTAGTCTGTGGATGCTCTGTTGGAAGTAGTTTTAGTTGTTTCTTCAATGCAACAATGTCTGCATTCTTTTTCTTGATAAGCTCTTTTTCTTCTTTGATGTTCTTTGGATCATATCCAACATCCATGACCAATTCTTCAAGTGATTTTATTATATTATCTTTTTCTTGTGAGGAAGCCTTCTCTAGTCTTAACTATGCTCTGATATTTTCTAGAGAATTTTGTAGTTTTTGGACACTCAAAGCCTTGTTTTTCATAGCGGAGTAGATCATTTCTCCAGCTTGCTTATGAAACTCAATCTGATATATGGGATGCACATCTTTAGCTTGAACTTCAAAGGGTTTTTTCTTGTAATCTGCTGATGATTTTGGATTCTACATTGTTGGCTACAAAAATGTCATTTGAATCTTTCTGGTTTTGTAATCAAAGGCTGAAAGGAATCTGTTTTGGTCACTGGGATTTTTCTTCCAGTACTAGGCATAATTCACAGTTTTCAATGTTTCATTCCTGATTTTGATTTCTTTATACTTCTCCATTATTTCCTTCTCTTTATCCACTGGTTTTCTTGATGAATAAACCTCTACACTATGTTACTTTTGAATGATTTGAGCACTAGAGGTTGATGGCTGGTGTGTTTCCTCTGAAATTGTTGGAGGTACATTATCCCAGACAATTATATCTGTATCAATGATTTCAATTGTGTCAACCATCTCTTCTTACTCAATCACTGAATTCATTTTGGAATTTTTCTTGTACATTAGCTTGAATTTGGTGTCAAAAGTAGTCTTTGAAGAATAAAAACCTTCTTCTCTTGCCCTCTTTGAATTCCTATCTTGTAGGGCTGGAGTAAGCAGGATGGAACTAGTATCACCTTGCTTCTCCACCTGCCGCAAATTATTTTCCAAGCACTCTAACTGGTTGGAATACTTTTCAATATTAGGTTTTGACTCATGAATAAAAGGGGTCAATTTGAATTTGACTCTTAACTTACTTATGACTCCCAAAGGATCATACTTCCATTTGAAATTGCTACTGAATTTGAAATATTGTAAACACTTATCTTCTTGTTGACCAGCATTCCTATTATTGAAAATGAAAGGACCAAGCTAGTTCTTAATCTTAAACTGAGGTTTCTTCTTTTATGACAATAAATTAACTTCATCTGAATTTAGGATCTATCTGATGTGTTCTAATGAAAATAACCTCATTGGTAGGTATTTGAGTAGCTTGTATGGAATAAGTTGGCATCCATACACCCTAATTTCAGTACGATTCTGGTATAAATACTAGTCTCCTGTTCTACTTTGATCTTACAATTGCAATACTTTCTTTATCTCTTCACTGACCCTAGGTTGAATGCTACTGCTTAGCATGTTGACAACTGGATAAAAAAATGCATCAATGAAGTCTTTGTAGTTGAATTCTATGGAATCATTTTTTATCAAGGATGTCCAAAAGACAACTGATTGGGGATTACCCTTAGTGTCCAGATTTTGGAGGCTAATTGCAAACCTTTCTGATTGGAAATATAAGAACAAATGAAACAAAACTGTTGAATATTTAAACATTCCTTCCTCTGGTAATTTAACCAATTGCTAATGGATGGCATCTAATAGATATTGAGAAAAGTTAAATGTTGAAGCTGGAGGTTGTCCTAGGTAGAATATGGATAGCAAACCTAGGATAGAAGCATCTACATATTCATCAGTAAAGTACCCTAAAATGCATGACAACATTGTGACAATATATTTGGTTCTCTCTGAAAAAATGGAAGCTGAGTATGGAGGGTTACTCTTTGGGGTTTCTACTGATGGAGGAAGGAAGGTTTGGAATATTTGGAACCTCTTGGGAAAGTCCAACTTTAGATATATTTTAGTGAAGATTTCAATTGATAATGGGGCTTCATCAAGCTTGGGTTAGACCTATAATATCTGATTTATGGATTCTACAGTGATGGTGAATAAAATCTCTTGGCTGGGGGTTACTAGAGCTCTTTCATTAGGAAAATAATTTATTTGACAGAGTCTGATGATTTCTGGAAACTGAAAGGTCTGTGGGAAGATGTACCTAGGTAGGTTTTAATCCCAAAGGTGGATATCATCAGCCTGTTCTATGAATTTATTATGGCTCCAACAGTGGATCTCTAAAAGGTTAAAATCAGTGAATGTATCACTAATTTTGAAGTCCTTGTCTGCTAGAGGAGTGTGTTCAACATCTCCTACAGGGGGTTGCATAGGATTTACACTTATAATACTCTAGGAGGCCATTGTTTCGTTTAATTTAATCAATTATTACTTTTTTTCTCAAGTAATGGCTTTGGGAGACTTAGGATTACCTGGAAAAGGTTTAATTCATCTACAGAAGGGGTTCTGGTCCACAGCCGGGGTTTTCTTGGTTTGAAAATCTTTAACTCTGAGTCTACAATGGTTCTAGTAGTAATAAGCTTTAATTCTGGTCTGGACTGGATTCAAAATAGGTTAGCAATGGTTCTTTTTGCTTCTTCTCTGCAAATAAACAACTTTCGCAAATACACAGAAAATAAGGGAATAACTGTTTCGGGCAAGCTTTATTATTTTTTTATCGGAGGTGGTTAAACATATGGTGCAGAGTTGAATTTGAACAATAACTGGTTTCATTTCAAATGCGAGGACAGGTTGGCGGTTTATCACACGATGAAAAGTGGATTGGTGGTTTTCAACTGAAGGATGCGATAAGACATGGGAGTAACACGTGGAAAATAGGCACGGGTGAAAAACCACCCATTTCGCACCCCTGATTGGTTTTAAATGTAGGGCAATTGAAAGTGCGAAAGGATTCGAGAATGGTCAGAACTAGGTAGCGCCAATCGGACAGACGGATGAATGTTTTGATAGGTGGGGTCGGGAAAAATTATATGCGAAGGGTTTATTTGAAGTGGGTCAGGATTATATGAAAAGGTTAACATATTAGCAGGGAGTAATATGTGAAATGGGTTTATTAAAAGTGGGCCTGGGAATCTATTACAACAGGGAATTAATATAATATGTACAAACTATAGGTTATAAAAATAAAGATGTAGTCAGTTAATATATGAGTGGTAGGGGGGTTTAATGTAATATATAAAGCGGGGGGGGGAATACAATAGGAATAGGTGTTTAAAAGGATATTGGGAAGGGATTTTTACAGTGGGGCCCGACACATTTTAAAGAGTTAAAACTATGTAAAAAGTGGGTTTTTCATGTTTTTTAATGGAAAAGAGAATTAGTAAAGGGGAAGTTACGTTTCAAAGGAAAATATGTTTTTTAACTAGGGATAGGGGTTTTTAGGAAGGGGAAAAAGGGGTAAAATAAGGGGAAAGAGTTAGAATAAGGGAAAAGGGGTATTTTCAAAAGGAAAGGGACTTTTTACAAGGGAAAATGCCTTCTAAGAGTGGCAATAGGGTTTTAAGCAAGGGGAGGGGATTTAGGGGGATATTAGTGATATGAGATGAACCAATTTGTGCTTTTCATTACTTGTGAAAGTAATCTACCTACCCTTTATTTACACTAATATTTTTTACTTCATTTATTGGGTGCATTTGAGCTTGCTAGCCCTTTTATTTTATTTTGATAAGCAAACTAATCTACTTCTAACCTTATAACTTCCAATATCTCATATTAAACTGATGAGCTCATTTTATTCTTTACCTAACTACTGATCTACCAAGATTAAATGGTTTGGCAAGATCTTTATTCACTAACTATCATGACATGAAATTTAAAAGCATGAATGAATCAAGATTAAGTTGTTTGATTGTCATGGATTGTGGCATTTTGGACAAGCTGCACACAATTTTTATTTTCATAAAGTAAACTAAAAGTAGTGGCATTTGAATGTGCAACACTTTCAGGATCTATTTTTGTTTCTTTTTGGTGTGGTTCATATTTATATTCTTTTTTATCTTCTTTTCTTTTAGTCCTTTGATTTTTATTTTAGGACTTACCCTCTTTTCATTTTTTAATATGGGAAAACATTTTAAGAAAGCAAAGGTATGTACAATATTACAAGACTTAACATGGTCAATTCAAAATTATGATGCCTATTATTATAAGACCCTAACATGTTTGACAATGCAATAGAAGAAATTTAATAAGTAGTTGTAGTAGAATTCTCCATTATATAATTTTCACACTCACCAACATCCCTTCAGATTAAGGGGGGGAATGTTGACACCTAATCCTAAGGGATTGGCGAAATTGTACACTAATGTAAATAGAAAACAAGGAATTTGAAGAGACATTTGGAAATGAATCCAAAGAGTCTCACCTCCATGTATATATTCATATGCATCCTTAATCAATTAATTCAGCCTTTTTGGTGGAGTTACCTCCTCGCCTGACATATTTCATACGTACCTTAGAGAATTAAGTGAATGCACCTAGTGAGTGTTCAGTTGCAGGTGTGTCAATATTCCTCTACTGCAGAGGGAAAAAGAGGTGAGCTCCTAAGAGTGAAGTAATAGTACCACCATAGTGCAAACACAAACAGACAATAAATATTTGTCTAACATCCAGTGGAATAATCCACAAAAGTGTGTTGATCATGCAACCAATGCAAGAAAAAATATTTGTCTAGCATCCAACATAATAGTCCTCAAATATGTGACGGTAATCACAACCAGTACAACACATATTCAATATGATGAGCACTAAAATAAATGAGATATTTAAACTACTGTAATACAAGTAAAGAAAATCCCAGATGCGGGTGATGAATCGAAGCTTGTCGGTGGAAGGCGTGGATTGCAACAGTTGTCCTAGCCACTTGCCGCCACCCGCATGCAGTACCTCTGCCATTAAAGAACTGTAGGAGGAATGTTCAACGCCACTCCTCCACTTTCTCAGCGTTAATCTCGCGTGCTTGGAGCTATCAATGAGAATTTCGCATGCCCATTCCCTCGCTCTGGCTTTCAATTTGCCCAAACTGCTCAGCTCTAGCCCTCAATTTTTCATGCACCTTCGTTTAGACTCTCCCTGCAATAAGAATGCACATTCGGCTCTAAGTAGCCCCAAAATTCCATCACTGCATTCCGCCTCTGAGCTCAATTATTCTCCGCCTGCTTGTCCTCCTTTACCGCCCATGGTTTCGCCTTCCTTCGGGCCTACTCAAGCTCCATCCTCAACCTCTCAGGGCTCCCACTCCCTTACGACTGTTCGCAAGAATAAAATGCAGTGACATCAACGTATGAGATGCCAGCGGGGTGGAGGTGGCAGAGGAGAAGGTGGACGAAGTGGCTTGTGGCCACCCCTCTTGGCTGGGGATGATGACGCCAACCAGCCTTCCGCTAGCAACGTTTCCATCTTCATATTCCACAGCGAATTGAATAGACCATGGGTAACAACAACAATTACAGTTGCATTCCAGGAGGAGGCTTCTGGTGATGTCGGTCAAGGCACTGGAGCGCAAAGGAGGCAAATGAAGTCTATTATCTCAGACAAGCCTCCCCAGGTTGCTCGGAAAGAAATCACCCTCCCAGTCAAGACCGGCTCTCAGACTTCTGGTAGTGATGGTTCGAGCTCTCAAACCTCCAGCAGTGACGACTCCGTGCACGAGGACACAGATTTGAATATCTCCAGCTCTCCTTCTTCCTTTGATCTTTCAGCCCAGAACTCCAAAGAAAAGGCGGGCGACTTGAATGAAGGCTACAGCTGCCCAATTATGGAAGAAAATCCACCCCACAATGACAGCTAGTCTCATGAAAGGTTCTTTTCTCTTTTTTTGGAGTTTTTGGTCTTGGAATCGATGCATTTTTGGAAATTTTGAATGTACTCTCTATAGCACAGATAGTTCTAGTATTTTTATGCACATTCAGTTCTAGAACAGTGTCAGTAAGTTGGTTTCCCATGCTTGGGCAGCAAATTTTTAGGTCGGTTTCCCAGTCACGGGCGACCTATATTCTGATATAGTATGTTTCTTTTTATTCAGCTTCCCTCCAACGTAGGCTATTTTTGCCACCCTGGAGGTGATTGCTCGCTTTGTACACTATGTTTTTATAAATAGATTAAACCAACTTAGAAAAAAAAATACAGGTAAAGAAAAACATGAATCATAAACATTCACAGAACAATATTATAAACATTCATAATTCATGCATGGAGAACATGTTGGCCATTAAGCTTCATATATTAAATAAAATTTCTAGGACACATGTATACAACAAAAACCACTAGCTCCAATAGTGGAGCATTGGAGCCACAACTTGCTCCCTAAAAGTACTAACTTTGTCTGTTTGATGCCTTATGGGAAAAGACAAGGTGAAAAGTCCTTCACTCATACAATGAGGGTGTATATATAACCAAAATGTTGATGCTTCACCTCCTTGTGACTCTTCAACTACCCTCATGATTGTTTGAATTCCTATTAATTTTCGACTTTAGATGACTCTTCATATTCTGTATGTGTCTTTTAGACTTCCATTTTACAATACATTTTGAATAGATAATTACATAATCTACAATAATGATGTGGCATATGATGACTCATGATAAGACATGACATGACGCTGCTAACATGGACTTCATGATGACATGGAAATGTCAATCCATTATTGTTGCTCCTTGCTACGTGTTTTCTTGAGTATGCTCTTTTGTCCACCTCCATATGGCTTAGAGGTGAGGATTATTAAATGATATCAAGTCTTGAGTTGTGATCACAAAATGGTGTCCCTTTTATTTGTGTTGATTGATCAGCGTGCATAACCAACCACAAATATTTCATTCACATGTTTCCCTTCTCCATCTCCTTCTTCATCATCCTTTCGCGGACTGATAGAGTACTTGCATATGCAATTGACTCATGAGAAGACAACATTAGTCAAATAAACCCCTAGTCTAAGATAATGCATGTTGATCCAATGACTGAGTTGAAACCGAGTTGCAAGATGAGGGAGAGGCTTAGTTACTGCACAATTGTGTAGCTCAGGCAGTTAGGGGTGAAGCTCGAGCCTTGATACTACCGAATGCGCAGTCCAGGATTGACTGGGTAGAGAAATTGTGCAATTTTGGGACTCAGTGACTCGGCCTAAGGGGTTTCACATTGTTTCATTCAACTGCGCAGTTCTGGGAGGCAGAGTAGACCTCGTGATTGTGTAATTGTGCAGTTTAGGAGCTCAATTGGGGTTGAGCTCATAGATTGTGCAATGCACATTTGGGGCCAAGCTGGAGTGCTGAATTGCACAATTTTGGATGTCAAGGCTAGAGCTTGGGCACTAAGACTACATAGTGCGTAGTCTTGGGAGGTATGAATTGCGTACTTCACATTGCCAAGATTTTAGGTTCCATCTTGAGGGTTGGAACTGCGCAATGTGCACTTTAGGAGGACCGGATGAGGCTAAGTTGTTGGAAATTTTTCAGAATTTGGCTAAGTGTGAGACCGATGAAGCTACTGTGAAAAATGATACGACTTGACTATGATCACACACTTTGAAAATTTGATGACACAACAATATATATCATCTAGGACACATGAAAAACACATTTCCCTCAATGTGACAACTTACGATAATTGCGGCACTAAAGATACACTTTGTGAAAACCGTGATGACACTAGTGCAACAATGCTTACAACTTTGGGAATGAGTGTGAAACCCCTTGAAACCACCAAAATGAGCTCGTATACATCATGCGACACATAGCATGTGAAAATACGACATTTTTCTTTTCTTGCAAACGAGACCAAAACACTTAGAGAAAACACATGCAATGGATTTCAATGTTTACGACGACAATATGAACAACCAAGGAAGGCTCTGAAATTTGGCGCACGCCAAAATTTTGGAGGGTGTTGTGGCAGCGACAACAACTCCACATCCACCCCTCCTTGACCACATTTACATATACAACCCATAGCTAGTCCCAATAATGATAGGTTGACTCAACTAGAACAAGTTGTTAGACTTGCAACTTACTCGACTTACTCCATATCTTCCTTGGATTACCATGGCATCCACCTTATATATGGGAAGACACTAACTAAAGAGCATCCTCCTGTGCATATTGAAGATCTCAATGGAGAATATTGAAATGAATAACTTGAGTAGGAGTATTCTCCTGGACATTTGCGAACCAAGTACATAAGCTCTAAAATTCAAGAACCACTTGACCCTGAAAGACTAAATCAACAAAGTAACCTAACCATAATTTCATTTGTTGGGGAAGCTCAAGAATGTGTGTGTCAAGTTCTTGCTTTTTCAAGATATTAAAGATGTACCATTTTATTCAAAAGTAGTAAGGGAACTTTGTTTCATAATGCCCAACCAAAGTTCATGTATATATAAAAACTTTTGGCTATTAAAGTCCAATGTTTTATAGTGATATATCTTCCAAAAGTCTAAATGTGCTTAACCAAAAGTTTTTAGTATATACATGAACATATAATAAATAGAAAATTTAATATAACAAGTAAATACATAAAGTATCATATAAATATGTGAGGAAAAGGAAATATACCATTAAAAGTATAATAAATAAAGAGTAATACAAGGTAAAACTTAAAGTATAATAAATAAAGAGTAATACAAGGTAAAAATTATGTAATTTGAACATTTAATGTTACATATGTTAGGATATATAAATATATAAAGTAGCTATAATTTAAATACTATTATATGCTATATTATTCTTGTGCATTCATTATATTTTCAAATATTATATTATGGTTATTAATATGCATATTATTTAATATTATATATATTATAATATATGTTTTTAGGTTAAATATTTTAAATTGTAGGATATTTAATTTATACAATAGAAAATATTTTATAATTATATGTATTGATAATCATAAATATTTTATATTTCAAAATATGTCAAATTTAAGACTTTTGTTATCCATAATTTAGATAAAAGAATTTATCACATTATTCAAAGTAATATGATTAATCCTAAAGGAAATGATCTAATCTTAAAATATCTTATGCTACATGTTAATAAAATAATTACATTAAAATTGATAAAATATTATTACCTTAAAATAATTATTTAAATACTAAATTTAAACATTATAAATAATTAATTATAAAATATATTTATTATTAAATATGAAAAAAAATATACAAATAAATAATTTTAAAAACATTCTCATTATTATATTGTTTATTTTTCCTCATAAAATATGGGTTGATTAAAAATAAATTTGAAAATAATTTGGTCAAATAAAATAAAATTTAAAATACTAAATTTAAACCTTATAAATAATTAACTATAAAAATATATTTATTATTAAATATGAAAAATAAATTATACAAAGAAATAATTAAAAAATATTCTCATTATTATATTATTTATTTTTCCCTCATAAAATATACGGTTGATTAAAAATAAATTTGCTTTAAAATGTACTAAAATTACTTTCCCACCTGCCTTACACGTTATGATGCTTCACTTCTCGGCGTTGCAATCTCTTTACTTCCATAATATAATAACTAGTAATTGCACCACGTGTTGCAAAGGAAAAATCGTAAGGTTGTGGTATAGGAAAGAATAACATATAAGAAAGAAGAGGTAGTAGGAACTTTCTCGGCTCCAACTGATCTTCTAGAATAAAGGTTGGAGAATTATGTTTACTAGACCTCAAATCAAAATATCCATATTGGGTAATTGATGTGGAACAACTTCTTTGTTATTAATTGCATGTAAGATGTGTTTTTTCATAATGGATGAGACATTTTGGCCATAGTACTCAAGACCTATAAATGATGAAATCTGCATGTTTATTTTAATTTTTGCATGAAGGATGCACTTGGTTTTTATGACCAAGTTGGGCATACTTCACCCTTCCACAAAATTATTTGCTTCTATCACATTCGCAATGTTGAATTCCTCTTACACTACTCATAGAACTCTGACTTTGCTCTACAGCTAGAATTATTTAATGGAATAAAAACTTATCACTATGAAATGTTGTACTTCATAAGAGACTACTAAGAATTTTAAGTATGGTAAATCCACCTTCACCTATCATTTGAACATAGAGCATAGAGTTATCTTAATCGTCAATTTTATGGATAAGAGACATCTAGGCCCTTTTTAACCCTTGGGGATGATTAATTAATCTTAGTTCAGATAATTTATATTAATAAATTATCTACAATCATATTTCCATAATTCCTCTTTGAACGACCAATATTCCACTTCTTTGGAACTTTTCACCTTAGTTAGAACAACAAACATCATGAAGGACCAAAAGTAAGAAGAAAAAATCAGCTCATAATTAGGGAATCTAGCGACTTCTTTAAGGGGTATTGAAACACAAATCATGGCTAATCTCAATCTCAAACCCCAGATGTTGTTAGCCAATCTATGGAAATTTATACCTCCTAGAAGAATTGTGCAAGAAAGATGGCAAGTACCATAGCATGGATTTATCAAATTAAACTATGATGGCGCATCAAAAGGAAACTCGGGCAAGCAGGAGCTGGAGGGATTTTCAGAAACTCCAGAGGGGCAGCTTGTAGGAGTTATGCAATGGATATAGGACATGCAACTAATAATGAAGCAAATCTATCGGCAATTAAACAGGGCTTAACGATAGCAAAACGAGAAAATTTTCAACACCTAGTTGTAGAAGGAGACTCAGCAATGGTCACAGGAGTACTAAAGAAATTGCAACAAGGCACACCTTGGGAAAATATTACCAAAAGCTGGAGGAAAACAAATATTATTAGAGAAATAGGCTCTCTCATTCAAGATATCCAGTATCTGATACCTCTACATGTCCTTCGGACAGGTAATGAGGTTGCAGACTTTCTGGCAAATTAGGGGAGTCGAAATGTTGGTAAACAATTGGATGCAACACCAACTGATAGAATCTAGGATATAGAATCACATCCTCTTCAGATAATTATAGACAGAGATCTAGTGGATCATGAGACCCCCGATCGGGGTGCTCAATGAACGAGGCTTCCGGTTATGGAGTTAGCCAAGTGGCAACCTCCGTTCATGCATCATTAAGTCACCATGCATAAGCCGTCCACAGCAAGAACACGGAAGCATGCGGAAGATAAGGGTATGATGTTGAGTTTGGTAAGACAGCATGTGCTATTAGAGCTGGAAGGAAAAATCAAGTTGAGGGCAGGGTGTATGAATCGGAAGATTGACTGTAAAACAAAACATTCCTCTATGGCAGCAACCGAGAAGAAGCGAGTGAGGATGGAGGTGACCATAGTCTGCACCAGGCTCATTGCTTTGTTGGGGTATGTTATTTTCCATTTTAAGTCTATGCTCATTACCAAAAACTTGGATATGTATCTAGTTAGGATAGAGTCAGAAAGTTGTTTCAATCGAGGCGTATATTGGTCTGACTTTGTTATGTTAAACCCAGTCGAACCTTGCTTTAGAGATCTCTGTCACTTTAAGATTAACTCTCATCTGTTGGTAAAGAGAAAGTATTGGCCCTGCCTAGTTCTAAAAATCTGTGTTGGTTGGTCAGAAATCCAAATTCGAAAAGGAATGGTGTGAAAGTCTGTAGTGGTATTCAGGGCATAATTCTAAATATTTTCCCTTGTTGGTTTGTTATGCTTACTGATTATTTTCATAGTAGGAAAAAAGCTAATTTTAATCCTGGTAGTGTTACGCAACTCTGGTTTTATTGTTTTTCTTCTTTTATTACCCGTAGCAGGAGGAAATTCATGAAGGTTTTTCGTCACCCTGGTTATAAACTTTGGGGGGTTCTTTCTTACTTTGACAATAATTATAGGAGTCAAACTAAGAGCCTACGAGTCTGTTTAGATTTTACTTTGTCTCCTTGCCAGTGCCTGTTTGCTAATCAGAAGTATAACCTTCAAAATTGTCTCTGTCTCTGTCTAGTCCCAGCTGTTTGTTGGTTTTCTTCGTATATCAGGAACCTCTGTCATTTCTGAGTTCAATGTGATGTCCTTGCTACTATTGGAGGAGTAAACATGTCTTATGCTATCGAGGAGAAACATAATTATCCAAATCATGTTCTTGGTGACAAGGTTCAAACTTTAATTGCTATTTATTTCTTGTATTTGCTTATTCTTATTCCAGAGCTCAATCTTAATATAAGTCAACTCATCACCATGGTTAAGAGGAAAACAAGAAAATATTTGGCCCATACTACAGAGAAAGGGAAACATAAGATGTTACAACCTGAAGATAAGAACAGGAAGAGAGGGAGGAAGACAAAACAAGAGGTTTTAATGAACCTCTCATCCACCTACTCACTTGCAAACTCATCACAGGTCAGACAGGAAATTCAAGGATGGGAAAGATAAATTCAGAACAATGAGGAAGATAATGAAGCAGAAGCAGAAATTATGGACTTTGTTACAGATCCTGGCAATACTCGAGGTCGCTTATCATTTTTTAATCAAACAGTTCACACTTATTGGATTGTAAAATGCCTATTAGCTAAGGCTATGCAGAGTTTTCACCCTAACAGAGAGAAGAGAGAACCAAAAATGGTGGAGTTGTTACAAGACATTAACACTCAGCTACAGCACATCAAAGTCACACAGTACCATGCCACTGATCGTATCAGTCGACTTGATGATTGTATTGGAAGACTTGAGAAGCAAATCCAACAGATGCAACAAGCGAATATGCTAGGATCCACATCAAAAGACCCAGCCCCGATTGATTCTTTAGATGGATAGGAGCTTTGTTTTGTATATAATATGTATTTTGTTTTTTTGCAAAGACATATAGTGTCTAACAGCTACGTAGAAAATAGATTAAATAGTCAGCTAGCTCATGAAACAAATAGTAGAATGAAAATTTTTCAGTTTGGATGGCTTTTAATGCTCTAAGGTGGCCAATAGACCTGGTTTCCTCCGGGCAGGTTGAGGCCACAGACTTAATATTTTTTGTAACCTGCTTTCAAAAGATAAATAGAAAATAGCAAGGCACTACTAAATTGACAAAACAAATAATTCAAGAATTTAGTGCCTTTTAAAGATCATTTATTTTCCCATCAAATAAAAAGAAACAATCAAATTTTGTAGTGACAAGAATGGGAACAAATTTTAAATGTAATAACTCCCTTCCCTAGTGATAGTACATTTTTGTTTTGAAATGAAATAATTTTCTCGATCATTTAAATAGATTCCTCCCCAAGTGACCCTTTAGAGATACCCTTTTTTTCAAGTGATTGCAATAGGTAAGTGTCTTTTGTCTAGTATTTTCTGAGTCCACTTTACAATTGGAACGTTTCTCTTCCAATAACTCTATCTTGGGTTATAATTCTAGCTTTCTCTTGTTTATGAATAAATTGTCTCTATATCACTATTGTCTGTCTGTCTCTTTTTGACCGCTTGCTTGATTCAGTGAGATAATGTAGCTCATCTAGATTCCAAAATTCTTGAGTAGTTCCCATTTTCTGAAGAGTCCTCTTCTGTTTTTTATTCTGCTATTTGGTCCTCCATAGCCTTGTCAACATCATTTTCTTCTAAAAAATCATACATTCTTGATAAGTATCCATTGTCCTACTTTTCTTCTTCCATATACTTCAGATCTAAATGAATGGAACATGAGATAAGCTTCGTGACATTTTCCAAGTTCCAGGATTTTTCATTGCACTATTCCATACATTCAATGTTATGCCTTTTTAGGGCTTGTTGTAAGGTTGGAAGCTTCTCTTCACCATGTCCCCTTTCTTCTGTATTTGTGACTTTGATACAAATAATTGTTACCTACCCCTTTAAAGGTAAATTTAGTGTTATTTAATAAATGAATTTTTATGAGCATTCATCATTATTGCTCAAGATAAATCATGTCCTCTGAAATAATTTGGAAATTTAAAAAAAATCACATATTTTAAAAAATTTCATTATTAATTTAATTTTTTATAGATTAAGAAATAATACTCATGAATTATACAAAAGTTGTAACATAAATAATATATAACAAAAAAACCATGTATTTTTTGAATAATAAAATAGTTGTAACAAAAATAATACGGAACAAGAAAAACTATGTATATTTGGATGTATAAAAATTTAGATACATTTTATTAAGTAAAATTTTAAAAGAGTAATGGTTATAAACATTTAAAAATAATTTTATTAAATAATTAGTTTAGATCCAAAGTTAAGATTGATTTAGGCCATCGTAGTTGCCTCGTAAAGAAAATAAACTCCACATGAATACCATGAGTCAATACCATGGGTTGTATTTATAGTTTATCATTATTTTATTTTATTATTTTTATTTTTTATTGTATTTTGACCTAGTTAAAATGTTCATTACATTATGTCAATCTTTTTATTTAATTTACTTTTATTTTAATTTTGTGTAATTTGACATAGTCAAAATGTTAAACATGACATTACAACCTTTCTATCATATTTTGATGGAGAGGATAGTAGCACAAAAATGTAATATTTAAATATATAAATAGTTATTTTCCTTTTTTTATATTGTTTTTTTATCCATGTAATATAAATTAATTGGTTTGTGTGGAGTTTAAATTTATGATATAAATTTTATTATAAATAAAAACTAAACTACATTCCGCATGAATACCATGGGTCAATAGCATGGGCTGTATTTATAGTTTATCATTATTTTATTTTATTATTTTTAATTTTTTTATTGTATTTTTACCTAGTTAAAATGTTCATTACATTATGTCAATCTTTTTATTTAATTTACTTTTATTTTTAATTTTGTGTAATTTGACATAGTTAAAATGTTAAACATGACATTCACCAAAACCTAAATTCAATCTAACTTATTAAAAAGAAAAAAAAACTAATATTATAAAAACTTATATAAAAATATTTACTTGATCAAGGGCTTAAAACATTTCAATGGAACTTATATTTATATATTTTTAAAATACTTTCCAAAAAAATGTTAATTTATATTTATATATTTTTAAAATACTTTCCAAAAAAGTGTTAATTATATATATAAATAACTTAAAATATTTTATTATATTTACAATATTATTATAATTAATTATTATTTCATTTTAAATTATGATAAATATATATTTGAACTTAAATAATGTGTATTCATTTAATGAAATTATACAGGTTTAAATGTTAATTTTTAATAATTTATTTATTTTTAATTAAAAAATTCATAAATATCGACTAAAAAGTGAAATGAAAAAAACAAAAAAAAAATCTACCACTCACAATCATCTTATCTTTTATACAAACATTTTTAAACACCATAAAACATTAAATAGTTTAAGAAAGGTAAGTCATTCATTTATAAGACGACATCATAACTATAATGGCAGCTCGAGATCAGGTCTTGCATTCTCATTTATTATGGCTACCTTCCCTAGAGTTATAATGCACCACTACTAGGGAAGGTAACTCGAGATCAGGTCTTGCATTCTCATTTACTCTCATTTATTCTCGTTACCTTCTGAGCGTTGTAACACACCAATGCCATGTAATGATGTCATTCAAACCAAAGCAATTAGCTTCTCTCGTCGATTAGTATTAATGAGTGTAGTAACTATGATAAGGAGTTAGTTGGGTTAGTAGCACTTCTGTTTTAAAATGAAAGTATATTGAGTAAATCTAAAAACGCTTGATTATAAGTATGTTAAAAATAAAAAGTTTGCTATCTTGTGAGATAATGTTAAGTGAATTGAGAAAAATAGGAGTAGGTAGATGGCCTAATGTTATCTTCAAGGAAGGCATGAGTGAAAGAAAGAAAACATGGATGAGACAAAACTACACATGGATGCAAAAATGGAATATCTACCTCAATGCTTGTCCCACAAATAGCAAGGAGCTAAAGAATTTTGTTATGGAGAAGTTTCGTAAACACGTATGGGGAAAAGAGTTGGGTAGAAAGAAGAAGTACTACATTGAAGAATTCAACCCTTCGTATGATCTCCACCAAAAGGAGTACATTGGAGCTAACATTCCGTGGAGTGCAAAGGCTCTTATTGCTCAATTAAGAACCAAATCGCATCAACTTCGGTGTGAAACGGGACGGTGGAAAAGGCCTAAAGAAGCTTGGGAAGAACGGGTGTGTACATTTTGCACGTCTGGGGTAGTGGAATCAGAAAAGCATTTCATTTTGGAATGTGATGCATTCAAAGACATCAGTGGAAGTTATGGGAATATGTTAGTATCGGTTTCTTGGCATTGTCTTTTCGGCAATGGGATTGTTGGAAGGTTGGGTCAGCTCATCATATTTTTGAATCAGAAAATGACTGAAATGCAAAAGGCAAAAAACAAGGAACTCATAGTCTCATAGACTATTTTTACTCTCGTGGACGTTAAAATATCACTTCATTTCATTTCATATAACTACACCTTGGATTCTAGAAAGACCATGAGCGTTGAATCTTAATAATTACACATACAACTGAGATTAGATTAGGTGGGGCAAAGGAAGAAGAATATCAATTCATGGTTCGCCAACTCCAAGGACAAAATGAGGAGAAAACGTGTTTCCAGTCAACATAGCGGGGAACATCACTTTTTCTAGAAATTTGTTTAATTATTTTAAGCTGTGGGATACATTTTGGTTTAAATTTGGTGATATAATTGAGATATTGTAACTTATGAGGGTTTAAAATGTTTATTTGATTACATAAATATTTTTAAAATTATTTAAAATATTTTAATTTTACAAATTATACAATTCAAATTTATAATTTTAATTTGACAAATTAAGTAACTCAAATATCTCAAAATTTTAATAAAATTTTACTAAAATAAGCCAAAAACTATAAAGTTTATAATAATTAAAATACGATTTTCTTGTGAGAGCCATGGGATTGTTGTGGGCTGAAAATAAGTAGCTTGTTAATGGGCATTAAATAATTCAGGGTCATAGATGCCCACTATTAAATTTTGACAGACTGCTTATCCAATGGTGGGCATATAGAACCCTGCTCATTTAATACGCATTGACAAACCACTTATATGTTGTCATCGTTGTAACCTTCCCCAATATTTATCTACACAAAGTTGCTTCTTTAGATCTTTAAATGATAGCACATGTACATGATTGAAGTACTTGGTAGGTACGATGTGGTTGTTTACATCACATTATAGACAACTCCTTTACATTTTACATTTGATTATATATGTGAAAGCACCAATCAACGTTACTTTGCAAATGACAACACATGCCCCCATCCTATGATTATTGACCCTTTGTCTTTTCAATCACAATACATGCCCATGCTTGGATGGCTGGTTAGGTGAGGTTTGGCCTTTTGTCTGTTACATTTTAATATTTTCAAGCAGTAATATTTTCTTGTGGATATAATTTATCCACTAAAATGATATCGTTGAACAATATGTGGGAAAAAATGTTCATCAACAAAAAATATGTGGGAAAAACTTCAAGATCTTCACTCAAAAGGAGCATTGACCATGACCTTTAATGAAGGAGATGAAAAGAAATAAGGAAATCCATAACCCATAAAGGAAGCTGAAAACAAGAGTGAAGACATCAAGACCAAGGAAGACCTAAAAGATGAAGAAGACCTCAAAAAATATCTCAAGGAAAAACTTGAAGTTGTGCTAGAAGAAATAAGTAGATTGAATAAGGAAAATGAGGAGCTCAAGAAGCAAATGAAATACGGTGACTATGACTTTGACAAGACAAGGAAGGAATTTGATCTCTTTAAGCATAAGTACAAGAAAGAGATGAGGAGCTCACCAAGCTTAAGGAGGAATTGCATCAAAACAAGAAAAGGCATCATGAAGAAGTCATATCCATGACAAATTAGTTGGATAAAGCAAAGAAAAGGGAAGACATTTTATCAAGCCATCTTGAACAAAGACATGAGGACTTGAACAAATTTGAAGCAAAAATTGGTCAATACAAGGAAGAGGCCTCCTTCCTTAAATCTTAGTTGGAAGAAGAAAAGAGACAAGCACAAGGTGTTGAAAAGGTAATGGAAGCTTTTGCACTCTTGGAAGGACAAGTAGGTGAACCAGAAAAGGAAATAAATTCCATGGCATACCAAATTGAAGAAAAAGATGAAGGGATCTTCGAATTAAAATCAGATATCACCTCTCTCAAGGTCAAATCATGTGAAACAACAAAGATGGAGGAAGAAATGTAAAAGCATATAGCAAAGAAGGATGAAGAATGCAAGATGATGAAAGAAGAAATTGATCTCCTAAGAAAATAAGTTGATCATCTGAACAAGAGTCTAAAGAGACCTCAAACCCTAGATGACATCCTAAGTCATCAAAGATCCCCCCTTGATAAATAAAGTCTTGGTTATGTAGGTGAATTGTCAGACATAAATGATGAAAACCCTAATACGTTAAAAAAAGAGGATGTGGAGAAGCTTGGAAGAAATATTGATGCCCCAGTTCTAGAAAAAGTAAGGAAAAGAGTCAAGATGACATTGGAAGAAAACCTACTCCAAGAAGATATGTAGATAATGTAAAGAATGAAAAAGACAATAAATTTGATCAAATGATTTTAAGGCAAAATGGTCTTAGAAGTACATCAAGGTAATCTCCATCCTCCAGGTAGCAAGGTATATTTTTTGGTTATTGCTATTCTTTTACAAATTTTGGCTATATGGAAAAGGATTGTAGGGCATACCACAAGGACAAGTATAATAGTCCCCATCAATCTGACAGAAACAAAACTGAATTCGGCCCCTAAGGAGCGCTGGTCTCTAGTGTAGCTCTGCCAACATTTCCACTCAATTAACTCAGTCTATTTCCATGTAGTCTTCCTCAATTTCTTTGTAATTTTATTTATCAATTTCAGAGAAATTGACAAATAAATACATTCAGCAAACTTTGGAAAATTTAATGTATGTCTCCCAAAATTTAATTATATCGTCGAACCTTATAACCAGGGTTACCACCCTTCGAAACTTTATATTAATAACCCGATAATCTTTGCAAAGAAACACTTTAATATATTCCGGGCCCACACATATAATCGACGGTTCACACTTGTAAACGTTCATACCTTAGATTACCCTTCGTGCTACTTCCGAACGCAATTGTCGTTCGATGAACCTTCCTCCAGATCAACAACGTTCGTCGATATCGCACTGCCTCCTCAGTCAAACTTTAATGTGCGATGGCACGCGGAAAGGTGGTTTTTGGGGTCCCACCTTATGCTACGTGTCAACCACTTTATGGAATCGCTCCCAATTGGAAAATACCACTTATCTCACAAAAGCGGTGCGATCAATACAACTTCCCGCTTTGAACAGTATGTGACCACAGGTT
Organism: Pinus albicaulis; assembly: GCA_034641835.2. Classification (NCBI taxonomy): domain Eukaryota; kingdom Viridiplantae; phylum Streptophyta; class Pinopsida; order Pinales; family Pinaceae; genus Pinus; species Pinus albicaulis. The sequence continues at coordinate 15,895,529 of CM076576.1, read as the reverse complement.
ACACCGGGGTTACTCTATCCTTCTACCCGCTCGGTTCACAGACTCAGGGTCTAACCTCGGTACAGGATTTTAATTAATAACAAAACAAATCTAATTCTGTTATAAGTGGGGTTCCACCATGACCCGTATCAATAGTTATGTGGTAATCACACTACTGGAGCACTCATTCAAAGACTGGCATTCTACAACGTCTACGACGTTGGTCATTGTATCACCCTCGTCTTGTTGCGCAATGAAATGCGACCGTTTCAGGGAAACCTAAAATCAACCATATACAGGGATTGCGGAGATTACACAACAATTCTCTTCATTGAACTAATCACAGGACAATACGCTCGGGACCAAAAAAAATTTACGCAGAGACTAATTCAATCACACACAAATATTCAATACAATATCAGCTTTTATTCAACTAAAGCAAAAGCTTAACACACAACTTCGCTGCGAAAATCTCCTCCCTTTCAATGAACCCAGGGGGGTTACATTTATACATCAACATATGTCTTTTCGGTTCCTCTGTGAGGACCGTTTTTGGTAAATCAAGAGCCTAACTATAGTTCATTAGAATTAACTGAAACATGACAGATGGACTGAAACTAAAGCTATTCGACTTCTACTGATTCTAACTATCCTAAATGCAACAGACAACTAAGGTATTGACACCTTGCTGCTACAATTCGAATGATTTTGAACCCTCCCAGCCACAACATGTGGAAAAAATTTCCTACATTGATGGCTAGTGTCTAATGCCCCTGCATCAGACTCCCGAGGGCGATTTTCTTCATGGGTTCTTGCCCATGAGCTCTTCCACTAATCTGCCTATCTTCTGCAACATTCCTTCAGTCATCCAAGTGGCATCTTCCTCTGGCTTGTCCTTCCATTTGATTAAGTACTGAAAGTACTCTTGTCCTCTGGTCTTCCTGAACACTCTTTTGTCCAATATCTTCTCTAGTTGCAATGGTTGTGCTGGAGGTAGCTGCTTTTCCCACTTAATCTATTCCTTGTCTGCTGGTCCTTCTTCTGCACCACCATCTTCATACTTGTACAAATATGCAACATTAAAAATGGGAGATATTCCAACATTAGGAGGTAATTCAATCTCATAAGCATTTGCAGAAAATATTCTAAGTATCTTGCATGGCCCAATCTTTTAGAACTTCAATTTATTATACTGCTTCTTTGGGAATCTCTCTTTTCTCAAGTGTGCCAAAACTAGATCTCCTACTTCAAAATGGACTTCTTTTCTGCTCAAGTCTGCTCTGCCTTTATATTTGATGCTGCTGCCTTGTAGCTGTTGCTTCACTTGTTCATGTATGGCTTGGATCTCTGAAGCAAATTCATCACCATCAACACTTCTCAGCTCTGCCTTTCCCAAATTTATTAACTCTGATATTCCTCTAGGATGCATCCCATAAACAATATGGAATGGACTCTGCCCTGTACTTTTGTTTGGTGAGTCATTGTATGCATATTCTGCCTGAGGCAAAATATGGTCCCACTGCTTGGGATGCTCTCCTGCAAGACTTCTCAACAAGTTTCCCAGACTCTTATTCACTACCTCGGTTTTTCCATCAGTCTGAGGATGATAAGCTGAGTTGAAACTCAGTTTGGTACCAAGTGTCTTCCACAGTGTCCTCCAAAAATGGCCCACAAATCTGGTGTCTCTATCTGAAACAATACTCTTGGGCAACCCATGCAACCTAACAACTTATTTGAAAAATAAGTTAGAAACATGGGTGGTATCACTAGTTTTACAACATGAAATAAAATGTGCCATTTTGGAAAATCTGTCCACTACAACAAAGACTGCATCATTCCCTCTCTGATTCTTGGGTAATCCTAGAACAAAATCCATACTCACCATGTCCCAAGGCCTGTCTGGAATAGGCAAGGGAGTGTAAAATCCTGCATTCTGGCTCCTTCCTTTGGCATATTGATAGATTTTGCAATTTTTCACAAACTTGTCCACTTCTGCTCTCATCTTGGGCCATTAATAGAAGTGACTCAACTGCTCATAAGTTTTATCACTACCAAAGTGTCCAGCAAGTCCTTGATCAAGTTTTCTCTCATGGAACATTTTGGTACACACAGTTGGTTTCTTCTGAATAGTAAGTCTTCCTGCAAGAAATAATCCAGCCACTGGCTTCTATCTGTTAGAACAGGGTTACTACATGCCTCAAATGCTTCCTTAAAATCTAGATCTGTTTTATACAATTCCTTGAGAAAATCAAATCCTACAACTTCAAAATTGGTTTCTTGAACAAGCATGTGCCTCCTACTCAAAGCATCAGCTACTTTATTTTCTTGGCCACTTATATGTTTCAAAACAAAGTTAAAGCTTTGAAGATACTCAACCCACTTGGCATGCTTATGATTCAACTTGGGCTGCTGTACAATGTACTGCAAAGCATGATTGTCAGAGTATAACACAAATTCCTTGGACATTAAATAATGTCTCCACTTTTTCAATGCCTGAACAATTGCATAGAATTCCTTCTCATAAGAGGAATACTTTCTTCTGGTGTCATTTAGCTTCTCATTGAAATAGGCTACAGGCCTATCATCCTGACTCAACACAGCTCCAATGGCTTCTCCACTGGCATCACATTTCACTTGAAATGGTTTAGTAAAATTAGGCAGAATCAATACAGGCTTTTTAGTTATCTTTTTCTTTAAAAGTTTAAAATTTATTTCTACTTCAGCAGTCCATTTAAATGGTTTTTTTCTCTTTTTTATTGTCTCAACGATGGGTGCATTAATCTTACTGAAGTTTCTTATGAATTTCCTGTAAAAACTGGCAAGTCCATGGAAACTTCTTACCTCAAAAACATTTCTGGGTGAAGGCCACTCCACAATTGCCTTAACCTTTTCTAGGTCCATCTTCAATCCTTCTACAGAAACAACAAAACCCAAATACACCAACTCTTCTTTCATAAACGAGCATTTCTTTAAGTTTATCAACAGTTTCTCTTGGTGCAGCTTCTTCAAGACATAATTAAGATGCCTTAAATGTTCTTCTTTAGTTTTGCTGAAAACTAATATATCATCCAGATACACTATCACAAATTTACCAATGAATTCCTTCAATACTTCATTCATAAGCCTCATGAAAGTGCTAGGTGCATTTGATAACCCAAAAGGCATGACCATCCATTCATACAGTCCTTCATTTGTTTTAAAGGCAGTTTTCCACTCATCACCCTCTCTTATTCTAATCTGATGATATCCACTTTTTAAATCTATCTTTGAAAAATATTTAGCGCCACTCAAACAGTCCATTAAATCCTCAACTCTGGGAAAAGGGAATCTGTACCTGATTTTTATTTTATTGTTGATAGCTCTGGAATCAGTACACATCCTCCAGCCTCCATCCTTCTTTGGGCTCAATACTGCTGGTACTGCACATGGACTCAAACTTTCTCTGATCAGTCCCTTGTCCACCAATTCCTGTACTTGTCTCCTGATTTCCTCATTTTCTGTGGGAGTCATTTTGTAGGCTGCCTTGTTTGGCAGATTTGAACCAGGTTTAAAATCTATCTGATGGCTGATCTTTCTCATAGGTGGCAGCTCATCAAGTAAATCATCCACAACAATGTCACAATAACTATCTAACATCTCTTGGATTTCTATTGGCAAATCAGAAATCTTTGTAGAAGTAAGAACTACCTTAGGTTTGCAAACTAAAGCAAAGCTTACCTCTTCTTCTTCAATCTGCTGCAGATATTCCTTCCTGCTCAGCAACAAGGCCTTTGGATCAACCATTGTGCTTGATGGATCTCCTTCTTCCATGGGTATCAATGTATGATGTACCCCATCCTTGAAGAACTTGTAAGTGTTCTTCTTGCCATCATGCACTGCTGCTTTGTCAAACTTCCAAGGTCTACCCAGCAGTATGTGACACACATCCATGGGCATCACATCACACAAAACTTTGTCTTTGTATTTTCCCATTTGCAGCTCTATCTCACACTATTCTTTTACAATCAACTGGTGCCCTTTATGCAGCCAGGACACCTTGTAGGGAGTTGGATGCTCCCTTGTCTTCAACTTCAACTTCTCTATCACCTCAGTGGAAACCAGATTGTCTGTGCTGCCACTATCAATGACTAGCTGGCAACATTTCCCCTGGACTTTGCATATGCTCCTAAAAAGTCTTCCTTTGTGCAGGCTCAGTGACCTCTTTGGCTTGCTTCAGTAGGACCTTATTAACCACCAAGGATTATCCCCTTTCTGGTAAAATTGCTTCTTCAATTGTTGCCTCCTCTCCAGCCTGAGCAACAATAGCATTTCTTGGACCAGCACCCATATTCTCTGGGCACTCATAGTGCTTGTGTCCCACTTGATGACACCTATAGCACCTCAATTCTCTACCTCTGCCTCTGCCTCCTCTTCCTCTGTGAGAACCCCTTCTGCCTCTTGCATCACCCTCTGTAGATGCATTCTGAGGTGAGCTACTGTTAGCTCCATCTCTAGGTGTAGTAGGCTTTCCTCTACCACCCTGAATTCCCTTCCCATGGAAAGTACCTCTCCCTTTGGCAGACTGCTTCCTCAGTAGTTTCTCCTCTGCTTTCAAGGCCATCTGGTAGGCATCTTCTACTATCTTAGATGATAGAATACCAATCTCATCTTGGATCTCCAGCTTGAGACCATTCACATATCTGGCAATCTTTTCTGGTGTGTCTTGAAATTGCCCAGCTCTTATGCTTACTCTATAGAATTCTTCTGTGTATTCCTTTACTGTCAGCAACCTCTGTCTCAGGTTCTGCATTTGCCTAAACAATGTTAGCTGATAATCACTAGGTAAGAATTTACCTTTTAACTTAGCCATCATTCTGGTCTAGCTCTTGATAGGTTGTTTGCCAACTCTCCTTCTTTCTGCTTGCACTCCATCCCACCAAAGTGCAGCATGTCCCTTCAGCTTTGTTACCGCAAAATTTACCTTCTTATCTTCACTCATTTCTTCATAATCAAATCACTTGTTCATTTCATTAATCCAGTCCACTAGCTCTTCTAGATTCAGTCCTCCTGCAAAACTTGACACTTCAATCTTGGGTTTAACTGCAGACCCCAGAACAGTTCTGAGGAGCCTCAAGTCAAGAGGAATCTCAACATTTTCTTCAGCCTCTTCTAATTCAGGTTCACTGATGTCTTCAAGATCTCTGGGCTGTCTTCGCTCCATGACATCCATTCTGGCTTCAAACCTCTGCAAGGTCTCCAACACTACTACATTGGCAACGGGTCTCCTTCTGCCAGCACCTCTACCAACTCGGATTTCCATGTTAATTCTCTGCAAAAACAACTCAAAACAATAGCTCTGATACCACAAATGATAGCAACAAAACTGAATTCGGCCCCTACGGAGGGCTAGTCTCTAGTGTAGCTCTGCCAACATTTCCACTCAATTAACTCAGTCTATTTCCACGTAGTCTTCCTCAATTTCTTTTTAATTTTATTTATCAATTTTAGAGAAATTGACAAATAAATACATTAGCAAACTTTGGAAAATTTAATGTATGTCTCTCGAAATTTAATTCTATCGTCGAACCTTATAACCAGGGTTACCACCCTTCGAAAATTTATATTAATAACCCGATAATCTTTGCAAAGAAATACTTTAATATATTTCGGGCCCACACATATAATCGACGGTTCACACTTTTAAACGTTCATACCTTATATTATCCTTCGTGCTACTTCTGAACGTGGTCGTCGTTCGATGAGCCTTCCTCCAGATCGATGGTGTTCGTCGATATCGCACTACCTCCTCAGTCGAACTTTAATGTGCGATGGCACGCGGAAAGGTGGTTTTTGGGGTCCCACCTTATGCTACGTGTCAACCACTCTATGGAATCGCTCCCAATTGGAAAATACCACTTATCTCACAAAAGCGGTGCGATCAATACAACTTCCCGCTTTGAACAATACGTGACCACAAGTTACACTGGGGTTACTTTATCCTTCTACCCACTCGGTTCACAGACTCAGGGTCTAACCTCGATACAGTATTTTAATTAATAACAAAACAAATCTAATTTTGTTATAAGCGGGGTTCCGCCATGACCCGTATCAATAGTTATGTGGTAATCACACTACTGGAGCACTCATTCAAAGACTGGCATTCTATAATGTCTGCGACGTTGGTCATTGTATCACCCTCGTCTTGTCGCGCAATGAAATGCGATCGTTTCAGGGAAACCTAAAATCAACCATAGACAGGGATTGCGAAGATTACACAGCAATTCTCTTCATTGAACTAATCACAGGACAATACGCTCGGGACCAAAACAAATTTACGCAGAGACTAATTCAATCACACACAAATAGTCAATACAATATCAGCTTTTATTCAACTAAAGCAAAAGCTTAACACACAACTTCGCTGTGAAAATCTCCTCCCTTTCAATGAACCCGGGGGGGTTACATTTATACATCAACATATGTCTTTTCAATTCCTCTGTGAGGACCGTTTTTGGTAAATCAAGAGCCTAACTATAGTTCATTAGATTAACTGAAACATGACAGATGGACTGAAACTAAAGCTATTCGACTTCTACTAATTCTAATTGTCCTAAATGCAATAGACAGCTAAGGTATTAACACCTTGCTACTACAATTCGAATGATTATGAACCCCCCTAGCCACAACATGTGGACAAAATTTCCTACATTGCTAGCTAGTGTCTAATACCCCTGCATCACAATCTCCTAGAAGCAGCTTTGCATCAAGAATTCATGCTTCCTCATTAATGAAAAAGATGGAATGGTTCAAATTCCATAACATTGGACATATGGTTCGCGATTGTAACTTGACTTTGGTCCCTAAACAAGCTAAAAATATGACTACCAAGCAAGAAAAGAGAGTTACAAAAGTATGGAGAAGGAAGCAAATTGGATCAGAAATCCTCTTGAACACTCAAGGCATCAACTCATGTTGTTTATCTAATCAGTACAGATTCACTATAAGATATGATATTCCAAGTTTTGATGATGAGATTCTGCAAAAAAAAAGAAAAAGGAGGCCATGCATACTATTAGGGGGAGCTTTTGATTCTTGACCATTCTTGCAGAGGCTATCCATGAAGAGCCTATGAAACCTTTGATGAGTCACACTTGGAAAATCATCTCTTGATAGATCGTGTCTCGGGAGTAATTCCATTGAAAAAAATCATATTGTCTCCACTACACATCCATAGTTGAAGATGTCTTCCACTTGTTCACAAGGAAGCAATCTTTCTTATCTTGAAAACAAAAAGGAGATAGAAGAGTTTATGCAGGAAGGGGGAGTTAGTTTATCATCTACCTCATCCATTTCCATGAAGGCATGCAGAAGCTTAAGGGGTGCAAGTACATTAAAGAAAATCCATAATGGTAGAGGGATTATCAAAGAGAAACATAACAAGAAGGAGCACCATGACAGGGGAAGCAGCATATCTATCACGGAGAACTATCATTGATGAAGAAAATATGATGAAGCAGCATGTCAAGAAGCAACTTGATAGGGGGAGACATCGGCATCCCATTTTCCATTGATGTCAAATGGGGAGAGAATGTTGAAAGGGAAAGAATATTGCCATCAATGACAAAGGGGGGGATTGTTGGTCAATGTTATCATTGATGTCAATATGACATTGTTGGAGATGGAAAATATTCTTGTGATGCATGATGTTGCCCTAGATTCCCATGAAACCCTAGCTTTGGATAGCTCTTGATTATTGATCATAATTCCCTAGTGATGCAAGCCCTACAACTAATGCTTGATATATGATGTTCTATCTGAGGTGAAAATTCCATAGCCCTTACAAATAAGTAACCCATGTAAAAGAGCCTTTACCTTGTATGCCATAGTCATTAATGAAACCCTAGCTATATGACATCCTTATTATTGATGAAGAATCCCCAAAATGATAATGATGATTGAAGAAGAATGACTTGAATTATACGCAGTGTTACCAGAAAATTGTTGACGTTTTGAATCCCAACGTGGATCCATCTTCAAGAGAGAAATTTTTGAATGAATGTTTTAAAAGAGGGATCAGACCAATAAATAGTAAATAGTAAAAGAAAGAAATATAAGAGCCGACCAAAAATAAATTATTAGTAATTTTATTAGGCTTTAAAATTTTTATTAATGATGATGATGGTTAGCGTCAACTAAGACCAATGCGGTCTATCAGACCTTAAGAGAGGAGAAAGAATCTAAGTTTGATTCTTCAAAATCTTTTTTTTTTATGGTCGAAGAGAAGAGAAATAAGTGCTCCAAGATCACTATAGGTGGGTTGGCTTAATAGGTCAAGAAGATTGAAAGTGTTGCAGATGATAGGGAATTGAGAGCAAATGTATTAATTATTATTATATTAATTATACATCATTTCTTAAGTTATAAGAATAATAATAATAATAATAATTAATAATAATTCTAAAAAATATAATAAATTTTTCCATAAATTATAATTTTTTTTTTTAAATTATAAATTTTTTAATATAACCTAATGTTACCAAAAATTAATTTGTTAAATTTTTTTAATTTGTGAAGAAATTTTAAAAGGTTAATTATTTTAGTTTTGAAATATTTTGACATAGTTTTTAATTATTTAAATGAATAAAATTATTACGATAATTATATTAAATAAATAATATTCTAAATCAATTCAATCTATGGCATAAATTCAATAATATCTTTCATGTTATAAATTCAATCTATGGCATAAATTTTAATGTTAATGTACAATTTAAAAATATTAAATTGTATTTATTACTTTATTTGAAAAAAAATTATTTACATTTTTTATGATAAGGGTTAGAAAATTATTAATAATTTTTTATTTTATTCTAATACAACACAGTTAATTATTTTCTAATATATCTTTAATGTTATAATATTAATCAATGGCATACATTTTAATTTTAATGTACTTTTGAATATTATTTAATTATGTTTATTATTTTATTTAGAAATATTTTAATGATCAGGGTTAGAAATTTATTAATAATTATTAATATATTAATTTTTACTTATTTTCAAATAAGTAAAAATTAATAAGAATAAATAATTATTAAAAGAAAAATAATTATTCATATTCCGAGTAGTAGCCCGATGAATAGAGGGTGGTAGCTTAAGCTCCCCTTCAGTAACAAATCCTTCTTCTTTTAGATTCGAGAATGTTTAACATATGAGCAAGAACAATCAAGAGATAAGAAGGAATAAGCAAGAGATGTACATTGATGATTCAAGATGATGAGATTCTTGAGATGGGATGTATGTCATGTTGATCGATAGTTAGGTGGAATTCTCCCTAATTGAGAGGGAGTGTTAAAATTATGCAACTACGGTCAAATTCCACTTTGTACATCTCATATGATGAATATAATAAATGCAATAGATTCATCTTTTCGAGAGGACCAAAATCGACCTAAATATCACCTCATCTAGACAAGCATAAGTTAGATTTTGAATTTATGTTCCCACTCAAGTATATTGGATCAAGTTAGCCCTATGCATTTGTACAATTGGACATGTCGGCCTCAACACTAAGTGGACCCTCATGGAAGCCTTAAATAGAAGAGACCTCAAGCTCATTTGAACACATTGATCAAGCCATCTTCTCTTCTCTTCTATTGTCTTGGTTTGCACAGTTCTAACGGAGAAAGTTCGCACAAGGGTCTGAAACTACAGGTTTGAAGCTCACATGAATATAGGGTTTATTTTTCTCGTACATTGGCTCGTAACTAATCATTTTCATCCTCGGACGCATGCACAGAGTGGTCAAGGGTACACTTGCGAAGCCTTAGACTCTTGCATAGTAACTTGAATGGAGCGTCTAGGGTTTCTGAAGCAGATCAGGCAGTTTGGTCGTGGGACGCATGCACAGAGTGGTCAGACGCATGCACAGAGTGGTCAAGGGTGTGTTTGGGAAGCCTCATATGCTCTCAAAGTAGCCTAAAGGTCACATCTAGGGTTTCTGAAGCATATTGGGTAGTCTGGTCCCTAGACACACACACAAAGTGGTCAAGGGTGTGTCCGGGAAGCCTGAGACGCTCACATAGTAACCTGAAGGGTGTGGCTGGGGGTTTGAGGAATATATGAGTCTATTTGTCCACAGACACACATATACAATTCACGAGGGAGCGTCCAGGACTTCCATAGTCGCTCACACAACTCCTCCTCCATGTACCTGGGACTAAAATATGAAACTTCAATACTCTGAAGATTCCGCTTAGTGACAACAATGTTCAACAATAGGCTACAAATAGTGACAAGACATTACGGTCCTCAGAATCATGGTTTTGAATACAATCATGTTTAGTTTCATTTCATGGATGTTCTAGTTGTTGTGAAGATATGGATCATTTTACTCTCTTTTACTGAATCATTTGATGACAATCTATAAGAAGAAGAATTTTCAAGGGTTTTCCCCGTAGTGGGTTTTTCTCTAGTCTCTGATCAATCCTAGTGTCTCTATATGTGCATGCTTTTCTTCTATTTTTCCTTTATGTTCTGTTGCATTGATGATGATGAAATTGTTCTTTCTACATAGTTTCATATGCATATGAATAATTATGTAAATATGAATAATGTCATGATGTTAAGGGGTGAACTTAATGTGTTAATGAAGACATGCAATTATCAAAACAAAGAACAATATAGCCCTTTGAAAAAACAAACTAACACCAAAGGCACTCTCAGAGGAGGAATACTAGTCCTTAGAATAAATTGCCCATGAAGTCGAGGAGGATTGGTCGCCTTCCTTCAAATTCCTCATTAGAGAATCATAAGAACAAGCCAATAAAAAAAACACTACACATTCAACCTTGCCAAATTTTCATTACCTCTCAAAAGAATACATTGACACCTTTCTCTTTGAGTTCGAAGTGCATTGGAGAAGCTATGGCTATGTCTCTAACACATATAAGTTGAAACTCATTCATGTTATCCTTAAAGGAATTACATTATGTTGGTTCATGGACTTGGGGTAGGATAACGTCAGGACATAGGAAAAAAATAAAAATAAGTTCTTGGAAAAATATCCAACACAAATATGAAAGCCTTGAAGACTGTGCTAAGAGATACGCTACAATTTTCAAATATTAAGGCAAGGAGAGTTGGATTTGGAGAAATTCATGTCTTATTATTGCGAGGGATTGAATATGACTGTCTAGAACTCATCAAATTGATGACGAAAGGATATATCCCATAGCAAAAACTATGATGACATTATGGAACTCTATCAGCAATAGTCACAAGGAACTTCTAAAATTGGAAAAGGACCCTAAGATATGTTGGCTAGAATTGATAGGACTGTTGGTGGAAGAGTCACTAGATCATAAATTGGAAACATGTTGGAGAGCTTCAAAACTGATATATTAAGCACATCGAGCTCCCAGATAGATACCTTGCAAGTGAAGAAGAATAAGAAGGAGGACTCATAACTAGCATTAACAATATTTTACCCAAAATGTAGAAGAATACGTCCACTTAAGGAATGACCATTGGATGAAATTGAAATTTATGCCATATGTAGTAAAGAGAATCATACGAGCAACTTCTTATCTCTGTCTAAACTGATTTTTTTCTATCAAGAAACAGAAGAGTGGGAATATATTTTTTTATTGTATGAAAAAAAAACCTGACCGGAAAAGCTACATGGTATGATCCAAGACCAATCTTAAAATTTTAATTATTATTGTCCAGACTAACCCTTCCATGTACTATTCCCTCTCAATGGTGGTACTTACGCTCTTATCCATGGATGGCTTCTCCTAGCCCTCAACAAATTTGGCCACAAGGGTGGAGAAATCCTACATATGGTGGCCCTTAATAGACCCCTATGCAATCATCTATGTAGCCCCCTCCTTCTCCTCAGATGAAAACATCACGTTTATTGTGCTGGAAATTCGTCAACCAAGGGGGTCTACCTTTCCTAATTATACCTCACACCGTTTGAAATAGGAGCCTCATCTGGAGTATCAGCCCAGTTGCCATATATTCTTATAGATTTTCCTTGTCTTTAGCTATTAGCAAGAGAGAAGATTGCATATGTGCCTTCAAGAAGCAATTGAGTGTGCCTAGTGAGTGTTCGGTTGTAGGCGTGTTAAGGTTCTTCTACTGCGGAGGGAAAAAGAGGTGAGCCATTAAAAGCAAGGTAATAGTACCACCCTAGTACAAACACAAACAAATAAGAACTTTTTATGTTTGTCTAACATCCAGTGGAATAATACACAAAGGTGTGATGGTCATGCAACCAATACAAGCAAAAAGATTCATATAGCATCCAACAAAATTGTCCGCAAAGATGTGATGGTCATCGCAACCAGTACAACACATACTCAATACGATGAGAACTAAAATAAAATAGTTCAACTACTTTAGTATAGGTGAAAAAATACTGAATCATAAACATTCACAGAACAGTCTTATAAACATTCATAATTCATGCATGAAGAACATGTTGGCCATCAAGCTTCATATATTAAGTAAAATTTCCATGGCGCATGTATACAAAGAATACCACTAGCTCCAATAGTGGAGCATTGGAGCCACAAATTTCTCACCAAAAGTACCAACTTTGTTTCTCTGATGCCTTATGGGAGAATCCAAGGTGAAAATTCCTTCACTCATACAATGAAGGTGTATATATAAGCAATGGGGTGATGCTTCACCTCCTTGTGACTCTTCGACTACCCTCATGATTGTTTGAATTCATATGAATTTTCGACTTTAGATGACTCTTCATATTCTCTATAGGTCCTTTATACTTCCATTTTACAGTACATTTTGAATAGATAATTACATAATCCACAATAATGATATGGCATATGACGACTCATGATAAGACACGACATGACACTGTTGACATGGAAATTTTAATCCATTCTTGCTACTCCTTGCTACATATCTTCTTGAGTATGTTCTTTTTTCCACCTTCATATGGCTTAGAGGTGAGGAGTCTTCAATGATATCAAGTCTTGAGTTGTGATTTCAAACTGGTGTCCCTTTTCTTTGTGTTGATTTATCAACTTGCATAACTAACTACAAATATTTATTTCAACATGTTTCCCTTATCCATCCCCTTCTTCATCATCATGTCACAGACTCAGAGAGTACCTGCATATGTAATTGACTCATGATAAGACAACATCAATCCGATAAACCCCTAGTCTAAGATGATGCATGTTGATTGAATTACTGAGTTAGAATTGGATTGCAAGATGAGGGAGAGGCTTAGTTACTGTGCAATTGTGTAGCTCAGGCAATCATGGATGAAGCTAGAGCCTTGACACTACAAAATCACAGTCCATGATGGACTGGGCAGACAAATTGCACAGTTTTGGGACTCAGTGAGTTGGGTTGAGGGGTTTTTCATTATTTCAGCTAATCGCGCAGTTATGGAAGGCAGAGAAGACCTGGTGATTATGCAATTGTGCAGTTTAGGAGCTCAAGATTTGGGTTTGAGCTCAGAGACTCTATATTGCATAGTTGGGGCTAGGTTGGAGGGCTGAATTGCACAATTCTGGAGGTTAGGGTCAAGGATTGGGCACTGAGACTATGTAGTGCACAGTCCTGGGAGGTAGGAATTGCACATTGCACAATGTCAATATTCTAGGCTGCAACTTGAAGGCTAGAACTGTGCAATGCGTACTTTAGGAGGGCTGGATGAGGCTAAGTTGTTGGAAAGTTTTGGGAATTTGGATAAGTGTCGGACCGATGAAGCTACCATGAACAGTGATACGATTTGACTGTGATCACACACTTAGAACACTTGATGACATAACAATATATATCATCCAGGACACATGAACAACACATTTTTCTCAGTGCGACAAATTTTGTGACGACTTACGATAAGTGCGACACTAAAGATACACCTTGCGAATATTGTGATGACACTTGTGCGAAAATGCTTACAACTTTGGGAATGAGTGCGACGAATGTTGACATTGTAATGTCAAGTCATTTACAAAAATGCAACCCCTTGAAACCACCAAAACAAGCTCGTATACATCATGCAACACGTAACTAAGAAAACACGATATTTTAATTTTCTCGCAAATGAGACCAAAACACTTAGAGAAAACACATGCAATGGATTTCAATGTTTGCAATGAAAATATGCAAAACCAAGGAAGGCTCTGAAATTTGGTGCAAGCCAAAATTTTGGAGGGTGTTGTAGCAGCGACAACACATCCACATCCACCCCTCCTCGAACACAATTACATGTACAACCCATAACTAGCCCTAATCATGGGAGGTTGACTCAACTAACACAAGTTGTTAGGTTTGCAACCTACTCGACCTACTCCATATCTTCCTTGGACAACCATCACATCCACCTTAAATCTGGGAAGATACTAACTAAAGATCATCCTCCTGTGCATATTGAAGATCTCAATGGAGAAGATTGAAATGAAGAACTTGAGTACAAGTATTCTCCTGGATATTTTTGAACCAAGTACGTAAGCCTTGAAATACAAGAACCAACTTACCCTGAAAGACTAAATCAAGAAAGTAACCTAATCATAATTTCATTTGTTGGGCGAGCTCAAGAATGTGTGTGTCAAGTTACTACTTTTTGAAGATATTAAAGATGCACCAATTTATTCAAAAGTAGTGAGGGAACTTTGTTTTAGAAGGCCCGACCAAAGTTCATGTATATATAAAAACTTTCGGCTATTAAATTTCAATATTTTATAGTGATATATCTTCCAAAAGTCTAGATGTGCTTAGCAAAAAGTTTTTGATATATACATGAGCATAAATATAATAAATAGAAAATTTAATATAACAAGTAAAGACATAAAGCATCATATAAATATTTAAGGAAAGGGCAATATAACATGTAAAAATATAATAAAAGTATAATACATGGAGAGTAATACAAAGTAAAACTTATTAGTTTGGACATTTAATGTTGTATATGTTAGGATATATAAATATATAAAGTAGCTATATTTTAAATACTATTATATGTTATATTTTTATGTGCATTCATTATATTCTCAAATATTATATTATAGTTATTAATATGCATATTATCTAATATTATATATTATAATATATGTTTTTAGGTTAAATATTTTAAATTGTAGGATATTTAACTTATACAATATAAAATAATTTATTGTTATATATATTGATAATCATAAATATTGTATATCTCAAAATATCTTATGCCATTAGATGCATATTAATAACTTTAACATAAAAGTCTTATATATATATATATATATATATATTTGTGTGGTTGTTAATCATTATCATTATCATATACGATATACCATATTAGTTTTAGTGCAGGTTAAGTATCATCATCATCATCGTTAATATTTAAAAGACATAATCTAACTTCTAAATAAAATAATTTTTTTCTTAAATGTATAATTAAAAAAATTATTTATAATTTTAATTTTTAATTATATTGAAATAAAAATAATTGTATCTAATTTAATATAACAATATTAACTTTTTTAAATTGATAAAATATTATTACATCAAAATAATTATTTTAATTCTAAATTTAAACCTTATAAATAAAATATATGTATTATTACATATGAGAAATAAAATATACAAATAAATAATTTTAAAAACATCATTATTATATTGTTTATTTTTCCTAGGTTGATTAAAAATAAATTTGAAGATAATTTAGTAAAAAAAAGTTGATTTGAACTATTAAAATGTCCTAAAATCACTTACCCACTGCCTTACACCTTATGATGCTTCACTTTTCAATGTTGAATTCTCTTTAGTTGCATAATATAATAAATATAAATTTATGTTTATGTATTTTAAAATTATTTTACTGGCATAATATAATAAATATAAATTTATGTTTGTGTATTTTAAAATTATTTTCTCAAAAAAGTTATATATATATTAAAATATTTGATGATGATGATGATGATGATGATGATGATGATGATGATGATGATGATGATGATGATGATGATGATGATGATGATGATGATGATGATGATGATGATGAACTAAGACCAATGCAGTCTATCGGACCCCAAGAAAAGAAAAATAAAAAGAATCTAAGTGTGATTCTTCAAATCTTGTTTATCTGATCAAAGAGAAGGGAAAGAAGCGCTCCAAGATCGCCATAGATGGGATGGCGTAATAATTCAAGAAGATTGGAAGCACGACAAATGTTAGGGAATTGAGAGTAGATGTGAGTAAGAGTCAAGCAGTCTTAAAGGAAGTGTTTTTCATCTTCCACTTGCCGAGTATCACAAATCTCATAAATTCTATCATTCCATGGATTCTTGGGAATAGATCACTGCTTGGTCTCACTTCGAAGCTCATGAGAGTTAGTTCTTATCGTTACGATGTTCATTTTCTCTTAGTATTGGTCAACACAGAGAGATAATTCTGGGTATCAAGGGTTGGATTGAATACCTCCTTATAGTATCTTAGCTTCCTTTTACCCTCCAACTCCTTATCCTCCCACAACTTGTCCTTATTATTGGAGGTAATAGTATGTTTGATACTATCATTGCTTCCCATACTGATCTCCTCCTTAATTCCCCAATGGTTGAACAAGACTAGGCATCCTTATGCCACCTTCACTTGAGCTGAAGGTGGGAGTTCGACTAAAGTTAGAAGCAATTTTTTGGGAACCTTTTGGATTCCAGGATGTAAAGCTTCTTCTTATACATTAATAGGCGAAGGTGGGTGTTTGACTAAAGTTAGAAGCAAATTTTTTGTAGCCTTTTGGATTCCAGGTTGTAAAGCTTCTTCTTACACATTAAATATCTAAACATAGTCGTACTTTCAATGGGGACAGACCAAATTCGATCAAAAGGATAAGAGATGGAGTATTTCCATTGATCTTTAGGTTGCGGGTTATGAATTTCTTTTGAATCATCTCAATCTTCCTCCATGACTCTCTAGATATACTGCAACCCCAAACTTCACATCCGTATAAGACAACAAGGGTGACAAGAGTTTCAAAGAGGAACCTCTTTTTACTCCAAATGTAAAGAATTGCCGACTTACAATTTTTTTCAAGCTCATAATAAGCTTTCCAACCTCCAATAATCCTTTTCTCGATCCTATAATTCCAGTTGAGCTGATGAGGAAAGTCAATACTCAAATATTTATAAGAAGAAACCTGCTCTAAGCACTGGTTAGTATAAACAAAACTACCATGGGTGATATTTATGGATTTAATGATCATGACTTTAGTTTTTTCGGTATTAACTATCATAACCATCCTAGAGTAGTAGACATAAAAAGTCTTAAGTCGAAAAAATTCAAAAATCGATTGATACAATTCGATTCACATTATAATACAATAATTTTAATACGATATGGAAGTTTTGGTTTATGAAATTTTAATAGTGTTATCTAGGGCTAATTATTTATCCTGTCTGACTTCGAACCATCCCTTGCAATTCTGAGCAACAAGGCTTGGTAGAAGACACAATGCTCCAAAACAGCTTTTGATCAAGCAACGAGCGTTGAGTATAAACATGGAAACATCCTTCCCACTACAACATTCACTAGTTTCAAAAGTGCTTTATAATTTTTGGTTTATGTAAAATTTTGTATTAGAAAATAGGAAAAAATAGTAATGTTATAGAAATTTTATATTTCAAAAATTGCAATTATAAAAATACTAAGTTTTTTTATTAAAAAATGTAATTTTGGTATTAAACAAATATAGAGAAAAATAAGTTTTAAGTTTAAAAAATTACAAATCGTTTAAAATCTATTTTTCTCATTTTCATAATTATATTGAATGATAGCAATTAGCAGATTGGAGGATAATGATTATCCAAATTACATTTCTGGAATTTAATGGTGTAATGAAAAATCATTTTTATTTTATAAAAAATTGAAAAATATAATAATATGTTAATTTTTATAAGACTCTATAATTAATTTTTTTAGAATTTGGTAACTATACATTAAATAGCTTAAAACGACATCATAAATATATTCTATAATGGCAACTGGAGATCAGGCTTTGCACTCTCATTTAGTATGATTACCTTCCCTAGAGTTATCATGCACCACTACCATGTTTAGAGTAGAAATAAATTGGTGAATTCTCATTTATTCTTGTTACCTTCCGAGCGTTGTAACACACCAATGGCATGTAATGATGTCATTCAAACCAAAGCAAGTAGCTTGTCTCGTCCCATAATATTAATGAGTGCAGTAACCATGACAAGGAGCTGGTTGGTCAGTTCATAACTACACCTTGCATTCCGGAAAGACCATGAGCGTTGAATCTTAATAACTACGCATACAACTAAGATTAGATTGGGTAGGGCAGACGAAGAACAATATCAATTCAAGGCCCGCCAACTCCAAGGAGAAAATGTGGTTCCAGTTAGCATAGTTGGTGACATCAGTTTTTTTGGAAATTTGTTTGGGACTGGTTGTGGTTTAACTTTGGTGATATAATTTATGGGATAAGTTTCGGTTTAAATTTGGTGATATAATTTATGAGGGCGTAAAATGTTTATAAAATTATTCTTGTTTGGGTAATGGTTAGTTTTTTTTTTGGGTACTTAAAGGAAACAGGTTTAAGATTCAAAGGTATTGGTAGGAGTGAAAGCATGCTCCTTAAGATTATTAGTAGATTATTTCAAGTGGTGTTGTTTTTTTTTGAATAATTATGATGAGTTCGTTTGTATTTGGGTTGTATTCTGTGTGTTTAAAATTTCTGAGAGAGTCTGCATAGAGCCAGGAAGCTTCCAGTGAGCTATCTCATTCATTGAGAAGCATGGGTTCACATAAGGAATTTTGAAGAGACAAGAAGAGACTCAGTAAGGCCAGTCCGCCTGTAGTAGTGTTGCAAGCAAGCTTGTTGAAGCCCCTGCGTAAAATTGGTATCAAAACCAGAAGTCTGATTAAACTCCAGCAAGTGATATCTGGTTTGTGAAAAGTTCAGTACTCAAATTATCCTCTCTTTATTTGAGAAGAATGGACTCTTTTAAGAAATCTGTTAATATTTCAACCAAATATCTCAAAATGTTAATAAAAATTTAACAAAATATACCGACTTCTCCCAAACTTGGAATAGTTAAAATAAGATTTTCTTCTGAAGCCATGGTGTCGTTGTGACCATCCCAAGGTTTATCTGCACCAGATCTACATAATTCAAATACGTTGCTACTGTAGAGAAAACTCCTTTACGTTTTACTATATATATATGTGAAGGCACCAATCAACCTTACTTTGCAAATGACAACACCTGCCCCATGCTACGAGTACAGGTCCTTTGTCTTTTCAATGACAGCACATGCCCACCCTTGGAGGCTGGTTAGGTCAGGTTCGGCCCTTGCGTCCGTTTCATTTTAATATTTGTCAGGCACTAGTGTTGAGGTTGTGAGAAAAATCGGCGAAGTTGGTCTTTTTCTTGTGGCTATAATTCATCCACCGAAATTGTATCGCTGAACAATAAATCTGGTACCATCTTTAGCACGGGTCTATTTCTTCTTTCCTGTCGCTTTTCTTTGGGGTTCCTGTAATACAGTGTAACTTCAAGTTCTCTTGTCAGTCTGAAACACAATTCAAGGTGCCTTCCAGACGTTTTCATTTTTGAGGGATCGTGGGTTTGCCCTCGGAGTTTTCACAAATACAATTTCATTTGGAATACCTCGAGATTTTTTTAATTTTATTTTTCTTATAAGTTTGCAGCTGAAGTCCTGTTTATTACAGTGAAACATGGAAAGTTTCTCTAGTGGAATCGTCGCTGCGCTCATGGTGAGCGGGGGTATTATATGGTTATTGATAAAATCGAGAAAGAACAAAGGGGATCCTGTGAATTTGCCAGTTGTGGGCATGATACCTTCGCTGCTCTGGAATCTGAGCAACGCATACGAATGGGCAACGGGAGTACTGATTCGCAATGGTGGAACTTTCACATTCAAGGGACCGGTGGGGAGCAACCATTTTTTCGAAGTAGTGACATCCAGTCCGTCAAATCTAGAATACATTCTCAAAGATGGTTTCGCCAATTTCCCACGAGGTCCCAGTTTCAAATCCGTTTTCTTCGACATTTTCGGCGACGGTCTGTTCGTGGCAGATGACGAACTGTGGAAGAGGCAGAGAAAGGCGGTGGCCATAGCCATGAGCAACACCAGTTTCCGCGACCAGAACCTAAATCAGATCCAGTGTTCAATCCGCGAAAGACTCATTCCAGTTCTGGAAGAATCGCGCAAGAATAATTCTTCCTTGGATATACAGGACATTTTTCTTCGCCTCAACTTTGATATCATATGTTTGGCTATAGCCGGAAAAGACGCCGGATTCTTGCTGCCGGATCTTCCAGAGGTTCCTTTTGCGGGAGCTTTTGATGAAGCCATCGAGTCCTGCACTTACCGTCTCGTTATTCCGCCTTTCATATCGAAAGTGATGAAGTTTCTCGATGTGGGCTTCGAGAGAAAGCACAGAAGAGCCAAGGGTATAATACTTGAATATGCTTCAGAGCTTGTCAGTTTCAAAATGGCGGAGCTGAAGAAAATGAGCGATGAAAAACGCGCACAGTGTGGAGACATCCTGTCTACTTTTATTCACCTCGAAAAACAAGAAGGGCGTTCTCCAACTCTGAAATCTGTACAGGATCTGTGTCTCAGCATAATTCTTGCCGCCAGAGATACGTCTTCTCTGGCATTATCATGGTTTTTCTGGCTGCTAAACCAACATCCAGATGTAGAGACAAAAATTATGTCAGAACTCTACCAGATCTTGAAGGCTAAATTCAGCAATAATTCTTATGATATCAATACTGTTCTCTTTGGTCACGATGATCTGAAACGCATGCATTATTTGCATGCTGCTCTGTCTGAAGCTATGCGGCTCTATCCTCCTGTTCCAGTGAGCTACAGGCAAGCAGTGCGCGACGTGTTTTTACCAGATGGGACTCATGTGACCAAGGGCTCAAAGCTTCTGTATTTCATTTATGCCACCAACAGGATGGTGAGCGTGTGGGGTAAGGATTGCGCGGAATTCAAGCCGGAGAGATGGATTAATCGAGACGGGGTTTGCATGAAGGAATCGGATTACAAGTATCCCGTGTTCAATGCCGGGCCTCGCCTGTGCCTGGGAAGGGAGATGGCTTTTGTTAATATGAAGTGTGTGGCTGCTCATCTTCTCCTGCGTTACCGAATGAGAATCGTTCCCGAGCATCCCGTGAAGCCCAAGTTCGGGCTGACCATGTTCATGGAACACGGCCTCAAGGTGACGTTGCAGCCCAGAGACGACGCTGTTCCGTTGCAGAATTAGTGGTTCCGCTTACGTAACAGCAGCAGAATGGATAAGAGTTGCAGATACTGTGGATCATGATTTGGCGTCTTATGAATGTTGTTGTCATGATTTTTCAAACAATAAAGATTGTTGTCATGTTGTCGTCTTTTGGCGTCCTTTCCATTTGTGTAATAAGATTGCAGGTTGAATGTTGTGAATATTTCAGACAATAAAGGATTTGTTGAAATTTTAATGAGAATGTTATGAACATTTCTTTGGTATTAGAACAAAATATCCCAGATTCAATTAATGCCATTAACTGACATTCAACCACAAAATTCACCGCTTTAGATTTCATTTATGGCATCATAAATTTCTGCAGGCACCGCTTGGAACGCATTGATCACAGCTTTGACTTGATGGCAACCAGATTTTTCTTCTCCCGCAACCAGATTTTTCTTCTCCCGCACTGTTTTGCTATGTAATTAAAATTACATTTATGGGTAATAAAATAATTACTGTGTATTGAAATACAACATCAATCTTTACAATGTGCTGAGCACATATCTATTCACCTTACGGGCCTTTTAACATATGTATGTATTGCATATATTAAAAATAAAACAAACAACATAAAACAAATTTAAAACATGCGATGGGCATAAAATTAAACCCCGCAACCATTTGTATATGCACATGCGTGGGCCCCCTCATACGTCAGCAGGTCCGAGGGGGTTCATACCTCCGCGCACAAGACTTCCACGACCCCCGCGGACTTAACTTGCCGCCTGCATTTCTTTTGCTGCCGTCTTCTGTTATGCGGGCAGTTGGAAATTAATTCCAACATTTAATGAGAATGATTTTAATATTGTGTCTATCATAGGAGTTGAAAATCCAATGTTTATTATTATCCAATGTAAACATTAAGCAAAGGGAACATAACCTTTTTCGTGTTAGAATAATGTCCTTGATACCTAATAAATCTTATAGGTTTAATCAATCTTTTAAAGTCATATGAGATATAAAAGATTCTTCAAATCACCGCAATTTTGTTTTTTTAGAAAAATCATTTGTCTTTGAGTACGGTATGGACATTATTAGCAGGTTTTGCACATATGAGAGGTTTTGATGTCTTTAGTCTAAAATGAAGCTTCTATTGCATTGGTCCTTGAATTAGGTCTCGAACCACTACACAAAATTGGATCATTAGTCTCTTAGTTGGATATGGGCATTATTAAAAGAATTTTCATATCAAGCATAGGCCTTAGGATCTATATAAAGCCTTTTAGGCTCATGAATCATGAATAAGTCCTTGAACCACTATAAAGACCATTTAGAAGGGATATTTGGCTTCCAATTGGGATATGCATGTCATTATTAGGTTTTGTACAATAAGGATGGTTATGAAGGTCTTGACCATGGTAAGAGGAGGAAATAAAGGGCCTTAATTCTCATATACATATTTTAAGGATTGTGTCCATGAAATTGATCTAAAATCATCAAACATGCTATAGCACCCTATGAGGTTCTAACCATTTACTAGGTGCTATAATTTACAATATTTGTTGTTTCTCCTCTTTTTTTATAAACAATTTACAACAATATAATCTGAACAACATGCAAAATTCCAAAGTTGACTACTATTAAATCTATATTAAGATGAGAATTAACTTTCTATTGTAGTTTCCATAAATAATTTACAACAATTAATTTTAAAATAGATTTTATGAATTTAGGGATATAGATCTACAACATTCAATCTAAATTTTATATTGAATATATAACTAAATTTAGTGATTTAGATTTGTAGTTTGCTAGCACTTCATATTGCAATGGGTCTCTTTCTTACTCAATCTTGGTAGATCTATTTTGGCATCCCTTTTGTCATTTTGGCATTTAAAACATTTTCTAACACCATTTGGATTCACTTTGTAGTTTTCCTTTTATCTTTCACTATGTTCAAGAAGGTTAAGAGATAAGAGTAATATACTTGGAGATCTTGTAGATTATTTGTAATATCTCGAAGATCAAAATTTTAAATAAAACAACACATCTAGGTATTTCATATAAAAAAAACACAGAACACAACACATATAAGAAATTGAAGCCCAATTGTGAATCCTGAATGGATCCACCACATAAACATTACCGCAGGGTTTTCGTCCCGGGATCAATAAAAAAACTGGCCAGGCCATATTCTCAACCCAAACATAATAAAGTAGATAATCCAGAATGCCCTCAATGCCTAGCTTCTCTCCCCTTTTATAGGCTTGATGGGTCAATACCATGGGAAAATACCATCAAGAAATGCCGTGGGTCAATACCATGGGTCAATTCTATCCACTTTGACGGGATCAAGAAAGGGGATATTACAAATCCTCCCACCCAAAGATTGCTTGTCCTCAAGCGATCCACTTCTATCCATAACAGAAGCATTTGTACATGGATACCAGGATCCCATACAATCTGATGTGCCCTCCATTTTGAATGGTCCTGAATGGATCCTTCAATACTTGGATCCCAAACAATCCTTTGACCAATCCTTCCCGGAATAGATTTACCTGGATCCCAAAAAATCCTTTGGCCAATCATTTTCCCAGTGGATTCTCCTGGATCTCAATGCCACCTAAATCCTGGGACCTGTGGGTTATGGTACCATTTCAACCCTCCATCGTTGTCCGCACCAAAGGGCCCAAGCTGCAATATGCCCTCGGCTGTGAGTATCCTCCAAAGAATCAACCTATCGATAGAATACCAACTCATAATCTCTCGCCAATCCAGACTTGGGGAGGGATGAATATCTGCAAATCTACTATGTTGATGTTGTTCGATGCTCAATTCATGCTTCTCTACTTGGTTACCCAACCTGATGCAGTTGGAGAACCCTTCCCTTCTCTTCCCAATGTATAAAGGTGGGTTGTTGGTAGTGTTGCAAGACTTATCTATGTACTCCTGTAGAGGGCTTCTCTGGAACTCCCAATCGTACTCCTCTTGCTGCCTTATGAGGGATTTGAGTCGTTCTTCAACACTAGACAACTTGGTCTTTGATTCGGCACATACCCCTATGAGTTCCTCAATTTTTCTGTTCTCCTGTAAGGCAATATCTCGGACTGTCCAGACTTTCTGCTTCAACAACATAAGATCTGTCTTGAAATGCTTGATCCTTTCTCGAAAGTCTTCTACAGGAAATTCTAGTGCCATGCTGAATGTCTCTGTATCTGATTGCACTGGATGCCCCACGACCATTGCTTCAACTTGAATATTTGATTGGCCCTTTAGAAATGAATAATCTTGCATACTATCTTTGTCTTGTTGGCCTGCATGATCATGCTCATCATATCGGTTCATTACTACTGGCTCCTAATTTGATTCTCCTTGGGTGTATTCATCCTGGACCTCTTCACATGTGAGGATCAGTTGTCCCTCCTCTCTGGTTGTCATACATGGATGTACTGGTGGACTGTTGTCTATACCTGATTGCCCATACTCTTTATGGATGTCCTCCATTGTATTTATAGATTCAACTACCACATCATCAGGAGGAATTGCATCTTTCCTTTCATCATGTACTTTGTCAAGTTGACTAATCAACTTTTCCTGCAAGTTTCTCTGAAGAGCATGGTGTTGTTGTTCACCATTTGTACTTGACTGCTCAGATCTTTCATAGGTCCTCTCCTGAAAACTAGCGAACCCATCTATGGATGAATCCCCATGATCTGAAGAAGTCTCTAATTTTGCTATCCTTGTTGCCTCCTTATTGTCTGGACATGAATGGTCAAGTGCCCAAACTCCCTTGCATACAAAGCATAAGCCTTTCCTCCTTAGTTCATTCTTGCTGTCTCCACAAATCTTTGTTAGTTCCTCCTTGGTTAACTTCTTTCTAAGTAGTTTGATGCTCTGTTTAATCAACCCCTCAACTAGTTCATAAGCAGCAGGTGATGCAATTAGCTCCTTCCTCCAAATGGCCAACAATTTGGATCTCAATTGTTCGCAGATGACCCTATCTTCTCCTAAGATCGGAGACATGATCTTTTGCATGTATGTTTTGATGTAGTTTGGATGAGACGTTGTAATTCCATTGCAGAAGTATTGGAGCATCTGAAGGATTAAATCATCACACTCTAGATCCAGCATAAGCATACCAAATCTGAATTTCTCCATGCGTTCCAAAATTTTGCGCTTCTGGTAAAAAGTAAGAACGGTGGTGTTGTCCAACCCTTGGAGTGCTTCTACCATTACCTGAAAAGTCCTCCTCATGATGTCATCATTGTAGGGCAATAGAGGTGCTGTTAAGGCTATGATTTTACTGAGACAAGAGGCGACCATGAGTCTAACCTTTTCACAAGAATGCTCCAAGAACCTAGGTTGTATCAAAGCAAGCATGGATGGCTTCAACGCCCAACTTGACCCTTCCCATTTTGATTTATCTATCAAATTCAAAGCTGCATATAATGTGTCTAGCTTTAGGAGAACATCTTTTGACTTTGTACCCTGCAATTTGGATCCAAGTTCGAAGAGATACTTGCTTGTTACATCTTCCTTCCGGATATCTTTTGACTACTGAAGGATAACATGGACCTTTCGAGAGAAAGGCCTATTGCTCTGCTCTTGCTTCTGATTTGTATGTTGTTTCCATCTTTGATCCACTGAATTATTGTAGCCCAGAGAATCGACTGATATATCATTATGTTGATTATTGTGGCGTTTCCAAAAATTAAATGACGACATTGGCATCAATGGATCTCAATACTTAGATAATGAGAAACATCGGAATGATCCCTGTCTAGCAATAGCTTTCCAGCCTTTCAACAATGACCATATTTGCAAGAAAGATATTAATCTTCTGTACACATGAATAAATATCATGGGTACATTTATAATATTCCATACAAATAAATAAATATCATGGGTACATTTATTCATAAGAGGCCATATACAAGATATAAATAATTTTGTCAATCACGCCTTCAAATATTTTCACAAATTTAACCCACAGACTTACAAATGATTTTCCCTTCACTTATGTCTCCCAATAAAATAATTTACTAAAAAAAATAAAAATCCAACTAGGGTGATAAATATCACCGAAGTGAGAAATGCTAGCTAGGGTGAAAAATAAATTTCACCAAAGTTCCTTGCATAAAACTTTCAGGCTGGAAGGATGCACAGCTCTGATACCACTATAGATTAATGTGTTAAACATGAATCAAACACTATGTGTAGCAATATTATAGATAAAGCACATACACCTCAAGAGATGTCATTAGCAACACATCTTTTGTGGGGTAATGCTTGTACGGTAGTCTGATCACAAAAGAAATAGTTCTTTATGATAAGATACCTCTCCACTTCCTGAAAGATGAAACGAAATGCTAACAAAATAGTTCATTAACATTCATTAATAGAACAGATAATAAAATGAACATCATTGATACAACATGGATAGCCATGACGCATAAACGATGACATGAATAGTGCAGCTTCATTAATCATAGGATATTCTGAAACTGTACAAGAAATACGCAAAGTGTTCATACAGCAAAACACATCATAACCATAGGGTGTTTTAACAAGACTCTATATTCATATGCTCAAGTGTAGAATCTTTCAATACAATTGCATGTAGCTCTTGAGTTATCCCAAAAAAAGAAAAGCCCTTTTACAATGTCCCGTAGGAGTATTTATAATGCCAAAAATTGTCCGTTGGGTTTCCTTGACTGTTCGCCTTCTTGACCTTTGGGTTACCTCGCGACCCACTCCTTCTGCGACCTGGGCAGGTGATGCGACCTGCGACCTAGGTAGGAGATGCGACCTGCGACCTGTCCTGTTGGTGCGACTTGCGACCTGGTTCTACTTGCTGCTCAGGACTTGCTGCTGCCGGGACGCGAAATCTTAATGTCAGGGATGTCAACCTGTTGTTCTCTGAGGAAATCCTGCCATGCCTGGTATTCTGCCGCTATGGGAGACACCAGAGGTACCTCCTCCTTCAGCCAATGCACACATTCCAAAGCGTTTGGTACTAAGGTCTCCCTTTTCTGTCCGATCTGATTTGAGAGCGACGCAAGCTTGGTATAAATCCGCGCTGGAGCGGCGATGAATTGACTGAGATGCTCTTGAGATGCGGAGGGCTCTGGATCAGCTGCGGCCTGCTTGATAGGTTGCAAGAACGATTGAATGTCCTGGTTTACTTGTTCCCAGGTTTTCTCCTCTTCTAATGCCCCAAGCGATGGGATGTGATGCAGCGTATGCATTGAGTCGATACCACTAATCAGGTGGTCGTATGAGGACATCACTTTGTCCAGGTCTTTAGACAATTTGTCTCTAGATTGCATCGCCATGCGGAGTTGAACTTTTGCATCCTGCGTGTGGATCCAGTCCCTCTTGGGCAAATTTTCAGGTGCCTGAGGGTACTATATCGTCCAACCCATCATCCTGTCCAACACCTGTGAAGCCTCTTTGAGCTGATCTTGTCTTTGCCTGGTTTCCATTCGTGATCTTGCCAGAGGAGCGACTGTTTGTTTGATGGTGAACATTTCACCATATGCCTGTCTCATAGTCATTTCTAACACCTCACACTCCTTGAAAATGGCCAGCGAGACTTCATTTGCTGGTAGAGCTTGGTTTCGAAGTCGCTGGACTTCTGCTTGCAATTCTGATTTCTCGTGCTCTGCTATCTTTTCGCGTTGCTCCGCCGCGTGCAGTCTGTTTTGTAGAGATACTATTTCTCTACTCATCCGGGTTACATTCTCCTCCGTAGACGCAGCGAAGGCAGTACCTGCTGATGCTATCATTACCGGATTAGTTCTGGTATCCAAAACTATATCCTTGCCCGTTGACACTGCGGATGATGCAGAGGGACTTTGTGCCAACGACCTCCTCTTCTCTTGACGGATTTTGAACGAAAAATGATCAAATGTGAGTCTGGTCAGGTCGAACACATCTTCTTCCTGTCTCTGGGGCGATCTAACATCAGAGAGTTTTGTACGGCCCAGAGGTATGTCGAGAGGAGTTACCTCAAGATCATCTAGCATGTCATCCGCTCTTTCCTCTGTATTCTTCTCTTCTTCTTCCTTCCTCCTCCGTTCAGCTTCTGCTGATGCTTCTATTTCGGCCCTCTCCTTCTGTTCAGCTGCAACAGCCTGCTCGGCTTTCTTTTGGCGTTCAGCCTCTGCTGCTGCTTCTATTTCGGCCCTCTTCTTCTGTTCAGCTGCAGCAGCCTGCTCGGCTTTCTTTTGGCGTTTAGCCTCTGCCTTGTCCAGCTCTGCCTTAAGCGCCTGTTCCGCTGCAGCTTGCGCCTCTTTGTCTTATTTTTCTTTCCTGGCCTCTTTGGCCAGCTTCTTCTTTTGTGTTGCTGTTGCACTCTTTTGGCGCGCCTCCTCATCTTCTTTTAGCTTTTTCTCCCTTTCTTGCTGGGCTTTTGCCTCTGCTTCCTTTTGTTTGATGGATGGAATTGGCCCTGTGTTGATTCGAGATTTCTTGAGTATAGATGAAGAGGCACCTCCTAACTGACGCCTTATGTCTTCTAAGTTCTGATCATCTGAGTCTTCCTGGACCACGTCAATTTCCGGAGCAAGTTGTCTTTCAGCATTATACCAGTTTCTTCTCTCATCTTCCGCTGGGCGTTCAAGATGCTGATAAGTCCACTTGAGGTTGGCTCTCTGGCAGTGTTCAGGGACTATTCTCTCTGGGTCATATGTTCGGTGTTCAAGTCCCCCCAGCTGATAACTTCTCATTGCTTCTGCCTCTGCTAGTACTTCCTTGAATTCTTTAACTGTGAATGCACCAATGGTGAGGGGCAGAGTGGGCCATGGCTTCTTTTTGCCCTTAGACAGGATGTTGGAGAATCCGTGTGACATCTGAAAACACACCTCCTGAATAAGCATTTTTTCCGTCACGAAGCGAGGCATAACATGTGGCGCCTTGTAAGTTCCAAAGACTCGGATGAAGGTGTACCCAGGGAAAGGGAACCAGTGCGCCACTTTAACCAGAGTCTCCTTGGCCCGCCATGACATGCAAGGGGCGTCTTGGCCAAATAAATGTCTGTACAGAGCGGGAACAAATATTTGGGAAATCTGATCTATATCCTGTTTGTATTTGGACTCGCAAAATACCTTGAGTTGTAGATGAATTGCGCGCGTGTTCTCGGAGTCTCAGTTGTGCTCCCATCCATCAAAATCTACTCGGGCGCAAACCGCGTCTAGTAGGTACGAGGCCATGTAAAATTCAGCAGGCATTCCTTCTTCCGGGGCCAATGCCGAGTTCAAGTTGGTCTGCATCGACGTCATCAGTATGCCGGCCCAGTTGAAACGGGTGCCACGTGTTGTCACATACTCCATGATAGTAGCCCAACTGCCGCTGAAGGTGGAGCAATCTGGGCGCCCGTAAAGTCTGCAGAGCATGGCGGCGACCAATTTGTAAACCTTCCTTAGGCTCGCCACTGGGTATTCCTGGTTCTTTTTTACCTTGAACTTCTCGGGCTCCTCCCACCATTGTTTAATAGTATCAACTATTGGGACGGCGTGAGTAGCAGCCCATTCTCGAGTGAAATGCTGGTTTGGGCGAGGCAGTGAATAATAAATGTGTGCATCCGAGCCTACCAGCGTAGTGAAAGCTCTGCCTTCGTAATCCCTGATCACAAATTTCTCGGGGTCTGTCTTTTGTATGATCCAGTATATGATCTTCGGACATGGGAATATGGCTGGATGCGCCCCTGCCAGATGGAGTTTGGATCTCTTTACCGCCAAGTATACTTCCCGGTCTGGGAGCTCTTCTGGAAATTCTTCTTCCAGTTTGGCAAACTCCTGATAAATCTGGTACCATCTCATGCTGTCGTCTTTTGAAAAAGTACATAGTGTATCTCGGTATATTGGGGGTGGGGACACCACCATCAGCTCATCAATCTCTTCCACTATTTTCTTGTCCTTTCTCCGAGATAGCGGGGGCGCCATGTCACTAGAATCTGAGAGTACAGGTATGCACTCTATGTCTTCACCTGTCAAATTCAGAAAGGAGTCCCACGATAAGAACGACATGGTGATAAAATCCAGTTACAATTTAGTGATGAAATCTAACTGCGTTAATGCAAAAACTGGACTGGTGAGTCGCTGGGTCGCGGATCACACACACAGGGCCCGGGCGCGACCTTGCAACCTTGCGACCTGGCGACTTGGGGTCGCTGGGTCGCTAGGTCGCAGATCTGATAAAAATGGGAAAACGCGACCTAGCGACCTGGCGACTAGGTCGCTGGGTCGCAAGGTCGCAAATCCCGAAAAATGGGGAAAATGCGACTCTGCGACCTCGCGACTAGGTCGCTGGGTCGCAGGTCGCAGATTGGCTTGCCGGGGGTTTTGCGCGCGCGGCCTTGAACTCTTTTGCCCCCTTTCTCTTGGGAATTTGCAAGGTTTCTGGGCCCAGGGGAAACTGTGGCATGATTTTAAAGTCAAAGGGATGATGCCATGGGGTGAAACAACAAACAGTGAGGTTTTGGGCAATTTATGCAACATGTAATTTGCAAAAACCTCAGAAAACATTAAAGCACGGTCAAAAGACAATTTAAAGGCTACAGGGGAGATGGGTTTAGTAAGAAAATCATTAAAACGGAAACAGCAGGAAGAAATGGCAACTTACCCGGGAAAAACTCGTCAGTTGAGCTGTCAGAGGCGTTTTCCTTACAAATCGCTGAATGTAAAAAATGCGACCTGCGACCTCCCTTTTATAGGAAGTCGCACGTGCGGGCAATTAATGCGGGTCGCTGGGTCGCAGATTCGTCAAACTTTGAGTTTTTCGACCTGGCGACCTGGGGTCGCTGGGTCGCAAGGTCGCTAAGTCGCGATTTTCTGAGAAAGACAACATTGCGACCTGTCGACCTGGCGACCTGGCGACCTGGGTCGCTAGGTCGCAAGGTCGCAGATTTTAGCAGTTTAAGGGATATGCGACCTGGCGACCTGGCGACCTGAGGTCGCTAGGTCGCAAGGTCGCAATTTTCGTGAATGTTTACTTTTGCGACTTATTGACTTAGCAATTTCTCTTTAGTTCTAAGGGGCTCCAAAATTTTGAAATGGTAGTCTTTTTTTTTTTGGAGGGTGTTGTAAAGACTGCAACAAATGGCGATTCACTGGACGAACTCAGAGTCTCTGCTGATGGTTAGTCTTTGCGGGGGGAGGGAGGGGCTTATGCTGACTGTCCCTTTTACCTTGTGGTTGCCATTTCCTAGCCTTCGGCATCTAGCTGGGTTGCTCAACCTGTTGGCCTGGTTGGGCGCCATTCAAACAAATTCTTTCTTCAGGTCTCCGGACTGGAAGGGTTGGAGAACTCCAGGCGGCCACAGGGTCTGGTACGATTATTTTGTCCTCATCGTGTTGCTCCACTGCCAGCGAACCTCTCGATCCCGGCGGAGTCACTGCCTAGGAATCGTGAACGTTGCTCCGCTGCCAGCGAGCCTGGTCAGTACCCCGGCGGAGTCGTTACATCACCTCTCTGCGCAGGAAGCCTTTCTCAATCCTTTACCCTTATTTGTGTGCTATTGCACTTATTTTGAATGTGCCCGAGGCACTTATTTAGATGTGCTTATGGCACTTATTTGAAATGGCCGTTTGGCCTGGGCGGATGAGGGATCCCGACTTATTTTGCTTGCAAGGAGGTTGTTCCTGGTCTGGTATGAGGACTTTGGTTTTTCCCAGACGCCCTATCGTAGCTTAGAGTATCTCTCTTCCCTTCTGGTCCGGTTACCATTTACACTGCATTTTCTTTTGTGGACACCCTCTCAGACTGGCGAGGTAAGCTTTCCTGCTTGAGGACTTGAGCTCGGTAATGTGCTACTTTTAGGTGCGGAGAACAAGCAAGCTTTTGCCACCTTTGAATTTGTCGGGAAAAGCTTTCCATTAGTGGAGAACCTGCGGCAGTATGCCAATCTGTGTGACTCTAATACATCCTTCCTTAGGCTTTTATTCTATTTATTATTATTTTTATATTTTTTTATTTTTTTTTTTATTTTTTTTTTTATCTATATATATATATATATATATATATATATATATATTTTTTTTTAACAAAAGAGACAAGAAAATATGGTACAAAACGAGACAGCCCTCCAAGGGCTGCTAAGTGAAATAGTGTTTGAGGTCGTGCCCGTTTACCGGGAGGACCTCGACTCGTCCATCGAGGGTTTGCAATCTGAACGTGTGTGATCCTATCTTTTCCTTAATTTGGAACGGGCCTGTCCAAAGTGCTTGGAATTTGGCATGCTTCCCCTTTTCCTCATGGGCTTTATCCCACTTAAGGACCAGGTCTCCTACCTCAAAAGTTTTGTTTCCCGCGGACTTTTTATCAAACCATTTTTTGATTCGGCTCTGATGGATGGAAAACTTTTCCCGGGTCTTTTGCCTTTCTTCCTCCAATTTCAGCAAGGTGTCGATTCGGTTTTGCAAGGTGGGACACGGGGTACCATGACATTCTTGGGACAGTTGGAGGGCCGGGAGAGATAGATGAGAAGGGAGGACAACTTCTTTTCCATACACGAGAAAAAATGGGGAGGTGCCTAAAGAGGACTTGGGAGTAATACGGTCAGCCCACAGTGCATTGTGAAGGGCAATGTGCCAATTTCGCTGGTGGGATAGGAGAGTCTTCTTAATAATACGGATAAGGTTCTTGTTAGTGGACTCAGCTAAACCATTTCCCTGGGGGTAGTAGTTTGCAGAATGTTTCAGAATAATTCCATTTTCCAGCGCAAAATCATATAACTTAAAAGATGAGAAATAAGTCGCATTATCAAAAACTAAAGAAGTCGGAACGCCAAACCCGGTCATGATGAAATGCGTGAGGAATTCTATTACCTCTTGATCGTTGATTCGGCGTAACGGTATTGCCTCAACCCACCTGGTGAAGTAATCAGTAGCCGTAAGGATATACCGATGTTGTTTAGAAGAGTGAGGTATGATTTCCCCAATTACATCCAAACCCCATTGTTGGAAAGGTTCCTCTACTGCTACTGAGAGTAGTGGTGCGGCTGGCCGTGCTTCTCGGTTGGCGAACTTCTGGCACTGAATGCATTTCCGCACATACGCATGCGCGTCTCTGAAAAGAGTAGGCCAATAATATCCGGCACGCATTATCTTATGGGCAGTGGTATCTCCGGAAAAATGACCTCCAGCTGGTCCGTCATGCAACTCAGTTAATATTTTCTGTGCTTCGTCAGTTTCCAAGCAGCGTAACAAGACCCCATCGTGGTGTTTCTTGAACAACTTACCTTGGATCAGTTGGTGAGATGCGGCTTTTAGTCTTATTGCGCGTTTCTGTCGGGCAGTAAGAGTAGGGTCCATCGTGCCTTGGGTCAGATATCTTGAAATGTCAGAATACCAAGAAGGACTATTTTGCTGAGGCACATGGTCGCTCTGATACATGTCGATCTCTTGTTCCCAACATTCTTCTTCCATCTCACGAGCACTTGCAGCCTCTGCGGCCATTTGACATAAGCCCTGTCCTTTAACGGTATGTGCTGGTTTGAACTCTAAATCGTATTCTTGTAAACATGCCATCCAGTTGCCCCGCCTTTCGCCTAGTTCTTGCTGTATGAAAAGTGAGCGGACTGCTGGGTGCGGTACAAAAACCGTGACGTGATTTTTCAAGATGTAGGGCCTAAAATGTTTTACGGCCTTGTAAACCGCATAGGCTTGCTTGTCAATTTCCGGATAGTTTAATTCAGCTCCCTGTAGACCGGTGCTCATAAAAGAAATGGGCCGTTCATCGTTGTTATTATCTTTCTGCGTGAGGACAGCCGCAAGCGAGGAATCTGAAGCGAAAGTGTATAGGATGAAACCTTTATCAAAATCTAGACTTTGAAGGGAAGGAGTTTCAGCTATAGCCTTTTTGATTTTATCGAAGGCCTCCTTCTCTGGGGGATTCCATTTGAATGCAGCATTCTTTTTAATCATTCCCTGCAGTGGTCTGACTATCTGCGCGAAATCTGAAATGAATTTACGGACAAAATTAATCTTCCCCAGGAAGGATTGCATTGCTTTCTTGTTGTTTGGGGGCGGAATCTGAGCGATGGCTTTAGCCCGTTCCGGATCGACCACAATGCCCTGTTTAGTGATAATGTGACCTAGCAAGTTTCCCTCTTCCACAGCAAAAACGCTCTTTTTAGGATTGAGCGATATTCCATACCTCCTGCACCTCTCGAAGATTTGCTTGAGGTGGTGTAAATGATCGCCCCGGCGTTTCGAAAATACAGTAACATCGTCCAAATAAACCACCACGCTCTGCTCTATTAAACCTCGGAAGGCTATGTCCATAGCTCGTTGGAAGGTTGCCCCTGCATTGATCAATCCAAAGGGCATGCGTCTGAAAGCGAAGGTTCCCCATTTTGTCCAGAATGTGGTTTTCAGTCTGTCCGGTTCAGCTACCAGCACTTGGTTATAACCGGAGAAGCCGTCCAATAGAGAGAACATCTCAGATCCAGACACAGCTTGTAATATATGTTCCATGGGGGGCACCGGGTAGTTGTCTTTGTTTGAGGACCGATTCAGATTGCGGAAATCTACACACAAGCGGATCTCACCAGACTTCTTTCGCACAGGGACCAGATTCGACACCCAAGTGGAGTGACGAACTTTGAAAATAATTCGCGCATCTAAAAGCTTCTTAAGTTCTTTTAGAATCATTGGCTCTAAAGCTGGATGCACTTTTCTGAGTTTCTGTTGGAAGGGTTTAACGCCTTCCCTCATGGGTATTACATGTTGAATGATACGAGTATCGTATGTACGTAGATCTTCATATGTCCAGGAAAATACATCACGATATTTCCGGAATAACTGAGTGAAAGCCCGTGCCTCTTCATCACTGCAGTCTTTGCCAAGGTTAACGAACTTAGGGTTCTCATCTGACCCCAAGTTGACTTGCCGATGTGCCAATATGGAACTTTTCACTTTGGTGTTCGGAGGCCTGCGGAATCGGTTTTGCAGATCAAACATCTTTTCTAGTGATACCACCCCCTTGGGCATAATGTTCTCTTTGTGTTCATCATTCTTTTTCTGTAACGCGTGCTCATGTTCTTCCTCATCGATTGCCGCGTCCTTGAATACTTCAGTATTGCACATAAAGTCCAAAATCTGTTGATCATCGTTAAAAACGCGTAAATTAGAAATATTGTCTGGCACAGAGGGCCTATATACAATTTCAATAGAAAAACCGTCCCTCAAAGGGGTGAATCTAGCAGCAGCATTGGCCAGAGTATCTGCTGCTGCATTGTGCATCCTAAGGACAGATTTAATTCAAAATGCATCAAAACCAGAAATCAAACGCCATACCTCTTGTTGATACGCCTTTAAATGTGGAGATAAACAGTGAATAGTGTTGCGTACCTGGCGGGTGATAATCTCGGAATCTCCAATGACCTGAAGACATCTTACCTTCAAGTCCAGTGCCTTTTTAAGTCCGAGGATTAATGCCTCGTACTCAGCAGAGTTGTTGGTGCACTGGAACTCTAGCCGGCATGAGATTAAGTATTTATTCTTGTGCGGGTCAAGCAATATGCAACCAGCACCAGCTCCATCATGAGTCTTGGAACCATCATAATACAAGGTCCATAGGTCACTTTCTGGCTCCTTCAGGGCACTAGGTTGTGGAGGGGTCCCTGCTGGTGGTAAGTCAGGAATTACTTGCTCTTCAGTGACAAAGGCTACTTCAGATTGAACCTCGGGGCCTATAGGAGACTGGGGGGGTTGGTAGCATCCAAATATTGACTCTAGAAAGCACATGCCGAGCTCTTCTTGTGCAAAGCTGATGGGTTCATTAACGGCGTCCAGATCAGTGACGGTGTGTTTCATATAAGGTTCACTTTCTACCCTGATTTGATTATTCCGCCCCTTGTAAGGAAGCCACAAGTGGGACCAGTCGGTGGCGAAGTAGCCTTGTAACTTGCTGGACCAATCTCTACTGAGCAATAGGCCGTATGCTTCCGGAATATCGACAACCACAATGTCAATGCACTGATGGACCCTAGAGTCTGATGACAAGCGGATGATGACATTGTTCAATTCTCCTATGGCGGGTACTTGTGATCTGTCGAGTTGTATGATTTTTGCATCAGTCTTCTCCGGGCGAATGTTAAGTTTCTTACAGACAGATAAAGGCATGACGTTTGTAGAGGCACCGGAGTCGACTAGACAGTTGTGGACATTGAAGTTAAAAATCTCGAAGGACAAAAGGAAAGGAGGTGTGGATCCTCTTGAGTTTGTATTGATGGCGTTTACTATGGATTGTACATCTGGTCCGGCTTGCGCAGACGTGTTGCTCACAGTCTTCGTAGCTGAAGTATTTGCGAAAGCCTTAAGAATGAGCTCCTTTTGATTAGTAATGCGGGCGAGCTCATAAAGAGAAATATTTGCTCTTGTTTTCTTCATATCTTCAACAATGTTATAGCTGGGCTCTGGTTGAGGGCTATGCTCGGCAGAAGTCTTAGAGGATTCTGACGGAAGTTTATTCTTTTGACTCACTCGGGTAGTGTTAGTTTGGTGTTTCTCCGTGGCAGATTGTTTTCCGTTACCCGGGGGCAGGATTTTCCTTAGAAAGGCCCTTTTCTTGTCTTCATAAGACTGGTCAGGAACAAGTCCTTTGCTTCTGAGGCTATAATTCCGTACGGGCTGATCTTTGGGAACATCTGCCATGTAGATATCAATGGGGGTAAGGTTCTCCCCACCTCGGATTATGTCAAAAGCGAGGATAGAAGATCCTGGTTCTTCGTTAGAGGGTGGATCCTCATCATGATCTGAAACATCATCCTCCGTGACATCTCCTGGAGTTTGGTCATCTAAAAGTTGATTAACTACTGTTGTCATGCTGCCAATCCATTGAGGGCACGTTTTTTCAGAGTGGGCAGCTTGATGGAATGAGCAGAAGTTGTCTTTCCCGATTTCCTCCACATTGAGCGCGGCATTTGTGTTTGACGGAGGTCTGTTAGTGTTGGGATTACTTTTTCTGAAGAAAGGCCTGGGTGGTTTAGTGCTAGTTGTAGCTTCTGTGCCTTTTCTCCTTAGGTCAGTGACTTCGTTTGTTAAATGCTTAAGTGTTTTGGCCATGCTTTCAAAATCAAAAGCATCTCTGTCCCTATCAGTAGTCTTAGGAGTGGAGGACTGACCTCTTTTTGTGTTAGGCTTGTGATCATCTCTCCCTTCATGATCAATGGCTCCTATCGAAAGCATGTCTTTCTCCACGGCGAGAGCAGCCTCATAATTAGCCGTAAGAGTAGCGCGGGCTTCGCGTTTAATGAACACAGCAATGTCTCTAGGTAGGGCTTTGGTATAGTAGTCAATAGTGATTGAGTCATCCAATGCTAGGTTCGGAGGGAATTTCTGTAGTATAGTGGCGAAGCGTTGGTTGAAGTCCTTCACTTTTTCCTTTTTATGACACTTGATGGTGCTCAATTCAGTGAGAAGCATTGAAGGAGTTTTATCTTCTGAAAACTTATGCAGGAACGCGCGACGAAATTGTTCCCATGAAGTGATAGAGGCACTGGGGAGGGAGCGGTACCATGTGGCTGCTTTGTTTTCGAGGGTATGGGGAAACAGTCGACATGCGACATCATCGGACTGGACTCTCATGATTTGCAGAGACAAATAGAAGCTGCTAATATGATCTTCAGCCAGGGTACCCTTTTCAGGGTCGAACTTGGGTAGATGCTTCTCCGGATGCCTAGGAAAATCTTGGAGTGGGCCCTGAAGATTTAAAGGGGATTGAGCCATCCAAGCTAGGGGTTGCACTCTCCTAGCCGGCTAGCGTTGCCTAAAATCATGTTCAGATTCGTCTCCCGAACCTGAGACAGATGCTTCTGACTCATGACGGGAATTTTCGTCTTGGTGTCTCCCACGGTGCAGAAAATCTCTAAGATATCCCAAGTTGTGTACCGGTTGCCTCATTGGGTTTGGTTGACGATTGCGAGCTTGATTTCCTTGACCTCGGCCTCTATCCCCTCTGCCTCCGGCTCCTCGACCTCTATTCCTTTCTCCTTCATTTCTACGAGCCCTATTCCCCCTGTCTACATTTCCTCGGCCTATGCCACCCTCACCATCCCCGGGTGGGGGGTGTGCTTGGTTGTTGTTTTGTCGAGTCTGGTTAGGCTGGGAGTCGGGGAAAGGCCCGGTATCAGCAAACTCCTCACCCTCTTGGAGAACAGGATCATTTTCTTCAACAGCATTTGCGAGGTCTTCCAACATGAGATTTACGAGCTCATGTATAGTACTTGCAATGGCACCGTTACGGGTGATGTGCTCGGGCGGGGTCCTAGTATGGGCAAGGTATTCCATGATTGGAGTGAACCGTAACTGGTTGACAAGATCTCGGGCAGTTGGGCGTAAGGCTCTCAGCTGCTCCCTAGTGATTTCATAATATCGAAGCTCCCTCCCTGGAATATCTTCTGGAAGAGGAGGGTTAGTTTCATTGTTGGTGACCTCCCCTTGGGGAGTTTGTGATGGGATGTTTGTTGTGTGCTGGGAGGCTGCCATTCAGGCCCTCCTTCTAGCGCCAATTCTGTTGACGGGAAAATTTGTCCGGCCAACAGTAGGGGATCTCCCCGGTAGAAAGTCCCAATTAGACCTTAAACCGTTTGGAGTAGGGATCCCGTCCGGAGTGTGGGTCCGGCTACCACTTAAGATGACTCCTCTTCGGTCTCAAAAGAACCTGCTTGAACCTGCGAACATACACTTATTCACCTGATATAGAATACGAGATTAATGTGTTAAACATGAATCAAACACTATGTGTAGCAAGATTATAGATAAAGCACATACACCTCAAGAGATGTCATTAGCAACACATCTTTTGTGGGGTAATGCTTGTACGGTAGTCAGATCACAAAAGAAATAGTTCTTTATGATAAGATACCTTTTCACTTCCTGAAAGATGAAACGAAATGCTAACAAAATAGTTCATTAACATTCATTAATAGAACAGATAATAAAATGAACATCATTGATACAACACGGATAGCCATGACGTATAAACGATATCATGAAAAGAGCAGCTTCATTAATCATAGGATATTCTGAAACTGTTGAAGGAAATACACAAAGTGTTTATACAGCAAAACACATCATAACCATAGGGTATTTTAACAAGATTCTATATTCATATGCTCAAGTGTCAGATCTTTAAATACAATGCTTGTAGCTCCTGAGTTTTCCAAAAGAAAAAGCCCTTTTACAATGTCCCGTAGGAGTATTTATAATGCCAAAAATTGTCTGTTGGGTTTCCTTGACTGTTCGTCTTCCTGACCTTGGCAGGTGATGCGACCTGCGACCTAGGTAGGAGATGCGATCTGCGACCTGTCCTGTTGGTGCGACTTGCGACCTGGTTCTACTTGCTGCTCAGGACTTGCTGCTGCCGGGACACGAAATGTTAATGTCAGGGATGTCAACCTATTGTTCTCTGAGGAAATCCTGCCATGCCTTGTATTCTGCCACTATGGGAGACACCAGGGGTACCTCCTCCTTCAGCCTATGCACACATTCCAAAGCGTTTGGTACTAAGGTCTCCCTTTTCTGTCCGATCTGATTTGAGAGCGACGCAAGCTTGGTATAAATCCGCGCTGGAGCGGCGATGAATTGACTGAGATGCTCTTGAGACGCGGGGGGCTCTGGATCAGCTGCGACCTGCTTGATAGGTTGCAAGAACGATTGAATGTTTTGGTTTACTTGTTCCCAGGTTTTCTCCTCTTCTAATGCCCCAAGCGATGGGATGTGATGCAGCGTATGCATTGAGTCGATACCACTAATCAGGTGGTCGTACGAGGACATCACTTTGTCCAGGTCTTTAGAAAATTTGTCTCCAGATTGCATCGCCATGCGGAGTTGAACTTTTGCATCCGTGCAAAAGGGATCCGTCCCTCTGGGGCACTCGTGTGCCCCGAGGGCATCAGACGCTCAACCCATCATCCCGTTCATCCGCCGTTTGTGCCTTTGAGTCGATCTTGTCTTTGCCTGGTTTCCGTTCGTGCTCTTGAGACGCGGGGGGCTCTGGATCAGCTGCGGCCTGCTTGATAGGTTGCAAGAACGATTGAATGCCCTGGTTTACTTGTTCCCAGGTTTTCTCCTCTTCTAATGCCCCAAGCGATGGGAGGTGATGCAGCGTATGCATTGAGTCGATACCACTAATCAGGTGGTCGTACGAGGACATCACTTTGTCCAGATCTTTAGACAATTTGTCTCCAGATTGCATCGCCATGCGGAGTTGAACTTTTGCATCCTGCGTGTGGATCCAGTCCCTCTTGGGCAAATTTTCAGGTGCCTGAGGGTACCGTATCGTCCAACCCATCATCCTGTCCAATGCCTGTGAAGCCTCTTTGAGCTGATCTTGTCTTTGCCTGGTTTCTATTCGTGCTCTTGCCAGAGGAGCGACTGTTTGTTTGATGGTGAACATTTCACCATATACCTGTCTCATAGTCATTTCCAACACCTCACACTCCTTGAAAATGGCAAGCGAGACTTCATTTGCTGGTAGAGCTTGGTTTCGAAGTCGCTGGACTTCTGCTTGCAATTCTGCTTTCTCCTGCTCTGCTATCTTTTCGCGTTGCTCCGCCGCGTGCAGTCTGTTTTGTAGAGATACTATTTCTCTACTCATCCGGGTTACATTCTCCTCCGTAGCCGCAGCGAAGGCAGTACCTGCTGACGCTATCATTACCGGATTAGTCCTGGTATCCAAAACTATATCCTTGCCTGTGGATACTGCAGATGATGCAGAGGGACTATGTGCCAACGACCTCCTCCTCTCTTGACGGATTTTGAACGAAAACTGATCAAATGTGAGTCTGGTCAGGTCGAACACATCTTCTTCCTGTCTCTGGGGCGATCTAACATCAGAGAGTTGTGTACGGCCCAAAGGTACGTCGAGAGGAGTTACTTCAAGATCATCTAGCGTGTCATCCTCTCTTTCCTCTGTGTTCTTCTCTTCCTCTTCCTTCCTCCGCCGTTCAGCTTCTGCTGCTGCTTCTATTTCGGCCCTCTTCTTCTGTTCAGCTGCAGCTGCCTGCTCGGCTTTCCTTTGTCGTTCAGCCTCTGCGGCTGCTTCTATTTCGGCCCTCTTCTTCTGTTCAGCTGCAGCAGCCTGCTCGGCTTTCTTTTGGCGTTCAGCCTCCGCCTTGTCCAACTCTGCCTTAAGCGCCTGTTCCGCTGCAGCTTGCGCCTCTTTGTCTTCTTTTTCTTTCCTGGCCTCTTTGGCCAGCTTCTTCTTTTGTGTTGCTGTTGCACTCTTTTGGCGCGCCTCCTCATCTTCTTTTAGCTTTTTCTCCCTTTCTTGCTGGGCTTTTGCCTCTGCTTCCTTTTGTTTGATGGATGGGGTTGGCCCTGTGTTGAGTCGAGATTTCTTGAGTATGGATGAAGAGGCACCTCCTAACTGACGTCTTCTGTCTTCTAAGTTCTGATCATCTGAGTCTTCCTGGACCTCGTCAATTCCCGGAGCAAGTTGTCTTTCAGCATTATACCAGTTTCTTCTCTCATCTTCCGCTGGGTGCTCAAGATGCTGATAAGTCCACTTGAGGTTGGCTCTCCGGCAGTGTTCAGGGACTATTCTCTCTGGGTCATATGTTCGGTGTTCAAGTGCCCCCAGCTGATAACTTCTCATTGCTTCTGCCTCTGCTAGTACTTCCTTGAAGTCTTTAACTGTGAATGCACCAATAGTGAGGGGCAGAGTGGGCCATGGCTTCTTTTTTCCCTTAGATAGGATGTTGGAGAATCCGTGTGACATCTGAAAGCACACCTCCTGCATCAGCATTTTGTCCGTCACGAAGCGAGGCATAGCATGTGGCGCTTTGTAAGTTCCAAAGACTCGGATGAAGGTGTACCCAGGGAAAGGGAACCAGTGCGCCAATTTAACCAGAGTCTCTTTGGCCCGCCATGACATGCAAGGGGCGTCTTGGCCAAATAAATGTCTGTACAGAGAGGGAACAAATATCTGGGAGATCTGATCTATATCCTGTTTGTATTTGGACTCCCAAAATACCTTGAGTTGTAGATGAATTGCGCGCGTGTTCTCGGAGTCCCAGTTGTGCTCCCATCCATCAAACTCTACTCAGGCGCAAACCGCATCTAGTAGGTATGAAGCCATGTAAAATTCAGCAGGCATTCCTTCGTCCGGGGCCAATGCCGAGTTCAAGTTGGTCTGCATAGACGTCATCAGTATGCCGGCCCAGTTAAAACGGGTGCCCTGTGTTGTCACATACTCCATGATAGTAGCCCAACTGCCGTTGAAAGTGGAGCAATCTGGGCGCCCGTAAAGTCTGCAGAGCATGGCGGCAACCAATTTGTAAACCTTCCTTAGGCTCGCCACTGGGTATTCCTGGTTCTTTTTTACCTTGAACTTCTCGGGCTCCTCCCACCATTGTTTAATAGTATCAACTATTGGAACGGCGTGAGCAGCGGCCCATTCTGGAGAGAAATTCTCGTTTGGGCGAGGCAGTGAATAATAAATGTGTGCATCCGGGCCTACCAGTGTAGTGAAAGCTCTGCCTTGGTGATCCCTGATCACAAACTTCTCGGGGTCTGTCTTTTGTATGATCCAGTCTATGATCTCCGGACATGGGAATATGGCTGGATGCGCCCCTGCCAGATGTAGTTTGGACCTCTTTACCGCCAAGTATACTTCTCGGTCTGGGAGGTCTTCCGGAAATTCTTCTGGCAAC
Source organism: Pinus albicaulis (assembly GCA_034641835.2). Lineage (NCBI taxonomy): Eukaryota > Viridiplantae > Streptophyta > Pinopsida > Pinales > Pinaceae > Pinus > Pinus albicaulis. The sequence continues at coordinate 15,852,664 of CM076576.1, read as the reverse complement.
TTGGCGAACTCCTGATAAATCTGGTACCACCTCATGCTGTCGTCTTTCGAAAAAGTACATAGTGTATCTCGGAATATTGGGGGTGGGGACACCACCACCAGCTCATCAGTCTCTTCCGCTGTTCCCTTGTCCTTTCTCCGAGACCGCGGGGGCGCCATGTCACTAGAATCTGAGAGCACAGGTATGCACTCTATGTCTTCACCTGTCAAATTCAGAAAGGAGTCCCACGATAAGAACGTCATGGCGATAAAAAAAAACAGTTACAATTTAGTGGCAAAACCTAAATGCGTTAAAGCAAGACTGGACTGGTGAGTCGCTGGGTCGCAGATCACACAAACAGGGCCCGGGCGCGACCTTGCGACCTCGCGACCTGGCGACCTGAGGTCGCCGGGTCGCTAGGTCGCAGATCTACGGAAACAAAGGAAAGTGCGACCTGGCAACCTGGCGACTAGGTCGCTGGGTCGCAGGTCGCAAATCTGTAAAACTGGAGAAAATTGCGACTATGCGACCTCGCGACTAGGTCGCTGGGTCGCAGGTCGCAGATTTTCTTGCCGGGGGTTTGGCGCGCGCGGCTTTGAACCCTTTTGCCTCCTTTCTCTTGGGACTTTGCAAAGTTTCTGGGGACAGGGCCTCAAGATCATCTAGCATGTCATCCGCTCTTTCCTCTGTATTCTTCTCTTCTTCTTCCTTCCTCCGCCGTTCAGCTTCTGCTGCTGCTTCGATTTCGGCCTTCTTCTTCAGTTGAGCTGCAGCAGCCTGCTCGGCTTTCTTTTGGAATCCAGCCTCTGCTGCTGCTTCTATTTTGGCCCTCTTCTTCTGTTCAGCTGCAGCAGCCTGCTCGGCTTTCTTTTGGCGTTCAGCCTCTGCCTTGTCCAGCTCTGCCTTAAGCGCCTGTTCCGCTGCAGCTTGCGCCTCTTTGTCTTCCCTTTCTTCCCTAGCCTCTTTGGCCAACTTCTTCTTTTGTGTTGCTGATGCACTCTTTTGGCGCGCCTCCTCATCTTCTTTTAGCTTTTTCTCCCTTTCCTGCTGGGCTTTTGCCTCTACTTCCTTTTGTTTGATGGATGGGGTTGGCCCTGTGTTGAGTCGAGATTTCTTGAGTATGGATGAAGAGGCACCTCCTAACTGACGTCTTCTGTCTTCTAAGTTCTGATCATTTGAGTCTTCCTGGACCACGTCAATTCCTGGAGCAAGTTGTCTTTCAGCATTATACCAGTTTCTTCTCTCATCTTCCGCTGGGCGCTCAAGATGCTGATAAGTCCACTTGAGGTTGGCTCTCCGGCAGTGTTCAGGGACTATTCTCTCTGGGTCATATGTCCGGTGTTCAAGTGCCCCCAGCTGATAACTTCTCATTGCTTCTGCCTCTGCTAGTACTTCCTTGAAGTCTTTAACTGTGAATGCACCAATAGTGAGGGGAAGAGTGGGCCATGGCTTCTTTTTGCCCTTAGATAGGATGTTGGAGAATCCGTGTGACATCTGAAAGCACACCTCCTGCATCAGCATTTTGTCTGTCACGAAGCGAGGCATAGCATGTGGTGCTTTGTAAGTTCCAAAGACTCGGATGAAGGTGTACCCAGGGAAAGGGAACCAGTGCGCCACTTTAACCAGAGTCTCCTTGGCCCGCCATGACATGCAAGGGGCGTCTTGGCCAAATAAATGTCTGTACAGAGAGGGAACAAATATTTGGGAGATCTGATCTATATCCTGT